>JAQHUG010000093.1:5598458-5666850 GCA_028555095.1 Dicrostonyx torquatus
TCTCTCTCTCTCTCTCTCTCTCTCTCTCTCTCTCTCCCTCCCTCCCTCCTTTGGCCCCTTCTCATGCTTTTGCCTCCACAGCCACAGCTGCTGTGTTGCCTTTCCCACAATGATGAATTGTACCCTCAAACTATGAGTCCTACTTTTTTAAGCTGCCGAGTAAAGCCTTTCCTAGTAGAGTTTGCTTTGGATCACTGTGTTTATCCCAGCAATAGGAAACAAACTACAGGTAAATCAGAAAAGTATAAAATATCAAATTATCTCAGCAATAGAAAACAAACTACAGATAAATCAGAAAAGTATAAAACATCAAATAACCTTCAGTTCAACTCAAGGAACTCAACACCAGGAAGAAACTAAGTCTTCAATTATTAGAAATAAAAAGTGATACATTACACTACTATTTTACAAAAAGTATACATTACATAAAATTCAGATTTAAAGCTATGAAAGTTAAATAATTCTGAGATTTTAATTTGAGTAAATAGAATTGATAAAACTATTCTAAAGACAAAAAAGGAGAGAACCCTACAGAAATAAAATCAAAAATTTAGAAAAGAGAGACGACATAACCAGTACTCAATGTCGCCCCTATCTAAATATCAGTGCCATTCTTCACAGAAATAAGAAATAACTCCTAAATGTTGGGATCATGGAAAAACTGAAATAGCCAAAAATTGCTGAGGATAAAAAACTGGAGTGTTATCATAGTACCTGACTTCAAAACATACAAAGCCAGAGTGAAAGAAACAGTGACATTGGCATAAAAAGACACACCGATCAATGAAACAAAATCTTTTTAACCCAGAAATATTTGCAGCCAATTTCTTGCTCCCCCTCCCCCACCCAAAAAAAGCCATCAGAAAATATACTGGAGAAAGAGCAGACTCATCCACAGAGAATTCTGGGAAATCTGGATATTCATTGAAGAAGAATGAAATTAGACCGTGTCCTGGGGTCTTAGTCGCTGTTCTGTTGCTGTGAAAAGACACCGTGACCCACACCGTGACCCAGGCCACCTTTCAAAGAAAGCAGTTAGCTGAGGCCTTGCTCACAGTTTCAGAGGGCTAGTCCATACCCATCATTCCATGCTCATCACAGCAGTGACCACAGCAGCAAGCAGAAAGGAATGCTGCTGGAGTGGTAGCTGAGATTCCATCTTAATCCACAGGCAGGAGGCAGAGAGAGACTGACTGGGTCTGTAGATTTCTGAAGTTCCAAAGCCCACTTCCCAGGGACACAACTCCTCCAACCAGGCCTCATCCTTCCCAAACAAACCACTACTAGGAGTCAAGTGCTCAAACACAGGAGTCTGTGGGGCCCATTGTCATTCAAACCACACTAAGCATCTAAAAGAAGTCAACTTCAATTGGGCCAGACATGCAAATGTGTGTGCTGGAACTCTGAAGCAGTGATAAACAGGAGGGAGGTTCCAGGACATTTGTCTGGGAAAGAATTCTTTGGATGTTGACTCCCAAACACAAGCTTCAAAAGTAGAAACTGGCAAACGGAATTACATCAAACTATGAAGTTTCAGGACAATAAATGAACAGTCAGCACAGAGAAGGGAAGTGGGAGGCAAAAACTGCAGACTATTTATCTGGTAAAGGGTTAGTCCCTGGGACATAGCAGGGACCCAGTCAAGGGCATGAAATCTAAATAATCTGATTTTAAAATGAGCAAATGATGTGAGGAGATATTTCTCAAAGGAGGACATACATATGGCCAGCAGGAATACGAAAATGAAAATGTTCAATATTCTAGCCATCAGTGAGATGAAATTCTAAACCACAATGGGAGTCGCCTCACTCCAGTCAGAATGGCTGGCATTATAAAAACAAAACTGGAAGAAAAAAAAAAGGCAAATGCTAACAAAGACACAGAAAAGAGGACTCTTGCATAATGTTGGTGGAAAAGTAGTGTTATGGATAACAAAAATTGGAACTGTGAACAGTAAGATGGCTCAGTAGGCTAAAAAAACTTGCCAACAAACCTGACTACCTGAGTTCTATACCTCGGACACACAGGTGAAAGGAGAGAATAGATTCCCATACGTTGTCCTTGAAATGGATTATTAAAAATGCTGCATGATCCCTGGCAATGGCAAGCAGCAGAAACACTGCAGATCCCCAAGTGGTGGTAGCAGGTCATGTGGCAGCAGGCAGCAAGTCCTGAGATCAGTCAGTCCCAGGCAGGGATGGCTGCAGATCCCAGAGCAGTGGCTGGTCCAGGGAAGGGAGACACACTGTGGCAGGCAAGACACAGAGACATGGATAAGCACAACATGCAGAATGAGGTTGGATATTTATTTAGTGGTTATGGAAGGGAGGGGAGAAGGGGAGAAGAACAGAGAGGGAGAGAAAGTGTGTGTGAGAGAGAAAGAGGAGAGAAGGGAGAGATGGAAAAGAGAGAGAACCCAGGCTGGAAGCTGAAGATCAGACTGTCTCAGCAGATGGGGGAGGGAGTGGGCATGGCTTGTCTCTTAAAGAGACAGAACAATCATTACAGTCCTCTAACCTACACGCATGTGTGTGTCATAGCACACACGCACACAAACACACACACACACACACACACAGAAATATAGTGGTTTATTTTTAGAGCTACCACATAAGTCAGTAATTCCAACAACTGTAGTAGATCCAAAAGACATTATCTCCACCTATCAGGGCCACACTGGCTTGCCCTACTCACTGAAGAACTATTCTATGATAACACAAGGAAACAACTTCAACATCTGTTGGCAGAGGAACAGATATAGAAGATGTGGTGGGCATACAATGGAACATTATCTAGCCACTGAAAGATAGAAATCCTGTCGTCTGTAGAAACATGGATGGTCCTGGTGGACATTGTATTTAGAGAAACAAGTCAGGGACAGAGAGACAAACCACATGCTCTCACTTCTTACGTGTGACAGTTCAAGAGGCCGATCTCATTGACATAAAGGAATGAATCAGGTGAAGCCTGGATGCAGAGGGGGCAGTGATAAGATAATAATCGGTGCTGGGCTCTATTGGATCAAAGCAATGGCTTCCAGTGTCTGCAGACCAGCAGAGTCACCGTGGCTAACAGCAACTAGCCGTAGCTACGAGGAAGGACTTTCACTGTTCCAAACCCAAAGGATGCATGCACCGGTCCCCTGATCTGATGCACTTGACACTTACCTTGTGAATATTCTCCAGTGATTAGTCTGATTACGTTTTTAGATCTATATCTTTTAAATTGTTCATTTTCTCTTCTCTGAAAAGAGAACTGACTATATGATCCTAGTCATGATGGCTGGTATCCAGTAGGATCTTTCTTCCTGAAGTTCATCCTGCTCTGGCCATACCTACTATAATGGTTACATGGTTATGTTGGGAGGTCATCTGGCCAGAAGACCTCAGTCTTCATCTATAATCATAGCAGCAGACCACAAGGGACTCCCAAGCTCTGTATTCCATCCTGGTCTCACTATGTACACAGTCAGGAAGATAAAGAGTTGCAACTTATTAGATAAATTCAGGCATGGAACATGGTGGAGAGAGGGAGTGAGGAGAGACTAAAATCTTTCCAAGGAGAAGAGTCGCCTCCTCCTTGAATTTTGAGCTAGAGTCCACCCACATGTGCAGCACTGCATACTTCCGGTGTGATGCCACCAGCACCCACATGTAGCAAACAGCAACCAGTTGTTTTACCCCTGGCATTGAGCTCTAAGGCGCAGAAAGGAGACTGCCATTCCAGGAAGTACCTGGTACTGGTAGCCATGTGCACACTTAGGCAACATCTCCTTAACAAGGTCAAAAGGAAGGTTCAGGATTTGAGAATCATCCCCAGGAGCTGTGGAATGTCAACAAGAACAGCACCGAGCAGACTCAAAACTCGTTTTCTGGAAACTCTGAAATCCTCCCGCTAGCACTTGTCTCCCTCTGCTAGAGCTGCCAGGCTTAAGTTTCTCACTATTTTTATTTTCTGGGGAAATGATTATTTTTATAAATAGCCTTTTAAATGTCAAACTAACTGTTTGAATAATTTATCTCTACTTCTTATCCTGTATAACTTGCTTAATTTTCTTGGGCATGTCTAAAAGGTTAAGGGGAAAGTGTTTTACAAATAAGCATCAGATATACACAACCATGATCTCTGTGTATGTGTGTGTGTGTGTGTGTGTGTGTTCATAGGCTTGTAGGTGTATGTGTACACCTGAGTGAGTGCACATGGGAGCCAGAAGTCATTCTTGGGTGTCTTCCTCAGTCACATGCTTTTTTGAGACAGTGTCTCTCGCTTTTCTCTAAAACTTACTGATTTGTTTAGGCTGTCTAGCCAAGAAGCTCTGGGAATCTGCCTCTCCAGGGTCAAACAATTCAAAGACAACACAATAACATACAGTATCCAGACTCCCTGTGTATTTTCCATCTTTATGTGGCTTTGTTTTAAATTCTATTTCTTTTATTTTTATTTTTTGTTGTTTTGAGAAAGGGTTTCTCTGTGTATCTTTGCCTATCCTGGAACTCACACTGTAGACCAAGATGTTCTTGAACTCACAGAGATCTGCCTGCTTCTGCTACCCAAGTGCTGGGATTAAAGGTGTGTGCCACCACACCCAACTACTCTCTCTTTTTTCTTTCTTTTCAAGGACTTTATCTGTTTTCCTTTTTCTCCCAAGCCTAAACATATTTTTAAACACACTCTAAACCACTTAGAGGAATTTTTTCATCTGAATCTATTTTTACTGTATATCCCTCTTTTTCTGACCACATGACTCTTTAATTTGCTAAGTGATATGGCTAGGGTTAAAGCCTTGGCTTTGACACATGATCCACCCTATTCCTTAGCTTTCTGAGAGTCTAGCCTCAAGGCAGAGGTACCAGCAAGCACCATGTTTATTCCACAACTCTATGAAATTTCAAGGTCCCTGCTACCACCAAGAAACATGCTGTTGGCTATGCATAAACACCATTTAAGTGTTTGGTGGTGAGGCTCTTAAAAGAGCTGAAAGATTTTTGCAGCTAAAACTGAGTCAGGAAACCTCTCTTAAATGAGATGCACTTGCCTCTAGCAAACAGAGCCCACATGAGAAATGCTGCTACCAAGAAGCCATGCTTACCTCTGTTCTTTGGCATCTAGAATTCCTTCCCAAGCTCTCTCAGGTTTTATGTGGATGCAGTTTTCATGTTGGCACCATTTTTGACATAGGTTTCTATCCTGCCAGATCCAGCAGCTGTTCAGTTCCAAAGAAACACGTAGAGGCCTACATTAATTATAAATCAATGGTTGGCCTATTAGCCCAGACTTCTAACTCTTGCATCTTAACCTATAACTTTTGTCTATGTTAGCCACATGGCTTGGTACCTTTCATCAGCGAGGCATTCTCATCTTACTTCCTCTGCATCTGGGTGGCGACTGCAGACTGAGCCTTTCCTCTTCCCAGGATTCTCCTATTCTGGTTGCTCTGCCAATAATTCCTACCTGGCTACTGGCCAATAAACATTTTATTAAAGCAATACAAGTGACAAATCTTTATGAGGTCTAAGACCATTGTTCCACAGCACTTGTTACTTCAGTTATCTCTTTCTTTCTTGGTCAGGGTCAGTTAGAATTTGGTTGGTAGATACGCTGAAGACAGGAAGCATTTTAGCTTCCTCTAAAGCAAAGATCTCATAACACATACCGACCAAAGGAAAGGTGCATCTTGGAATCCACCAGAAACATATGTTCTAGCCCCTCTTCCAGACATGCTGGATCAGGATCTCAGAGTGAGAGCTCTAGCTTTCTAATATGGCCATGTATTTTTCTTAAGATCTGGAGATAGGGAACTAAGAATATCACAGATGATAAAGTTCTTATATAGCATGCACAAAGCCATAGGTTCAGCCCCAATACTATATAAAATGTGGTGGTGCCTGCAATGTCAAGGCAGGAATATTAGAAGTTCAACGTCACTCATCCTCAGCTACATTGAAAGTTCAAGGCCATTCTGAGCGGCACAAAGCCTGTCTACTTGACTTCATGACCACCAGAGTTGATGAGTGCATTGACCAAGTGCCTGGACACTGACCTTTTTTAAGAGTTCTTAGCAAACTGTCAAGAAACAAAATTGGAAAACCTCTGGACTGGAACATTAAGGCTCTAAACTTAGATGCTTCCCAAGTTCAGGGCCCTGTGGCAATGGTGTTCCATCCCTACTGTACCTGAAAGTCCATTTCTCTCTGACAGCCAGTATAAAGCAATATTGGTTGTTTTGAACATGGAATTCCAAATGCTTTCATTCATTGGTTTCCTCTTCTAGTATAATTTTTCTGGCAAAGCTGAGCATGGAGCCAGCCACATCTGTTTCCCTCTGGGTTGACTCTTAAGCAATCTGTAAGAAGAGGCCATAGGGTTATGTACCTATCTTTGAACCTTGAGTCCCAGAGAGCAGGAGATCCCTGTAGGAGGCAGCACTGGAATCTTACCTTTTTGGGCAAACCCTTTCCTTATCCCATGATGCCACACTTCTATGCTATAGAACAAAATGACTCATACACTCCTTCAGTGCTCACTGCTTACATTCAGAGAGGGCCCTAGGGCAATTTTATGAAAATTTAAATATCCAAATTTACATTTAGCATTAGCCAATTTCACTGCAATTAGCATGCCCCAGTGGATGTAAATGACCTAGAGAACCCCAAGGCCCAGCTTAAATGCCTACAGTGAGTGTGCAAATTTTTCCACAAGAGCTCAGATCTCACTTCCTCTGGCCATCCTTCCTAGTATCACACAAAATAAGCAGGACTTCCACTCAATGTCCCCCTACCTCTGTGGGTCTTTCCTCCCTTTGCATTAACAATCTGCTACACGAATTTCTTGTCATGTTCATTGTTTTTGTTCCATCCCTCTTGGTTCTGTTTGAGACAGGGTCTCAATTATTCCAGGCTGGCCTTGAGTTCACTACAGAGCTCAGGATGACCTTGACTTGCTGAGCTTCCTTCCTCCAGTCCCCAAGTACCAGGAGTATAGGCAAACTCTGCAGCATACGCTTGCTGAGGAGCTCTGGCTGGAACCCGGTCTTTAGACATGCTGGGCAAGCACTCTACCAGCAGAACTCCACCCCAGCCCTTTCTGTGGGGTTTGATTTCTCTCTTTCTGGTGAGGGAGAGCAGGACTACAAAACTAACTCTGATCCCAGTGACTGCCAGTGTTCTCAAGTAAAGAAGACCTTTGCCCCTACCCCAGAACCTGCATGCTTTTCTGTTTTTGAGAAGCTATCTCTGCCCAGGCTTTTCTTTGGAATTAAATGGGTCTATTACTCATGAAATCTTGAACCTGGAGGCAAAGCAAAGGGTCCCTTCCAAGAGGGTTCCCTGATGAGCTGCTCCCACAGAACTTCACAGATGAGCTGCTCCCACAGAGCTATGGTCTGGTCACAGGTACCTCTATTCGAAAAGACCAAGTCCAAAGCAGAGAGCACACATGCCACAACCATGGAGATCACTTCCTGTGACCACACCAGCCAGAGTGGCATGACTCTCTAAAGGATCACTACCCTTACTATATGCACTGGAAACTGGGAATGGAATCCAGCAGAAATAAGAGAAGCCCCATGCTTTTCCTCTGCACTTAAAGTACCTGAAACCACACCCCAAATGGGCTGGTATCTAAAAGGCTATTGGATGAAGGAGTTCCCACAGCACCCCAGCCTTTCTGTACACAGCACAGCTCACTCCAGTTCCACAGAGAGCATGGTGGCCAGCGTTCTATCTTATTCCAAGTTGCTGGTTGGGAACATGGCACACAGCTCAAGTCAGAGACTGCTTTTGTGTTTCTCTTTGCAGCAGCTCTCTTACAGTCATCTCAGACTCAGAGACATACATGGACATAAAGACCCTTCCACTAGAAGACACATCAGATATCATCACCCACTTTAGCAGGAAGAACCAGACTTTGCATTACACAACAGATAACAACAGAATACTAGTGCCAACCTTGCCATCCAGCCACATTTTACCAGCTAACAACAGTGACAAAAGGACCCATCAGGACCTCTGCCCTCACTCCTTTCAATCCCTCTCACTGTGATGGAAACAGTCAAGGGTATATTATACAACAAAACCTGCTTGATTTTCAGTAGCGAATACCACAGACACCAATGGAGGACCTGGGAATGCTGGGAAGATGCTCATTGTGTGGCCATTTATAAATGTGACAGATCCAGTGCTCCCTCGAGACCCAGGGAAGAGAAGAAAGGCATACTAGTCCCTGAGTGCTGAGCCTTCACCAGGGCGTCCGCCTACTTCTCTGATTCTTGGGATTCTTCAGGACTTCATCACCCACTTACAGGATGTGGATTACACTGGGCACTGAATGTGGAGGATGCTTGTTTCCCAGGGCAACTACAACTAACTCCACAACCGTATCAAGTAAGGCCATGGAAGCTTATTGTTTCAAGTTCAAGAGCTCAGTACCCCTAAACCAAGATATCAACAGGACTGGAAGGCCATCCAAAGGACAAGGAGGACATCAACATGACTGGGAGGACAGCAACACAGCTGGGAAGACATTCATAAGACAGGGAGGACTTCAACACGATTGTTCTCTTTCTAACAGTTCATGAGATGAATTTTCCCACCTCTTCCAGTTCCTGGTGGTACCAAGTATCCCATGGCTTCTTGTTTTGTTGCTCTAGTTCCTACCTATTTCCACCTGGCCTTTTCTTTTGTATCTTTGTATCATCATCAACATCAGTCTCTCTTTGGACTTAGAGTTCACTTGATGTCATTGCTATGACAAAGGCTATTTCAGAATAAGGCTTCCATTCTGAGGTTCTAGGCTATGAATTTGTGTTGATGATGTCAGAGCAGATAGCTGGGCAAAGATTTGGCAGGAGGCAAGAACGTGTTATAAGGATCTACCCTTTTGCGGCAAAGCACATCTAGGGAGGAGTAGTTAAACATGAGGTAACCAGGGAAACCACTGCATCTGAGAAGCTGCATCTTCTGATAGTTAAAAATGGCCCTTTGTAGCTCAATATTTATAAGGGTGGAGTTGGATTCTTTCCCCACATAGAAATTAAAGCATGAAGGCACTTGTCCTTGACTATATATAACCATTAATGAATATTCTGATGGGAAAGGCAGGAGATACTGCGTGGGCCTCGTGGCAAGTGTATCCAAGAAAGTAAGAGGAAAGAGAGGTAGAACCCAAGGAGAAGGGACCATAAAAAATGGGGAAAGCAATGGGATTTGTGATGCTGGGAATTGAACCCCAAATCTCCCCAGGCTAGGCAAGTGTTCCACCACTGAGCTACATTCCCAGCTCTCTTCCGATTTTCTACCTTGAGGCTGGATTCTATTAAATCATTCACTTCATATGGAAACCAAGACTGCATGAGAAGCCATGTTCTTCTTGTCTTGGCCTTGTAAGTAGCTTGGATTGGAATCTTGCACCACCAGGTCCAATTTAAAAACCCACAATTCAGAACCCTTTGGAGAAGTCCACCCCAATCTCTCTGGAAGGTGACATTGCTCTGCTTTGCTAACAAAACAGTACAATTTTTGTCTCCTTTAAGAAGACAAGAACTGACAAGAAAGCTACTCAGCAACAAGACACCACCCAGCCCAGATTATCCTAGTAACTGATAAAAAACATTCAGTGAAGTACCAATGCGTCATTGAACAGTTGGGTTCCAGAGCCCACCCAAGCAGACTGGTAAAGCTAGCCTTCCCAGAAGCAAATTTTGCTATGGAATAGTGGTATTCATTCCACCCCAGAATCCTTATCTTTCACATCAATCAAAATTTCAGGTTTCTTTCCAAACAGTTAGCCACAAGAAGACATGAACCCCAACCAATTCCTACAAGAAGGGTATGGGCAGTCATGATTGTGAGATGATGAATTGCCTAAAATTTTTTTTAAATGAAGATGGAGATGGAGGTTGGTTCTACCCAAAATGTCAAAGGCACCCTGAAGTACAAGTTAAATTCTTCTGCTTCCTTATTTTGTGGCCTAGAGACGTAGACCCAACAAGATGAGGACAGACTAGATATAATGGATATCCTCTTGTATCTTACCTAGAAAAGGCTCACAGAGGTGAGCTGGGATACATGATAGAAGGACAGGAGAGGCCCTTGCCAGCCCCCTATGTGCTGCAGGCCAGTGTGCAGAGAGAATCATTGCTCTAGTCCTCCATTCAGGAGTGTTTTAAACAGTATTACAGCATTTCTTTCTTGCCACAAAGAGCCTTGAGAGCTAATCCAGACCAGCTGTGTCATCCCTTTCAGAGGCTCTTTAGACTTTTCATACCTGTCTTATTCCACACTTGAGTGAGTATTCCTTCTTCTGTCCTGTACATGAATGCCCAGGCTACGAGCTATGTTTGGAAGGTCTGGAGATGCAGACCAGAGAACTTCAGAGTCAGAAATGTTGGCTCCAACTTCCACTCTCCAACAGGACCTATACTTGACAGCACCCAAGCATCTAGCCTCGTGAATGAAGCTTTACTACCCAGAGTTCCTTTGGAAACACAGCTCAGATCCCTGGGACTGTCAACCATCTGGAAGAAGCTGATCCCTCTTCCCCTGCAGCTTCCTGGTGGGAGAAGCAGTCCTCAAGTGCACACAAGTCCTCTGGTGAAATGATTCATTAAGACTACGTACCATAAGCTTGGCATACATGGCTGACAGTGTTTATTGGAGCTGCATCCTAAGAAAGGCTACATGAGGCGAGGGACCAAGGACACGGGACACCAAAGGTAGTCAGTCTCACTCTAAACTTCAGAGGAAGGATGCTATCCAAAGACCAAAGAGGATTCCTCAGGTGAACAAGCCTTTTATAGATTTAATAACATTTTAATAAGTTAGGGAATGTTTTCCTTTAGCAATTAAACAGATCTCTGTAAAATCACAAGCAACGTTCATGCTGATGCCCCTTCTGGAAAAAAGAGCAGAAGACCTTCTAAGCAGCCCTATGCTAAGGAACAGGAGTCTGATTGTGGGTCAACAAGAAGGGGTGAGGGGCTACATCATATCCCCCTGTACCTGCCCAGGAAAGGAGGTCAACATAAGTGCAGGGAAAGCCCCTTCTTAAATACCACACCGGAAGAAGATTCCCCAAAGCAAAGCCAGTCAGGACAGGGTCACTCCCCAAAGCTGCAGTGCTAAGTGGGGAACCTGATGGTCCTCGGAGGGATATGGGAAGAAGAAACGGAAAGAAGCTGTGGGCAGTGGGACAGTGAGGCAGGCTGTGTCATCATTGATGCCAAACTAGTTGATACGTGTTCTGAAGAACTTTCCTGATGCCACCAAAACCAAGTCAAGACACTCATCTCACAAAAGAAAGTGGCCTCCATCACTTTCCGCCACCTACTTGAGGCACGTTCCTCTTCCCTGCCCTCTGGAACTGTAGGTCGGTATCACACATACCCTGCATAGACGTCGTAATTGGTTGCTTTAGTGGGAAAGAAAGACTGTATTCATTCAGGAGATGAAGAATGGAGAAGAAAGGAAAACAATCTGATACAGGATTCAGACAGTTCACACCAGGACTCAGAGCTGAGGGGTCACAGATATTGGGTAGGAATGTTGAAGGGGAAATGTGGGCCAATGAAGGGAAGGAATATTGGTGAGGTTTCTGGGAACAGGTGAAGGTTTTCCTGGAACTCAAGTGCCTCCCTTTTCACTCCCTTCGTGGTAGATTGTTTCTAGTCTCTTAGGTGGCAGGTATCTTAGAGAAGATGAGAGACTAGGTGAATCTACGTCAAGTCAGTCTATAAAACAACATTTCTCAGATGACCAAGGCCTTTACGTTGAGCTGAATCAAGACAAAATGTCAGTGCAGGAAGGAGAGAGACAACGTGAAGGCAGAGATGCCAAGCCTCTTCCTCTCGTTCCTGTCAGCCATCAGATACTGGGGGCCAAAGCAAAGGATCAGTGTTGCCTTCCAGACTCTGAAAAGTCATCTAGGCTGCCATGTCATCATAACCTATGTGGCAGACATGTCATCCACAGCAAACAGACAGGAGACTAACAATGCATTGCCAGCTGCATGATCTCCAAAATGAGATTGTCTACGTCACCCAAGAACAAGCGAAACTGAGGACTTAATTGGTCTCCATGACACCAACAGACTTGCTAGGAAGAGACTGTGATTCTGCTCAGATAGATACTTGGTGACTGAACTGATGCCTGGAGCTGGCCAAGCGCACGGCATGGAACGAGGGTTGTAGTTTGGATTATGTAGTATCCAAAGTCCTGCAATGTACATGGTTCTGTAGCCAGAGAAACCACAAACAAAATGCTCATCCATACCACCATGGCGGGGAGGGCATCAGAGGGAAGACGGATGAGAAGAGGATGTGGTCCATCTCTCTAAATTCCTGGAGTCAGTGACATCATGCAAAAACTAGTACCTCTGGGCTGAAGAAGCCAGGATGTGGTCCATCTCTCCCAATTCCTGGAGTCAGTGACATCATGTGAAAACTAGTACCTCTGGGNAGCCAGGATGTGGTCCATCTCTCCCAATTCCTGGAGTCAGTGACATCATGTGAAAACTAGTACCTCTGGGCTGAAGAAGCCAGGATGTGGTCCATTTCTCCCAATTCCTGGAGTCAGTGACATCATGTGAAAACGAGTACCTATGGGCTGAAGAAGCCAGGATGTGGTCCATCTCTCCCAACTCCTGGAGCCGGTGGCATCATATAAAAACTAGTACTTTTGGGCCACAGAAGCCAGAATTTACTTATTTATCAATAATCACATGACTAATTTTACCCCATAAAATCTGAAGAACGAGATCCCTGGCTTCACAAAGGGTCCATGGGTAAATCTCATGATGTTCTGGGAATGTGGGAACCAGGGGCTATGGTGCAGCAGCTGGGATGATATTTCAAACCTACCATTGACTTGTTCCTATCCGCATAAGCCTTACCCTCCTCTTAGAACCCTGAATACCCAATGGTGGCATCTTTGCTTCTTAAGGAGTCCTATGACAATGTCTGGAGACACTTTCTTTATCTGAGAGTGCTGGAATCTTGCTGTTAGGGGGCAGAGATCTGATGCACAGGCTAGCCCCACTGAGTGCTCTGCCCCAGTGTCCAGTGTTGAGGATAGACACCTAACTGTCGGCCCCAACTGTCTAAATTCTCAAAATATCTTCAAATTCGAGATTCGTTTATCTAAGCTAATCATGACTTACTCCCATATTTAAATAATTAAATCTTAGAGACCAAAGTAGGACATCTGAGATAAAGTACACAAAAGAAAAGAGAGGAAATGTGGAATCATTTACTTTCCAGCCAGCCTGCATTAAGTTTGGATGAACTTACCACATCGTGGTGTGAATGAAGGATTAGGTTCCAAATAAGTGTGACGTTTGCCTATGACCCGTCACCTTGGCATAGTCCCTAATGTCTCCATATTAGCAAGCATGGCAGGAGCCCAGGCAGTAAACACAATGTCAGCTGAAGGAGAGGCATGTAATTACACCAAGCAGGAGATGAGATCACCAAATAGCATGTTTTCCCACGTCCCACTTCACAGTTTAATAATATCCCTTGTGATTATACGGCACTACGGTGTGTGATGTCACAGACACACTCGCTGTGTGCTTTAGGGACCTTCAGTGGCTCTATTGCGTCCAAGGCTTCCCCTGTGCTCATGGTTTCTACCCTCCCTTGTAGCTCTAATTAGAAAAGCAAACGGAGCGATAAAACAGCTGCTACCGGGCACCTCCAAAGCAAACGCTGAGACTCCGCTGACAGGGAAACCTGCCCTGAGCCTGTGGAGAGCCTTCAGCAAAGCTGCCCTAGCTGCTGCAGCACACCCAAGTGGGTGCTGGACCTCCCACCCAGACACACTCCCCCATGGCTGCAGATGTCCCACTGTGGTGATGCCTCTGTGCTTGTGTGTAGGTGTCCTTGGCCAAAGTCCCACAGCCCGGAGTGGAAGGAACAAATGTGTTGCTCACTGCCCTGAAATCCAAATGTTGGAGCTGGAAGTGCTGATTCCATCAAGACTCTGTGGAGGGACCTGCTCTGGGCCACTTCCTGTGGTTTGTGGGTGGCCATTCTCTTACTTATTTCTCTCACCCTTGGTACCAAGTGCCTGACAGAGATAACTTAAGTGTCGCGTCGTTTACTTTCCAGTGACCCACAGAGTTCAGCCTATGGTCATTTGAGTATTTCTGCTCCTGTTGTGCCCAGAACATCAAGGAAGCTGGTGTGTGTCTGAGGAACCTATGGCAGACAGGAAGCGAAAGCTAGAGATATAGAAAGAGGGTACGGTGAGCATGGCCTCCAGGCGCAGGCTCCTAGACACTGCCTACAGCTGGGCCCCATCTCCTGCCTTTCACTTTCACCAAGGCCATCATCATCATTCATTGGCACATTAAGCCATTCACTGGGTCAGAGCCCTCAGGGTCTGAACAACACTGAAGATGCCCTACAGACACCAGAGATGTGACCGGGTGGTTTGCTCCCTCTCTGTCTCTCTTTGGTGCTATTATTTGTTTGTGGTAAGGACTTTCACTCCGTTGTTCATGCTGCCCTGGTACTCACAGGGCAGTTCAGGGGACCTTGAGCCTTCCACAGTCCTCCTGCCTCAGCCTCCTGAACACTGGGATCTCAGACGTGAGCTTCCTTGCCTGGCTTTCCGGTCCTTGTTTTTTCAATCAAGGTGACAGTAATCGCTCATCTTCTGCCTGTGTCTTTTCATGTGTACATATCTGTCTCTGTGTTCAAGTATCCCCTTTCCACAAGGACACAGAGCCTACTGTGTCAGACAAGGTCCTGCTCCAGGGACCTTATTATAACTGGATTACCTTTGCAAAGACCCTAGTTCCAAATAAAGCACTCTCTGAGGCATGGGTGAGTCAACTTTGCAGCATTCTTCAGAGGGAAGACAATTCAACTTGTCACCTGCTTCTCTTACTGGTTTCCTCTTTTACAGGGCCACTATAGGGAGGTATGTCTGCCAAGGGCCCCAGGGAAGTGTCAGGCATTCTCAGGTGCAGTCCCCCCACAACCCTGGCTTAAGGTACATACAG
This sequence comes from Dicrostonyx torquatus, assembly GCA_028555095.1. NCBI lineage: Eukaryota > Metazoa > Chordata > Mammalia > Rodentia > Cricetidae > Dicrostonyx > Dicrostonyx torquatus. The sequence continues at coordinate 5,613,459 of JAQHUG010000093.1, forward strand.
TTTCCATTTACACTAAATGCTGAGGTTGGTTTGTGCAGCTAGAAGTGGTAGGTCAGGATTTGAACCTGGGTCTGACCAGCAGCAAAGCTTGGGTCCTCCCCCAGGCCCACCTGCCAAATCCTCCTGCTTCTCTTTATCCCTGTAATTGAAGTAAAGCAGTCTTAATTTAGCTATCTGTGCCTTAGAGAGCCCTCCAGCTACTCAGAGAAAACTAGAAAACCCTGGTGTGTCATGAACGTGCTGTTTGGGAAACTCGCTTCTACAGCTTTCTATTTTTAACTTGGGCAGTAAAAGTAAACCCTTTGGCTTTATAGTTATTGCCTAAGTCCAACTAGTCCAGCATTGGAAACCCAGCCTCTGATTGCCTTGTTTCTATTTCTGTTTAATGCCAAGCTTCCCGCCTTTGGAGAACAGGAGGAAGTATATGACTCCAGGCAGCATATTCCCTCTGCCTCTCAGTGAGGGTAACTCTCAGGATGGGGAGCATCAGACAGCAGGGTCCCCAAGGGCCCACGGGGTGTCTGACTTTGAGGCATGTGCCAGAAGTCAAACTCCAGATGAAGTCATAGCTCTCCTCTCCACTGTTCCTGCTTACCTTGACCCAGTTCCTGTTACCTGTCTAGCCAAAACTTGACTTGAAAGACAGACTGTGCTCTTTTCCCCACAAATCAAGATGTTTAAATTCTATCTGCTTCAGTATTGTCAGTGACATAATTCTACATTTGCAAAGACGTCTGAATGGATACTGGCACACAGCAGCTAGGGACGGATGTACAGCAGTTAGTGTCTTTCACGTTCAGAAATCCCCTTCAGTGAAGGGCTCTCCTGCTCACGCTGTCCTCCCTCCTGCCACCCCAGGATTGCTAGGGTTCATACATGCACGACTGTTGTCCTTCCTCTCACCTTAGCTGAGACTGTGACCCAAGAATGTGTGATCTGGTCCTAACCCTAGTGCCTCTACAATGACCTTATTTAGAAACAAGTGAAAATCACTGTCGGGTCCCTAGCAAGGCCACTGAGCTGATAATTGGTATCCTCGCCAGCAGAGGAGATTCATCCTGCAGTCAGAGGCGCTGCTTGGCGGGGATGCAGCATCACCTGGGAGACAATGCTCTCTGAGCATGTCCATGAGGAACTCTGTAGGCTAGCCTAATTGGGGGTGAGAGAACACACCCTAAAAGTGAGTGTACTGTTTCATGGCTTGGGAACCCAGACTGACTGGACAGGAGAAAGTGAGCTGAGCATCCTGGTGTCTCTTGCTTCCTAACTGTAGACAAGTTCGCCAGTCACTAGGCCTTCCCCACCACAAGGGACTGCATTCTCAAACAGTAAGATTAAATAACCCTTTGTTCCTTGAGTCGCTTTGGTCACACCAGATGAGTAACTAATACAGATTAGTAGCAGCTAGAGATGGGAATGGTTCTGCAACACTCCAGCAATGCTAGGGAGGGGTGCAGAAGACCACTGCCAAGGGTCTTAGTGGGACCACGGCTCTACCACAGCTTGGCTCGGCCTTCTGCTCTGTGTGACATATCTGTTGTTTTGGGTGCCAGGTTTGTGGTTTTTTTGTGATGACAGCCCAGTACACTAACATAGCTCCTCTACCACCTTCTGCATTATCATTCTGTCAGATCTGGTGGGAGCCATAACCACCCAGAGAAGGTCAGCTCCAGGAAATTTTCTGGTGGTAAAAAACTAAATTCTGCTTAGAAAAAAAGGAGGTTTGTTAGAAACGATTATTTCTTCAGTGTTGAGGGCCTTACATTAAATATCCCTGCCATTTCCCATTGATCCCTGTGAGCTGGAACTTTAAATAAGCACTCTATGCAAAGGGCTGAGGGCACACACTGAGGAAGGCAGGCAGGTGTGGGCCCTTAATCACTCTCCCCGCCTGCTGCCCAAGTCACCACAGAGCCAAACAGCACTATTTCTCCCTGGCTCAACTCCCTCCCTCAACACAGAAGCACCAGATGAGACACAGACATTGGAATGGGTGGATACAGATGCTCAGATAAAGTCACTAGAACATTGGTGTATTAGTTGTATTTCTTGTTGGTCACGAGAACATCAGTGTATCATGTTTCTCATCACTGTGATGTGACAAATACCTCACAGCAGCCACTCAATGGGGTAGAGATTTGTGTTGCCCCCAGTGTCAGAGGGTGGGAGACATCATGGTGGGAAAGCCAAGCAGCAGGGGTGTGTGCCTCCGCTCCTCACACATGGTTGCAGAGGAAACAGAGAAGCAGAGTCAGGTTATAACCATCAAAGGCTGCCCAGTGATCCATCCTCACATTTCTCAAGAAAGTTCCAGCAAAACCTTAAACTTTTGACAAAGGCGGGCACTATCTAAATTTCAATCAGGGTTCTCCCTGGAATGGCCCAATGTCCTTTTCCTACAGCATTATGAGGCCTTTTGTGCCCACACATTTAAACTCCCACCTTCCTTTGCAAACCCAGTTCTAAAAGCCCAAGAACACAAGGTCAGGTTTACCACAATGATGGCACTTATTCAGGTCATCTGTTTCTTACGTCCTGACTAACCAAGAAACAGAGAACATGGCCAGACTCCTGGTTAAGCCATAATCTTCAAAAACCCACCCCAGTGACAAACCTGGAAGCTAGAGCCCATCTCCTAAAGGTCACGCAGCTTCTCAGAACAGCACCACCAGCAGGTAAACCAAGCACTCAAATGCATGAGCCTGTAGAGCAATGGTTCTCAACCTTCCTACTGCTGCAACCCTTTAATACAGTTCCTTATGTTGTGGGGACCCCCCCAACCGTAAAGTTATTTTGTTGCTACTTTGTAACTGTAATTTTGCTACTGTTATGAATATAACGTAAATATCTGATATGCAGGCTACCTGATATGATAGTCCTGATAAAGGCTCAATTGATCCTGTCCCCAAAGGGGTTGTTGTAAAGGAAGGTGCAGAATCAAACCATAGCTGACATGTATAAGCAATCCTCACAGGGAGATGTCTCAGTCTCTCCAGAAAGTCCCATGGGAAATCTGTGTATCCTCTCATGTGGTAGAAAGGGTTTTCTGTGGGGATGTGGTACATATCTGTCAGTATTCCTTAATGAAAGCCATGTACACCCAAATGCTTAAACATTAGGAAGACCACACATTACCATGAACATTGGAGATGCCATCCCTGCCTGCCTACATTTCTGCGGACTTTCCTCTGCTCCAGGATCCCTGAAGAGGACTCTAGGCATTGACCAGAACCGTGTGTCTCTAACTTGCTTAGAGTGTAGGCTAAGGAATGTCCCCAGGTTGGGCTGGAGAGATGGCTCAACAGATGCCTGCTTTTCCAAAGGTTCTGAGTTCAATTTCCAGCAACCACATGGTGGCTCACAGTAAAGGTTCTGAGTTCAATTCCCAGCAACCACATGGTGGCTCACAGTCATCTGTAATGAGATCTGGAGCCCTTTGAGGAAGACACCCTGGTCAGTTGTCCTCACCGACTTAGACCATGAAACCCAATATGGACAAGTTTAACAGAACCACCATATATGGGCTGCCCGTGTGTAGTAATGAGGCAAAGGCAGGCCAGATTCCAAGTGCCTGGCTAGCTTAACTCCCGAAATAATTACACAGAAGCTGTATTCATTGAAACACTGCCTGGCCCATTAGCTCTAGCCTCTTATTGGCTAACTCTAACATATTGATTCAGCCCATTTCTAATAATCTGTGTATCACCACAAGTCATGGCTTACCGGGAAAGATTCAGCATGTCTGACTCTGGCGATTTCATGGCGGGCGGCTCTCTCTGACTCTGCCTTCTCTCTCCCAGAATTCCATTCTGTCTATTCCGCCTATCTGATTTCTGCCCTATCAAAAGGTCAAGGCAGTTTTCTTTATTCAACCAATGAAAGCAATACAAATGCAGAAGCACTTCCTACACCCATGCGTGCTGATAATAATGTCCTCAGGTTGTCTATTCTAAGCCTATTCCTCTCAAATCCAAGCATGTATCCAACCAGTTGCCTTTGGAGTTCTAGAGCCAATGGATGACCCTAGAAAACGAACCCCTCAGATAATAAAGTGCACCATTAGGTCACTCTCCCCAGCAGCACAGTGAATGAGACCCACCCAGTGGAAGAGCAAAGAACTTAAGTGGAAAGTGTAGAAGACCATTGCCCTCACATGAGCCAAACTTATGCAGTCTGTAAAGGTCTCTCTCTCCAGCTTTAGTGCATCTTGTCTGGAGTGAGATTCTTCTCTCTGAGTTAACCTAGAAGAGTCCAGGCTCCCTCCTCCTCCCACTTCCAGTACCATACTGCTTCTATAGACATTCTAAGTTTCTAAGCATGCAACATGAGGAACATCCATTCACCCACCTCGCTGGCTGGCCCAGCATCCCTCCATAGTGAGAGAGAGATAGATAGATAGATAGAGAGAGAGAGAGAGAGAGAGAGAGAGAGAGAGAGAGAGAGAGAGAGACTCTCACTTGGTATCTCTGCCTTCCCTGGAACTTATGTAGACCAGGATGACATCAAACTCACAGAGATCTTCCTATCTCTCTCTCCTGAGTGCTGGGATTAAAGGCATGTGCCGGCACGCCTGGTCCTTGTTGTGGTTTTGTACCTGGTGAGAGTTTCAAATTGTCCATGTCTAAGCCTCATCCAGGAAGATCTGTTTAATGGGCCCTTGGGGCGCCTGGCATATGTCAGACAACCACACATGCTAAGCAAGCACGCCTGAGTGTTCCCAGGGCGAGAGAGGTGAACGCTGAGTAGAAAACCCTCGTGGTGTCCGCTGCTCCATGCTTTCCTCTCTTTCTCAGTTTTCCTTCCTTCCTGTCATTGTAAGAGCCCAGCAGAGTCTGTCACAGCCGGCAAGCATTCAGTGAAGGAATGAACTCTTTATATGGCTTCCCTGGGTGAAAGGATGGAGGGTGGGAAATTATCTGCTTACTCAGGGAGAAGAGGGATATGAAGGTTACTTTTCTGTCACATCTTGATCCTTGAATTTGTTGTTTGACATGAAAGAGGAAAAAATATATTTTTCACACCTGCAAAATTGACTAACAACAGACTTCATTTGACTCAAATAAACCAAAAGTAATTTGGCTTTGGAATTGGATTAAACACAGAGAATAGCAGACATAAGCCATGACTCGTAGAAATGGGAAGCAGATGAAAACTGATGAGAGCTTTCTAACAAACAGCACTAAGTGAGAGAGTGACACTGGGCATGCTGGGCGTCAAAGCTGGCAGTCCCGTGCTTGTTAACCTCGCACATTCTTTGTACAGTAATAGCCCCAGTTACACGCCGTCTTAATCGCCGAGCTTCAAACAAACAACATCACCAAACTCAACCAACCAGGGTCAACCATTTGCAGAGGAGGGGGAGAAATCCTTCAGAGAAACAAGAGATTAAGAACTGACTTCAAAACTGAGTAATGAAGGAAGAAAGAAAGCATGGACACTGTGGTTATAAGCCTCACAGGCATTCTAAGGACACGAGCTACACACAGAGAATGGCTGTCTCCTGATGTCTCTTTCATTCACAGGTGAACATGTATTATTCTCAGTCACTCTGATTAAGACACACCGTGACAATTCGCATGCAATTGGATACGCTTACTGGATTCAAACGGCCTTGGGAATAGGCCCAGCCTCCTTCACCCTAATGTGTGTGTTTGGTGCTTGGGGCCAGTGCTGGGATTGAACCCAGGGCCTCACACATGTTGGGCACATAATCGCCCACCTGACATACTCGGCCCCTCTGTACTCATCATGTCAATCACTGTCCTGACAAAGTAGCTAACAGGCAACTTAAGAAAGGGGGGTTTCTCTTGGCTCACATTTTGATGGTACACTTTGTTGAGGTGGCTGGTCACGTTGCCTCTGCAGTCAGGAAACAGAGAGAAGAATGATAACTCAGCTCACTTTCTTGTTTTTTAAAATCCAGGACCTCAGACCATGGACTACCACTGTTCAGGTTTGGGGTAAGCCTTCTCACCTCGTTAGCCTATTTAGACAGCCCATCACAGACATGCCCAGAGGCTTATCCGTTCAGTGATTCCGAAGCCTGACAATTTGACAATCAGTATTAACCATCACACCCACTACTGCCATTGCATTGAAGAATGCATACCAGAAGGATCTAATTCTAACTACAGCCTCCTGATAACATATATACAACACAGATAAGTTTCTGTGTTATAATTATGTATACTTAAATATACATGTACTCACATGTTGACGTTAACTACAGTGACAGTCAGCCTTTGCGGTCAACATGACTGGGTTTATAGTCACCTGGCAGACACACTCTAGGCATTGAAAGTGTTTCCAGAGAGGTTGAACTGAGAGAGGGGAGCCACCCTGAATGTGGCTGGCCTCATCCCATGGGCTGGGAGCCCTGGCTGAATCAAAAGGAAAGAGGGAGCCGGCAAACTAAGTTCCTGCATCCACCTCTCTGCTTCCAGCTCAGATGCAGTGTGACCACTGCCTCACACTTCTGCTTTCCTGGCCACGAGGACCCCTTAGCCCCTAAGCCTGGGCGCCACAATAAATGTGTTCTTCCCTGAGTCGTTTTCACCTGGTGCTGTATTACAGCAAAATGACAAGTGGCTAACACAGCTGTTTTCCCTCAGTGGCATCAAAATGCCAGAAAGAAGGACCTCAATGGGTAGGATTCATTTTGGTGACTGCTCTCCAAGGTTCCTAGCTGGGTGGTTCCATTGTTAGGAAGCACAGAAAGGCACAGCACACACTGCTCCCCACACAGCAGCTGAGCAGCAAAGAGGAAGAAAGATGGTAAGGGTCTCATGTATCCACCAAAGGAATGCCCTCAATGACCTAACTTCCTCCATTTTGGCTCCACCCTGTAGCAGGTTTTCTTTGGGGTCACCATCCAGCTCCCAAATCATGACGGAGACTTATTATTAATTAAGACTTTATCTTATGCATGTACCACTAGCTCTTATAACTTATTTTCACCTGTTTCTCTTCATCTACATTTTGCCTCATGGCTTCTTACCTCTCATTCTGTATGTACTGCTCCATGATAGCTGGCTGGCAGCTGCCTGGCTGGCTGGCTCCGGGCATCTCTTTCTCTTTCTTCCTTGTTCTCTCTGCTCTCGTTCTCTCCCAAGCTAGATTCCTCCTCCTTTTTATTCTCTCTTCCCGCCAGGCCTTCCTAGCCCTCCACTGCCTAACCATTGACCATTCAGCTTTCTATTAGACCTATCAGGTGCCTTAGACAGGCAAGGTGAAATAGCAACACATCTTCACAAAAGTAAACAAATGCAGCATAAACAAATGCAACACACCTTTACACAGTGAAAGTAATATTCCACAACACTACTCCCTAAAAGTGTCACCTCTCCTAAGTGCCTTGGCTTTAGTACATGGCTAAATTGTAATTAGTACATGACAAAATTGCACCAAACGGATACAATTATTTAAACTGTATACAATGTATCCCAATTGTATCAAATAGAAGCCAAGTACCTTGATCTCAAAGGGAGGCAGATAAAACCAAGTGTGAGCCAGGACCCCAGGAGAGGTTAAGTGATCTCTGCAGCAGCTTGCAATAACTGAGGTTGGGAAACTACTGGAATACAGTAGGAGAAGCCTGGCATGGGCTAGATGCCCTATAACACACACAACAGCCCCCGAACCAAGAATGCTTCTGCTTGGATCACTGATAGTACCAAAGTATAAAAGGTCTGGTTAGACTTCTAAAGTGAAGGCAAGGCTGAAACTGAACATCCTATCTTCAGATCACTGGGTGAGGGACCACAAATGTGCACAAAGCAGCTAAGCCGGCCATCTGCATTGGAAATGCTATTATAACGAATTTAGCAGTCCTTGTGAGTAGGTATCATTCTTATTCCATTGCTAAGAAACTTAAATTTTACAGAAATTAAATAACGTTGCTCCAAAATTAACTCTTGAGTGCTGTCCAGAAAATGACTCCATCAGACTGCTCACGGATAGTTCCACTTCAGTGACAATGGTTTCAGCACATGATAAGAGAACCAAGTTTGAGGCAAATGGAAGGGCAGCCCCCCTGTTAGGAGGAGACTGATTCCACTGCTCATGGACCTTAACCAGAGCTGAGAGCAAACAATTTCACCACAATGTGCTGCCTGAATTCATGGGCCATGCTGTCGATGTGTTTCTCCTGGGACAAAAAGCTGCCTGGCTATCTCTGTGACATTGCCATCAGAAAGAGCAGTCATAATGTCCTTTTAGAACTGCTCTGATCGCTTGTCTCCTATCCAACAATCGGTCAACATTACAGGCACACTCACTCTGAAACCCTTGTACTCTGGTCAAACACAAAATTAGGGGTGGTGGATCACAGCTTTTTCCCTGGCTTGATAATCTTTATTTATATTCAGATGCTCTCTTTTGTGAAGTGGCAGGGTGGGTAATTAAGCTGATCACAGTCAGGACTCTGCATTTGACAAAAACTCCTTTTGTTAGGAAATGTTTTAAGGCTTGTTTTCAAAGATCTCTCTGTTTGTGCATTCCTGGCTTCACGCTTTTCACAAATCCAAACCTTTATAAATTTTTACAATTTTAAAAACCCCGGCATACCCTGGACTTTAAGCAGGCTAGCCAGTGTCATGTCTCCTTGAACTCAGGTTGTGACGCCTTTCCAGCGTCACAGGCCGGATTGCGTTTCCTCCTCACACACCACCTTGTTCTAGGTCACAGCACAGCTTTTGTGAGGAACTTTTAAAAATAGCCCGCTTGGGTTCCAAGCGCGAGCTAGCTCATCATTGCCTAAGCATTGCCTTGGAGAGGAGCCCAGACTGGAGGCTTGCAAGAGGTGTGGGAGCCAGGCAAGGGAGCCAGACAGATGGGTTGAGACTGTGGATAATGTGCAGACCATGGTGCAGCCATGAGCAATATGCTTCCCTGCAGTTGCCACCTAGGAGTCAGCCCTTGAGTCCTACAGATGCACGGACACTGGGAACTCTTCTAGGTGGGCAATGAAGGAGCAAGCCTGTGCAGGGTCCCAAAGTGGAGGTCTCCATTCTCCATGGATTACCAGTCTCAGATTACTAGCTAAATGACTCACTGAACAGCCAATAGCCAGGCAAGAGGTATAGGTGGGGTTTCTGGGGAGAGTAAAGAAGAGGAAGAAAATCTAGGCACACAGGAGATGATGTCAGGAGACATGGAGAGGAAAGGAGAAGAGAGGGGAGGTGTAAGAAGGAAGAGAGGTAATACCTTGTAATAGAATGTAGATCAAAATAAATGGGTTAATTTAAGTTATAAGAGCTAGTTAGGAACATGTGTAAGTTATAGGCCGAGCTTTCATAATTAATAAGAAGTCTCTGTATCATTTGGGAGCTGGCTGGTGGAACAGAAAAGGCTTGCTACATATGGAGTCCAACATGGAGGCTTGAATATCCACCTGGGGCCTGAGAAAGCAGTCTCTCAGGTAGGCTAAGATCTCTTTCTGAAGGAAAAGGGGGATATAGTATAGGAAGGATGGGATAAAAGGGTGGATTGGTGAATCTACTTTTGAACACCCACTAGTCTCAAATACTTTACATTGATAATGGGTTTTTGTATATTGATACAAATTTAAGGTTATTTTGTTATACTGTATCTATGTCTCTATGTCTCTACTCTTGCTTAAGGTATTGTATCTATGCAGCTCATTTTAAAATGTAATGTAAAGCTTTAGTCCTTGAAAGCTATTTAGAATAATAAAGAAAGACAGATTAATAGTCATCCATAACAACCAAACTTGTAGTCATGTTAGGTATGTTTTCAAGGTCAAACAGATATATTTTAGATAAATGGTCTTCAAACACTTTAAAGACCTACAGAAGATTGCATTTAAAATGTTTTAATAACATAAAGCTTTTCATGACAGTGAGAAACATCTGTGCCTGGCAGCATCAACTTACTTCAAAAAAGGATGATGGGCATTGAAGAACCACATGGAATTTGCTTTCCTTCATGACAAAGTTAGCCACTGGCTAAAGAGACTGCCCTTGCCTAGACTGCTGACAGTAAGCTGTCCAAACTGGACAAGAACACAAAAGAAAGTGACTGCCAAGACAAGGTAGGACAGTCCTTCAAAATTCCTGCTTCACAAAAAAGTCTCTCAGATCATCGAGGCCCATAGGCCAAAGATGGAGGTCCCAAAGTTGCAGAAGGAGGTAAGGCTCTCCTTATTGGCAGCTCATGACCCACATGAGGGAAAAGTGAGACCAGGTCTTAAATGCCCAGGTAAAGTCTTTCAAACAGAACCAAATGAGGAAAGTCAAATCACACACACACCCTATCCTACTCTAGTATCCAAGATGCACTCAAAGGACATTGTCATCAGTACAAGGTAAAACAACTCCAATCCAACAGCAACAGAGATTACTGTGCCGTCTGTCCATCTGTATGCAGTTTGGCTATCTGCTGGACTGCATAAGAGCACATAAGATGGCTAGAAATTAGTTCCAAATATTCAGAGTGACAAAGCCCCTGGATAGTCTAGAAGCCCATCCGCTGTGCCACTGTACACAGAGTTACAAGTGGCGCATGGGTGCACAGTTGTTCCCGAAACAGATTTTGCCAGGATTTCCTTCACACATCCACTTTGCTGAGAGATAGGAGGCTGGAAATGGAAGCCACAGCCACCCAGAGTGAGCAGGGAGTGTGTGCGGAAGAGATGGAGCAAGTGCCATTTGGATTCACAGACTCCAAGTGCAGAACCTACTGTCACCCAGTTGCAGAGACCAGGAGTCCCAGATGAGGTGTAGGAGGGGTGTCGGGAGCCTCTCTCTTCATCCCTGTCTCTCCCTCTGCCTCTTTTCTCAGATCTGCATGGAGGCCCCATGTCTTTGTGTTTTCCAACATACAGAGCAGTTTTTTAGTTAATTCTTTGAAAGTTTCATAAAATGTAATTTGATCACTTTCGTTCCTCAAACTCTCCCCACCCAGATTGACCTTCCTACCCACTTAACTTTGGGTCAGCACAAACTGACAGACTCAGTGGGCTTTGTAAATTCCCGCATCTCACGTGAGCACTGGCCGTACTGGATTAGGGCCCATCCAGCTCCTTTAACCTAACTAAGGACTCTTTTAAGAGCCTTGTTTTCAGATGCGGCCTGACCTACAGTGTGATGGAGGAGGTGCTGATTTCAAATGAGGGTGAAGAGGAGTGGCTAGAAGCTTTGGGGATGCTGAAGAGACTGCTCAGAAGTTAAAATCACTCTCTGGTCTTGAAGAGGACTGGGGTTCAGCTCTCAGCACCCACCTGGAAACTTAAAACCTATTGTATTCCAGGCGATACAAAGTTCTCTCTTTATATCCACAGGCACCAGATGTGCACAGAGTACACGTTCATACACTCAGGCAAAACACTCATACAATGAAAGCAAAAAAAAATCTTTAAAAAATAATTTTTGGGGAAATACAGTTCATTCTCCGCTATGGAAACTGGGGCAGAGAGTAGACACAGCCTTTCCCTCCCCTAAATCCATGGGCTTAGACATAGTTGTGTCAAGTTAAAGCAAGTTGCCACCTTCTGTGATGTGTCTTGCCAAAAACAGCTTCTATACATAGCTAACCGTAACCTAGTCTCAAGTGTAAACAAGACACAGCCTAAGCGTGCCTTCCTGTAACTAAGCTATGGGTCTCAGCCAATCATAGCAGCTGTGTTGTAAGCAGTCACAAGCCAGCTACTGATCAGACCATGTTACCTAGGGAAAGTGCCCCTTGCAGCCAATCACATTGTTCTGATACATCATTTCCTTTCCACTGACCATCAGGAGAATGGCTCTTGTGTGGGGTCCATTCTTTGATCTGAAAGGAAGCCTGGTTACAAAATTTTTTGTGTAAATTTTATTAAATTGAGTTGGTTCCCATTTTTCTTGTAACTGTTGAATTAGTCAAGTAATCACCACTCCTAAGAAGCCATTAAAGACAAGGAAGTGAGATGGGGCCATTGCAGGAAAGATGGAAGGGTCAATTTTAACTTTTTTATTTGTTGAGAATTTTATACACATATACAGCATGTCTTGATCATATGCACCACATCCTTCAACTGCTCCTGGATCCCTGCGTGTCCTTCTCCCAACTTCATATGCTTTGTTTTTGCTTAGTAAACCAATTAGAGTTGTCCATGGATGCATGAGCGTGGGGCCACCCACCAGGACATAGGCCACCAGAGGAGCCACACCAATGAAGACCACTGATATTCCCCTCTTTCAGCAGCCATCAATTACCAAGATCTCCTCAGCTGTGGGTGGAGCCTTGTGAGCCCCGCCCCCTCCATGCTGGGATCTAGACTGGCTGGCTCCATTGCAGGTTTGTGCATTAACCTCAGTCACTGTGTTTTTGTGAGTGCAGCTGTCCTAACAGTTCCACAACCGTGCTCCCCAACAGTCCAACAGTCTCCCTGCCCCTTCTTCCCCGGCATTCCCTGAGAGGGGCAAGTGGGTCTGGGGGACAGGAAGAATAGAGTACATTGAGGAAGTTCATAAGAGGGGGTAAAGTGGGGAGTAGAGGACAGGAATGTGGGCTGGACCCCTTCTGCTTCCCAGTCTGAAAGGGAGCCTGGTGCTAGGAATAGTCACAGAATTTAGCCTGCACAATGGTTGTGAGCAAAGTCGATTGATCAAAAGTACCCATCAGGGTATATGTCAGGGTTCTCTAGAGGAGTAGAGTTTATAATACAAAGAGAGAGGGAGAGAGAGAGACAGAGGGAACTCATTAGAGTGACTTGCAGGCTGTGCTCCATCTAGTCCAATAATGGCTGTCCACCAACAGACGGTCCAAGAATCCAGTAGTTGTTCAGTTCACAATCCTGGTGTCTCCGCTGTCTTCAGTATATGATGGAGTCCCAAAGAAGTAGGCTCTAATTAGACTAAAGGAATGGACTTACCAGTGAGAGTGAGAGCTAACTTCCTTCTTCCATGTCCCTTTTATAGACTGCCAACAGAAGATGTGGCCCAGACTAAGGGTGGATCTTCCTACCTCAAAAGATCTGAATTAAAGGTTTATCTCTCCACGTGAAAGATCTGGACTTGAAGTGAACCTTCCCACAACAGATGATTTAATTAAGAAAAGCATTTCTCATAGTTGTGTGCAGAGACTTCCAGATGTAATCAAGTGGACAATAAGAAGAGTCATCACGCTGGGCCAGCAAGAGGACTCTGGGCAAGGTACTTGCCACCAAGCCTGATGACCTAAATGCAAAGCCCCAGGACAAACAGAGTTGAATGATAGAACTAACTCCTACAAGTTGTTCTCTGACTTCCACATACCATAGCACACGTTCATGCGCATGCCACACACATACACACACATACATGTACTCACACACATATACACACATACATATACTCACACACACATGCACACACATACACATACACAAACACACATGCACATACACACGCATGCACACACATACACACGCATACATACATGTACATACACACACATACATACACACATACACAAACACACATGCATGCACACACATACATACGCATACACACACATACACACATGATTTTTTTTAAAAATCCCCTCACACACACATACACACACAATTTTTTTAAAATACTTACTTATTATGTGTACAATATTCTGTCTGTGTGTATGTCTGCAGGCCAGAAGAGGGCACCAGACCTCATTACAAATGGTTGTGAGCCACCATGTGGTTGCCGGGAATTGAACTCAGGACCTTTAGAAGAGCAGGCAGTGCTCTTAACCACTGAACCATCTCTCCAGCCCTCACACACACAATTTTTTTAAAAAAAATCCCCTCATCTTGAACAAGTCCCTTCTCAAAACCCCTTAGAAAACACAAATGTCTTCCTCAATTCTCTAAGTTACAAAAAACTTCTACATTCTAAAATCCTCTCGTCAGAACCCAAAAGCCGTTTACATAATAAATTTGAAAATAAAAGGAAAGTATTAGCAGACATTTTTCACGGATTCCAATAAGGATATATACTCTGTACAGCGGCAACCTAATTATAAAGCTGTGCAATAAACTTCCAGTCTAACAGAATTATTCTTTTCTATCAGGCAAATGGTAATTGCTTTTAAAAATATGCGTGTGTGTGTGTAATTCACATCTTATCTGTTTGTAATCTCTTTGGAGGAAGTAATATCCATCTTTTTAAATTGCCTACTTTTTTATTCTGCAAAAGCTAACTCTGAATAAATTATCTTCTTAGGGAAACATTGCCGGCCTAGGCCAAAATTTTAAAGGCACTAAAAAACAAAACAGTATTTTCTCCAAAAAAGTAAATAAATGAGATTGCAGGGTGGTAGGAAGACTATGGGAAGTGGAAACTTTTATGAGTAGTTACTTATGAACGCAAAAAGCAAAATAAAGTTACCTTACCAAAGTACTAGCGAGTCCCTGCCACACAGGAACGTGGAGGTTTGTGCGTATTGGGAACAGTTTTGTGTGATTGTTCTTAGGGTTTCACCAAAACGACTCCATTTCTTTGAAACCTGGGTTCAGACCAAGCGTCTTAGGTCTCACTCTTTCCTGAGATGGTGGTTGATCTTGTCAACCTGACGACTTCTAGGGTTACCTAGGAAACATACCTTTGGATGTGTCTGTGAATTAATCCTTTAATTAATAGCACTTTTCTATGGGAGGCCTAGATAAGAAGAGTCCAGAGGAAATGCAGAGTTACCTCCTGAGCAAGTGTGCCCATCACTGCTGCCGCCATCTTCCATGAGGACCATAACTCCGGCTTCTTCAGCCTGTCAGTGTGTATCCAGAGAGTCTCCAGGGATGTAATGACACTGCCTAAAGTGACAAAAGAAAGAAAGAGCTCGAAGACACTGTACCCAAGCTCCAGATGTGTAAACAGAATGCACAGAGACCATCTCTCTTCCTATACAAGCTTATGGAAAACCATGGCCGTACAACGGGCTGACTTACACCAGTTTTTAAGTTTCATCCTCCAAAGGGCATCTGTAGCAACAATGAGATTGTTGACTGGAAGAGTGGGTCACGTACCTTGCAATGGGGGTGTGAGGAAGAACTCGGAGGGGTCAGGGGGCACTGGACTTCCAGGTTCTAATGGGGTTCTTTTTGCTTCCCTGCCTTATTGGCATTTCTGGTCCCATCCCCGACGTTATTGTCCTTGCTGCCTTTGACAATGGTAAGACACTCCCTTTTCGTCTTTGGCACTCACAACTACATTCCCAAAAGAGATGCCAAGCAAGGCAAGTCTAGTGTTTCTCAGTGCCCACCCATCTTTACCTCTAGACCTCTAGCTAGACTCATTCCCATAGGTTCCTAGCTATAAAATATTTCATGAAAACAAGCGTTTTGTGGGTGTGTGAGGAAGAATGAAACCTATGCCAAATGTGAATACTACATGCTGGATGAAATTAATGCATCAATTAATTTTCTTATCACAATAACCAAATAAGAACACAAAGTAGCTTAAAGAAGAAAGGGTTCATTTCAGCTCATGGTTTGGCACTTGGCCAGCAAGACAAAAAAAAAAAAAAAACAGAATGGCGATAGGAATGAGGTACCTGGCCATACTGCATCTGCGGTCGCAGTCAGAAAACAGGAGATAAATGCTTATGTTTAAACTAATTTCTTCTTTGTGTTTGGTCTGGGATCCACCTACATTTAGGATGGGTCTTTCCTCCCCTCGGGTCAAGTTTTCTAGATATGCTTGCTTGCACAGATGCAGTCTGCTAGGCTATTCCAAATCCAGACAAATCGAAAAGCTTGGGGATAAGCCAAGCGGGAACACATTGGTACCTCCCTGACAGAAAGGATTCGAGCTGCTGGTGTCATTTTCTGCTAATACACAATGTACTGAGAAGACAGGCAATGTGGCCCAAGGAGCAAGGACCGTGAATTCTGCTGGAGTAATAGGTTCAGGGTCATAACTGCTTCCTCTCTGCCTGGGCGCGTAGAGACAAGGAGCGAGCCATTGGCTTTGCTTGCGTCTTGAGCTAATGACAATGGGGTACAAGAGCAAGGCAAAGCATAAAGCATGCTGCCCCTCAACACATGCAAGTGAACTAAAGACAGATACAGATGCTGTAGCCCTCTTCAGACTCCCTGTACTTCCAATGAGGGGCTGCAGATCTGCATCCTCACGACCCTTGTGCATCTTACAGCCTACTCTGTGCCTCACCTGTACAAAATACATTTCTTGCCAAGAGGTTTCCAGTGAAAATTTGAGTTTTCACAAAATAAATGGCAAAAAAAAAAAAATGAAGCTCAAGTATGGATGTGGAGGACAGAGGTAGCTGCAGCTCAGGAAACCCAAGAGATTGCTTTCTTGAGGCCTCCTGCACACCTGCACGCTTCCATCTAATTGTTCTTAAGCTGTGGTAACGATTAAACTCTAAATCACAGTGGGATGAGACAGCCATGTTCTAGAAAGCCCCTCTGTTGCACTGTGTCCACTGAAATCACCGCTGTGCCTGACCGACTAAGGTGGCCCTGCTTTTATTCCTTGTTAACTTCTACTCTAAGTTGAGGTAAAACTGAGTTTGTTTTCCTTCTTCTCCTTCGTTTGAAAGGATTCTATCCTAGGCTCTCCTCATCTAAGAGGCTCTCGTCCCTCAGGTACTGACCCCTTTCAGTCCTGTGATAGGACTTCTGAGGAAACACAAGCACTGAAAGAAGCCATGGCATCGCTATGTTTTCTGCTGTCCAACAGCAGCGATTGCCTAGTCCTCGCCGGGGATTTTCAGTAATGATTTCTCTACACTCAGTGCCAATTGACTCTGGGGTTATGTCCCCCACAGCAGTGAGGGGCTCCCAGGAGCTGACGGCCTGGGCTAAGACACACTGAGAGAAAGGCTGCAGAGGCAACACCGTCCATTCATAACCCGAAAGGTCAGTCAGGTGAGTGCTCGGTGACAGCTGCTGACCTGCCTGTCTGGTGGCCTGAACTATAGGGGAAAAGCTACAGGGACATGTGTCTGGAAAGAGTGCCGCAGGCTGGGGTGTGACCAGGACACTGGCTTTCCACTGGAATATTTGTTCTTGAAATAGTTCATTTCCTCCAAAAACAACGATTCAGAAAAGCAGCTCCTGCAAAGCTAACAGACGGCGTCTTCCCTCACCTCCCTTTTCCGCCCCTTCTTTGAAAGCCTCACACTGTACACAATGTATTTTGAACATGTGCACTCCGGACTGCCCTAATCTCATACTGTATACAATGTATCTTAAAAATATAAACTCCCAATTGCCCTCAATCCTCTCCTGCAACAGTCCCCTCCCAATTCCATGCTTTCTTTTCATGACCCACTGAGTCTAATTTTCTTGTTGTAGCTATATGCATGGGTATCAGGTTATCCACAGAAACACAGGCAATGTACCAGGGATCTCGGCTCCAGAGAAAGCTGAATGCCTCTCCCAGGAAACTTCAGCTGCCAAAGCTCCTCAGCCAGGGATGAAAAGATATTCTTTCTCTCTCCTTTTCTTCTTCCCACCTTCCCATTTAGCTCTGTTCTTCAGGCCTTGGACTGTGGTTCTTCTTTCTCAAATATTTGGTGCTATTTTGATTACTATTTTGGTTCCTGAGATATTGGCATTTTGGGAGGCCTCACTCTCAGTCTTTCTGGGGGATGGCTCTGAGTGAGAACTGGTGCCCTTCCAGAAGAGGCAAAGTGGTATTTTTTCCTGTGGGTGACCAATTTTCAGTTGCTCCTGGGTCATGTAGCTGCACCGATATTTTCTCCTAGAATTGAATGTCTAACAGTCAGGGGACAAGAAGCCTCTTACCCTGCTTTTGTTTGGTTTTTACTCTACCCACATCCTCATCTGTCGTAGCTCCTTTTCTACTGCTGTGATAGAAAACACCATGGCCTAGGAAATTGGCACCCATGGTGATGGAGCAAAGGCGTGGTGGCAGGAATAGAACTCGCATCTCAAACTCCAAGCTGGAGGCAGAAAGCAGGTTGGGAATGGTAATAGGGACTTTTGAAATGTCAAAAGCTCATCCCCCAGTGATACACCTCCTCTAGCAAGACCACACCTCCTAATCTTCCCCAAACAGTTCTACCAACCGGGGACTAAGCATTCAGACATAGGAACCTATGGGGACTATTCTTAAACGGAGACCTTCTGCTGTAGACAGTCTGGGAGATGGTCTCTGCATATCTATTTCTTTCTGCTGTGGTCCTCCAGAGATGACTCTGAGATCCATGCTCACAGGCAAGCTTCTTTTCTGCCTTCTAGCATTATGGTAATGGGGATGTGACATGCCACAGTCACCTTGGAAGTGTCTGGAATTTTCTTGACACAGTCCAGCCACGCTTTGCCAGTGATGAAGAGTAAAGAGGCAACCTTGAACAGGGTCATCCCAGGAGCCATAATGCATAGTAGCCCAAGCCAGAAGCAAGCTGCATGTCCTCTGACAGCAAGATGTGTAAACAGTCTCTGGTGTCTGCATCCAAAGAACATTTCCAGCCATGCAAGCAAACTATCCTGCACACAAGAGGTCCGGTCTCACGGCGAAACTATAGATTGATTGATGGATGCTAGGTGTGTGAGGGCATGTCTTGTGTTGCTCCATTCACATGTCATGTGCAGAGAAAGAGGAGTAGGAGAGAGAGAGAGAGAGAGAGAGAGAGAGAGAGAGAGAGAGAGAGAGAGAGAGAGAGAGAGAGATTGTGATGATAGGAGCCAAAGCAGGCTGCCTATGGTGATGGGGGAGTATGGGCTTGACTTGATCTTTCTAGAATGATGGAAATCCTCCATGTCTTGATTGAGATATTTCTTAAATTACATATGTGCATAGTTTTGAAAACCCAGAGTTACACAGTTCAACCCTGGGCCTCCCAGTGCAAGTAAATGATTGCTCTATTTTAAACCATTTTGAAATCAGATTCCAGAACTAAGCTACTAGCAGAGTCAGAGCATTTATTCTTGATTGTATTTTTCAGAGCTGACATTTGTAGCAGCAGACATAATGACAGCAAAATAAACAGCAAAAAAAAAATCTGTTCCATTCTAATGCTCTGAGAATATATAACTAAGATACACATCCCTCGTTTCAACTAATTATGGGATTTCACCCACCACTCTCAGCAACCAGGAAGCCGAATCAACTTTCTTTTCTCAGAATACTACATTAGAACCTATATTTAGACCTAGCATTGAAGGTGACATGGAATAGAGATGCTATCTTGACACAATGTCAGCTGTCATCTTGCACTTCCACACAACCGGAGAGCAACTGTCTTTGCCGGAAGCAAAGATGAGAAGAACAGGAGAAATGAGACTATTCTTCTGAAAGTCTCTTTAGGTTTAAGCCATTTCCTCCTCGGAAAAGAACGTGTGAGTCATCTCCTCACTCAACTGCCAGAGAGAAGCTATACTCCATCACGACAAAATCGACTCAGATCCCTTCTTCCCTGCTCAAAAACTAAGCGCAGCCCATGAGGAACAGCCGAGAGAGCCACTAGATACTAGGTCCTCCAGGAGCCTACAGCACCAATTGTGCTAGGACCTGACTGCTGGACATTTGGAGGTCACAGACGAACGGTGGGGATGTGGTGCTTCTAACGAATGCTGCAGTAACCACAAAAGGCGCCCATCAACCGTGCAGTGCTCCATGGCAACTCCAGGGTCATGACCTTGATATGGGCTTGTGCTCTGAATATTAGTGGAATTCTCAAGATTGCAGTCCCTTCTCCCTACTTCTTCAACATTCTCATTCTTCCTTTGGTCCTTGAGCATCCCAGTATTTTAGAACTGGATTAAACTCTTCTTTTGGAATACACAGTGTACCCTGTGCTCTTGATTAGAGTCTAATCAATTCAGGGCTGGGCATAAGGAATGTATCCAAACACAGAGAGCTAACTAATTGACTTTGAACCCAACCCTGGTCACTGTGTAGGTGCCATTTGGAGAGGGCAATAGTTAGAGAAAAGCAGCTGCCTCAAAAATCCCAAGTTTAGAACCGACTGTGGTGGCCCCAGGTAAAGGCTAAACCAAAGGGAAGTTCTGGGAGCGAGTAGCTGCTGCCCTCGGCTGCTGCGGAAGAAGTCATGTCCATATGGGAAAGTGTAGAATGCACGAGTTGAGAAACAGGCAGAGGATTTGTGACTGTTTATATTGGGGGGGGTAGAGAAGAGAGAGAATGGGAGAACGAGCAGAGGGACAACCTGTAATGTCCCTAAGAAATAAGCATAACTTGAAGAGTTACAACCTTGTTGAAAATCAGCCTCCACAGATTTGAGTCTTGAGAATTTATAAAGTGCCTTGAAGCTGCAGTCTTGTCAAGTCTGTCATCAAAGGGGTGGATTGTGACCTTGGGAATAAGGAAGACACCTGGGATGGTTTGGCCTTCGAGAACCTACAACCTCATACTGTTTGCCTCCATTAACCCACAAGTCATCCCTTCTGACCTGGCGGGAAGAGTCTCCTGTCTGAAGACCCGGGGCTGTGTAGCTATTTCCTCCAGATGTGCACATCCCCTCCCCCAGGGAAGGAGGTGGCTCATAAAACTCACTGGATTCACCAAGCTGATCCTGGAGTTACAGTAGTGGGCACCTGCTGGGGAGAGAAGCTGATTCTTGGAGGGTCTGCTTGTGAGTTACACAGAGGTTCCAGTGACTCAGCGTTCATGAATGACCACCCCAGTAGGAATGGGGCTTTTGGTGATGCTCCTGCCCAGTTTGCCCCTGCTCCCGTAAGTAACAATTAAACTCATTGGCGCATCAAGCCAGAGTTAGAATTGTTTCTTTGGCCTGCCAGTGCCCTCTCTACCTGTTGTAAATAGGCATAGAATACCCCGTAAAGGAAACACAGCATCCAGTGCTGACTGTACCCTCACAAAAGGTTTACCAGTTCTCTATGGTCAAGCCAGAATCCAGCACACCACCAGGGCACCAATACTGCGTGTCCCTCAAGAAGAGGTAGCTTACCTTCTCAAGGAATCATACTGTAGTGTCAATCAGTCCTGGCAGGAACCTGTGTCCCACCAAAGGCAGAGGGAGAATCACTCTAGTGTAGGTGAGAGGAAAAGCCAGCAAGGGAAAGGCTGTGTGTGGTTGGACCCGCAGCTTCTCTCTGTGAAACTGAACTGTGAAAATGGAAGAATGCACCCACTAGTGATCCAATACCAAAATGCTCCACGCTGAAAACATACAGCCAAGTGACATTATACAGACCGAGCAGGTATATTTAAGAATCCATATGCATGCGCATACATGTATGTAACAACAAATAAGGAAAAAGAAGCCATGAATTTGAGAGAGAGCAAGAAGTATATAGAAGGGTTTGGAGGTAGGAAAGGGGAGGGGTAAATGACATGATTGTAATCTCAAAAAAATAAAGTTTACTTAGGACAGTCACAGGGAAAGACTATTACTGCCACCCTATGTCCATTGGCCCCTGATTATTTCTGGTGAGAAATTATTTGGACTCATGCTGTCTTTCCCCAGGTCACTGTGTAACTAGATGGAAATGGAGTCCACCACAGGTGCTGTAGAAATGGCCAGGTTCTTTAATTACAGTGTTTTCTGGAAAAGCCAGTGGGTGCAGTCTCAGGGAAAAGGGTTAACTCCCCTCCCCTATTCCATGGGAGAGAAACAAACTTTATTGCTCGCCTGTTATTAAAACGGCAGAGCATACACTATTGAAATGAGATGATTATTGAAAAGTGTGAGTTCTGTTAGGGAGCTATGTATTACCTAAAGTCCATATGACTTTTCTTCTAGATTCTGTTTAGTTAATTCAGTCCAAGCCCAGCCCTAGAATACGCTCTCCTGGAAGTCACCCTCACAGACAGCTGTTGCCATTTCCACTAACTGGTCAAAACTGGTGAGGTGATAAATACTCACCTTCCTGAGTTAGGCTTGGGTGGAAAATAGCAAACACATGACCACAGCGGTGAGGGTTGAAGACGTTAAAGGCAGGTGACTGCCCCATGAACTGGGCAGGAATGAGTGATCGCTAGTACAAGGCATGTGTGAGTGAACCCTCTATTCCAACCCTATTCTAAGCAGGAAGCATCTGGTGCACACAGTAGGTGTGAAATAAGTCCTGGGTCATAAGGAATGGGGCGGAGGGTCATCTCAGCCATTATAATCAGAAAGGATCACACAAAAGTCACCTTAAGAATTTATAATAGACGTCTGTGTGGTGCACACTTTTAATCCTAGCACCCAGGAGGCAGAAGCAGACAGGCCTCTGAGTTCCAGGCCAGCCAGGAGTCATACATAAGGCAATATCTCCCTGTCCCCCAACTGAAAGAATTGTACAATAGGTCAGAAATATTTATCTTGGAATTATGAAGCCTAGAATGTCACTCAGGAGGATCTGGAGAGGATGCCAGAACCATCACCCCTAAACTTCAAAGCCCTGTGAGGACTCTGAATGCTGCTGCCTCCAGGAGCAAGTGGTCCCCCACCAACACCCCCATCACTCCTCTTTTCACCCTAGAGTTTCGTTGTAGGAATCAGATTGGCCAAAACCAGATCACATGTCTGCCTGTCTGCAAGGCGGCCTGGGAAAGCGAGTGCCTGGCTTCCTAAAGGAGTGGCTGTAGCTATACAAGCTCTGTGTAATTTACCCTCTATTCCATCATAAATGGTCCCAAACACAATGGCTTACCCCGACAGGATTTCTTTTTTAACCTCTCACAGTTTCTGTGGCTGAAGAACTCACAAGACCAGGACCTCCTCTGGGATGCTCAAGGCTGAGGGCTGGAGTCATGGATATGCCTGCCAGGAACTTGCCTTGGGCTGTCTTTAAAGACTTCAGGGCTTGGGCTTGAGATTCCCCACACAGTAACTGGGTTGCAGAGACAAGAATTCCGACAGAAAACAAATCAGCTTGTCATCCTGTGATGACCTCAACAATCACCTGGCTTCCTTGCAGGTCTGTCCTCCACAGGTCAGATCAGTTAATCCCAGTCCGGAGTTGATTGAAGGGACCCGAGAACCCACTTCTCCCATCGAGAGCAGTGCAAAGAAGGAACGAGATGGGATGTTATATGGGTGGTCCTTGGAAGATGCCATGTACATCAGGGGAATCCTCCAAGGGTAGGAAGAATTGCTGATGATGTCCCTGGGGCACAAAAATCGTCCCTGCCTAGTTTAGGCTATAGTAGTTGCCTCTTGCGCCCCTTCCTTCTCCTCTTCCTCCCTTTGTGCCCTTTGCCTTGGTACTCAGAAGCCTGCAGAATTTGGTGCCACAAGACAGACAAGCACTTAGGTCTGGGGAGTCAACTCTCCCTCCCATGATCTCTGTGTATTCCAGCCAGGACACAGTCTTCTCTGATCTCAGAGATCTGTGTTTGAAAATGAAGGACTAGGCTCTGAATTCAACATCAACAAAAGTATGTGTCCACCCCGTTTTGAGCAAATGCAGAGTGACTGCATCACGTGCCCTGGAGTCTCCTGGTATTTGATGAAGCAGGATAGAGATGCCCTCCATGGGAAACTAGCTCCAGAACGGCAGGGTTTTCCTCCAACCAGCCCCACAGTGACAGTATGCAGGGGGCCTAATGGAGCTGTGGGTGCAAGCATCACCCTGAACTAAATAAAGCTGGGGACTTAAATCCTGGCTCCCCTGGGACAGCTTGACCTCTTTGCATTTTAGTTCACCTGACTATAAAAGTAGGGTGGACTCAGTGCCTACCCAGAATCACCCTTGTGGGAATTAAGCAGGATATGTACACAAAGTGCTTGGGATGCTTAAGACACGGTGCATGGCAACTAAATGCAGACTTTGCTGATGAAGTCGTGAAGGAGAATTGGTCCTGTGACCTTGTAATACCACAGCTCCATACAAAGAAGCATTTATGTCAGTGTTCACAGTGACCTTAATACATGTCCATGAGAATAAACACCATGTGCAAACTTAGGGCAGGTATTTCTTGACATGATTATTGTTAATGTCTTACTGACCTTGAGATTGGAGTTTGCATAACCAAAAGCACAGGAAGGCAGTCCTTTTTATTCTTTATCTGCTCACTCGCTGAGATAGGATTAGCTTGTAGCTCAGGCTGATCAGGAACTCACAATTCACCTGCCTCGACTTCTCAAATCCTAGGATTACAGGCATGCGCCACCACACCTAGCTTTTTGAGGCCATCCTTGTAGGCAAAGAATAAATGCACAAACCCTGCTCTGTCTCTTGGGCAGTGTGGCTCAATTCTCAGATGCTCTGCCTGTAGGGAACCGTCTCAGTTCCCTCCCGTGCATGTTTTCACCCTCAACTGTTCTGTGCTCCGGCTATAGATTCCCTAGGCACCCTTTCTCTAGCTATCACTGGAGGAGAACAGTTCTCCTTTGATGTTATTATGTTCAACTAGATGCATTCCACTCAGCTCTTCTAAAGTCATAAGCTTAATCATTAACAGGATGGGTTTTAAACGTCTATTTGCTTTCATTGTATGGAATGTTCTTTCTGAATGGTTGGAAATCGAGTAAACAGGGAGCAACTGTAGCAAAATGAGTCTCATCGCACATTTGGATGGAGTTTGATCTCTTCACTCCTCCTATAAGGTGGAGCTTTCTGGAATCTACCAGATTAGAAGGAAGGCAATGATGAGCCCTGCAGGCTCCCCTTTGACCAGCCTTCTGCAGCTCACATCCATTGGCCGGAGGAAACAAAGAAGCTATATCCACCTGCTCTAACATAGCAACTTCTGTTCAAAGCTCCCTTTCTGGTCCTTTCTTCTCAGCATATCATAGTGTGTCATTGTAGCTACTGTGCAACACTACAGACACAGCTGCTCACTCTACTTGCTCACTTTAAGGTTTTATGTAAGTCGTTAACACTTCCATCACCTATATAATCTGTGTGACTATCATGACCCTGCTATATGGAAAGTCCCCAAATACAATGTGTGTGACTCTCTTAAACATCTCCACTTACAAATTTTGGTTATTTTTATTCTTTAACATTTAAAATAACATTTGGCTTTAGAGATTTTGTTTAAGATTTTGTTTTCTTTTAAATAGAGAGTGCATGCATGTGGAGGCCAGGAGAGGGCGTCAGAATCTCTGCATCTGGAGTCACAGGCGGTTGTGAGCCACCTGACCTGGATACTGGGAATCAAACTCAGGTCCTCTGGAAGAGCAGCATGTGCTCTTAGCTGCTGGGCCATCTCTCCAGCCCCAGCTTTAGACTTATAGACTTATAGAGTTGGTGGTCCCGGATTCTGTGAGGCAGATGACACATGAGTTAACCCTAGCGTCTGTGAGTCTGCCAGTCCTGCTTGGGCCTCTTGTCCCAGGATCAGCATTAGTCCTGGTCATCTCACTCTCTAACAGTGTCCACGACCAGACACCCTATGTAAATGCTGTATCACTCTGCCTCCTGCTGCTAGAAGAAAACTCCTGGGCCATTAGGAAAGAAAAGCTCTTTGGCACGTCACTGAGAAAGCTGAAAATCCAAACAGCAAGGCACACTTCCAGTGGGAGTGTTTACAGGAGG
Source organism: Dicrostonyx torquatus (assembly GCA_028555095.1). NCBI lineage: Eukaryota > Metazoa > Chordata > Mammalia > Rodentia > Cricetidae > Dicrostonyx > Dicrostonyx torquatus. Next base: position 5,638,849 of record JAQHUG010000093.1, read on the forward strand.
AACCAAAGACCAGAGAGCACCAATAATGCCCCACTAAGCCCATCTTTTAAAAGACCCATAACTCCTAACTTCTTAAGGGTTTCAACATGTGAACCCTTGGGAGACACACCGTATCAGCACGAAACAATCACCCTAGGGATAAGTGCACTCATAAATAGGTGCAAATCAAGCACTATATGGGATTTCCAATGGCAATCCTATTCCGGGGAATGGTCCCATCACAACCCAAGGTCTCTGGCTTAGAGATCATGGCAATTACATTCAGGCAGACTCTCATCTTCTCTGCTGGGGCTAAGGTGCAGCAAACCAGTCTCAGGCCAGCTGGTCAATAGCAAGCCTGGGCACTGTGGGTTATTATTATTTATCATTGTTAATTTTTAAAAAGCTGATTGGCCAATAGCTGGACAAGAAGAGATTGAGCAGGAGAGCCGGAGTAAGAGAATTCTGGGAAGAAAAAGGGAAGACTCAGAGAGTTGCTGGCAGACACACAGAGAGCAAGATGGGCACACTGTACTGAGAAAAGGTACCACGTGGAAAAGTGTAAATAGAAATATGGGTTAATTTAAGTGTAAGAGTAAGCTAATAACAAGCCTGAGCTATTGGCAAAACATTTATAATTTATATACAGCCTCCGAGTCAATTATTTGGGAAGCAACTGCCAGATAACTGGAAACAGGCAAATGGGAGAGAAACATCCAATTACACCTGGAGGTCTGAGGTCTGGGGATCTGGGGGCCTGGGGTAGAGGGCCACCATGATATGGGTCTCAGCTAGATCATTCCTCTAAGCATATGGCAATGTGGAGCCAGAAGCTAGGAGTCTTTAGAATTCATCTTCTTTGCCAATAAATGTCTTAGAAAACTTGGGAGGTCTTCCATGGCAGTTAAATCATATAGAATCATGAGGCATAGACCATGAGATAATTAATATTGATTATCAGCTTGGTGTGATTTAAAAGCACCATGGAAACATACTTCTGGGCATGTCAATAAGGACATTTCAAGGAAAGTTTACCTGAGCAAGGAAGAGCTACCCTGAATGTGGGTGACATCATGCCATTAACCAAGTAAGTATGGGGGACAGCAGAAAGCAAGCTGAATTAAATCAGCATCCATTTCTGTTTCCTGACTGTGGATGCACTGTGACCACCCTCATCTGGCTCCCACCCCCATGCCTTCCCCACCATGGTTGACTGTGTCCTCAAACTAGTAAAATAAACTTCTTTTTCTCAGTCAGGGTTACTGTTTCTGTGATGAAACACCATGACCAAAATCAAGTTAGGGAGGAAATGGTTGATTTCACTCACAGCTCCATGTAACAGTTCATCATCAAAGAGCAGCGAAAGCAGGGTCTCCCGGAACTGATGCTGAGGCCATGGACTGGTGCCACTTATTGGCTTGCTCATTATGGCTTGCTCAGCCTGTTTTCTTAGAGGACCCAGGGCCACCAGCCCAGGGATGGCGCCGCCCACCATGGGCTGGGCCCTCTCCATCAATCCCTAAATACACTCTAGGTCTTGCCTGCAGCCTTATCTTACAAAGACATTTTTCTTTCTTTCTTTCTTTCTTTCTTTCTTTCTTTCTTTCTTTCTTTCTTTTTTGTGGTTTTTCGAGACAGGGTTTCTCTGTGGCTTTGGAGCCTGTCCTGGAACTAGCTCTTGTAGACCAGGCTGGTCTTGAACTCACAGAGATCCGCCTGCCTCTGCCTCCCGAGTGCTAGGATTAAAGGCATGTGCCACCACCGCCCGGCTCAAAGACATTTTTCTTAATCAACACTCCTTCCTTTCTGGTGACTCAAGCATTGTCAAGCTGACATAAAACTAGCCAGCACACCTTTCCTGAGTTGCCTTTGCCAGGCATTTTTTCAGAACAAGGAGAAAAGCAGTTGGCATTGATGCCTTCCCAGGCTCTTTCTGTGTCAGCTTTTCACCACTTGGTGCAGCCTGCATGCTTGAAGGAACTCTCAGGAAGTTGCAGGCAGATACTTCTACCCTCTTGCCCTTCCTTGTTGATGAGGATGAGGATGAGGATGATGATGATAGCGGTGGTGCTGCTGCTGCAAATGATAAAAATAAAAGAACAGTTATAGAATAAAGTCATAAACAAAACCATCAGGAGACCAGGACAAACAGACCTTGGGTCTGCTTCGCTTTGATTTCACCAATAGTCGGAGTTGTTCTTAGTACAAAACACTGTGTGGTTGCTGCTGAATCAGGACTCCCAGGGCCTCCCGGGAACCTCCCTCTCCTAGTGCAATGCCAGGTGGGCATGAACCTTCTGCTCCTCTGAACCAGTTAGGCCGGCTCCCCTATTGCACATCTATCCCCAAATCTGACTCCCTTTGGGTCTGTGTCTTCACAGTGACCTCACCAGTTATTTTCCACGTTGAAAACTCAAAATTTGGTAAAAGATGTCAGAAGTAGAAAGGCGACGTGCTGGCATCCAGAGGGAACAAGAACTGAGCGTCCCCAGCTCCTTAGCATCCACAAACTGGCAGCAACAGTAGAACCTGATGCCAGTTAGTGCGGCATAGGGATATACTCTGTACTTAAGAGACTGGCTTCGCCTTCGCAGTTGGGCCACACTCGCCGAACCTTCACAGTTCGAACTAATCTGAAATATCTTTTAGTTGAAATTTTCACCGGATTTCAAATGTGAGCTTCCAAGGCTAAAGGAAGAAAAGGCAGGAAGGGCTGGGAATCTGCAAGTGAGAAGAATTGCCTTGGGGACGAGGGAGATGCTGCTCAGAAGATCCTTTCCCGCCCTCGTCATGGGTCAGCATCAGAGAAGGCATCTGGTGTGCTTCTCCACAGCATTTTGAAAAGCTTCCACTGCTCACAGCCTGGCCACGGAGAGCGGAGAGTCTGTTGCAAGCAGGAGGGGAGCGGCCCAGGGAGGACTGGGTGGGTTGGCTAAAAGGTTTGCTCCAAGTCGTGACTTGGAGGCTGTGCTTTTAGGTTTGGGGCTGGCCTGGCCTCTCATCCCGCTCTCAGGTTGGACTCTTTGATCAGTCCTTAAGAAAGTGCCCCTCCTGCCATCTTCCACTCCCACCCGCCCCAGAACTGTTGCATAGAAACATTGGGCTTGTCCGTCTGATCGGAAGCATTAATAAAGAGGTAGATTTCCGCCGTTCCCCTCTACGCTGCCGTAAGGAGGTTCAATGGGCTATGAGACCGGGACCCCAGACATAGCATCCAGAATTGGGGACAGAGAACGCTGTGATTCCGAGACCCTATTAGCCCCATCTCCGGCTCCCCAGCTCAGGCAGCTCGAGCGAAGCACAGAGCCAACGGTGCACCGTTGTCTCCCCCCATCGGCCGGCGCGTGTCGCCGCAGGAACCCGGCGGCGGGGGTGGCAAGGCGCAGTCAAGCCCGCGGCTCCGCCCCGCGCCTCCCCCCCTCCCGGACGGCAGTGCCGCCCCCTCCGCGCCGCGCTCGGCTCAGACGGAGCAGCCGCCTCTGCAATGTCAGCAGCCGCAGCGGCGGCGGCGACAAGAGCGGCAGTGGCCCGGGCCCCGCGGTAGCCGCCAGCGCCGCACGGCCCGGCACGCGCACAGCGCGACTCCGCGGCCACCTCGCGGCCTCCGGGGCGCCGCGGGTGGCTCTGCGCTCCTCGGTACTGCTCTTGGACACCGGGCCAGCCGGTCTGCGGCCACGCACAAAGGACCACGGACACCAGGCGTCCGGGAACTGCGCCCTGGGACCGGCCAGGGAAAGCGGCGGCTCCGCGTCTCCAAGCCTCCCCTCCTTGGGCGGCCGGAGCCCTCGCCTGAGCGGGCCCGTCATATGACAGCGGCGACACAGCGGCCAGCGAGTGCCGGTGTTACCAGCTCCTCTGCGACACGGCCGACCGCTCCTGGGGTGGCCCTCGCCGCGCCCCGCTGAGCGGTCGCCTGCCGCCGCCCCAAACCCCGCGCGTCCCACCTATCCAGCTCCGGTGTCAGGAGACCCGGGGAGCCCCCGCCAGAACCGAGCCTAAGATGGCCACGCTGCTTCGTAAAATCGGGCTCATTCGCCTGCACAACCGGGACACGGAGGACCCCAAGCACCACCATAACCACCGCGGCGGAGGCGGCGGCCAGCAGAGCGCTTCGTTGCGCGGCAAAGGCGGCGGCAAGAGCGGCGGCCACAAGCAGCAACTGCAGCAACAGCAGCAGCAACACCCCGGGGGCGCGGGCGACGCCAGCCCCGGGCCGGGCAAGGGCAAGAGCAAGCGCGCAGCGGAGCTGGCCGCGCGCGACAAGCAACCGCAGCCGGCCGCGGGGGCGGCGGGGGCGGCGGGCGCCGGGGGGCCCAGGGAGCGGGCGGCGGGCGCCAGGGCGGGGCCCGGCCCCGCGGTGGCCGCGGCGGCGGCGGGCGGCAGCCTAGTGCCCGCGGCGCGCCAGCAGCACTGCACACAGGTGCGCAGCCGGCGGCTCATGAAGGAGCTACAGGACATAGCGCGCCTCAGCGATCGCTTCATCTCGGTGGAGCTGGTGAACGAGAGCCTCTTCGACTGGAACGTGAAGCTGCACCAGGTGGACAAGGACTCGGTGCTGTGGCAGGACATGAAGGAGACCAACACCGAGTTCATCCTGCTGAACCTCACCTTCCCGGATAACTTCCCCTTCTCGCCGCCCTTCATGCGGGTGCTCAGCCCGCGACTGGAGAATGGCTACGTGCTGGACGGCGGCGCCATCTGCATGGAGCTGCTCACGCCGCGCGGCTGGTCCAGCGCCTACACGGTGGAGGCCGTCATGCGCCAGTTCGCTGCCAGCCTGGTCAAGGGCCAGGTAAGGCTGCGAAAGCAGGAGCCAGGGGCCAGGGGTTGGGATGGGTGGGGGTTTCGAGGCTAGGCCGGAGATGGGAAGCAATGTCTGACCCCTCCAGGACAAGTGAGAGCTGGTCCATCTCATTCTGACCAAGTCTGCCCGGGGAGACTTGGTCCCACCATCTCTGCTTCTTTTCCCTAAGGGATTTATTTCTTCCTGTCCGCTTCTGCAGCCCAGGCCCCTGATCTCCGGCGCTGGTCTCTCTAGCTTGTCGGTTCTCTTACTTTCCATTTTCTGCCCACGGTCTTGCTCCAGGATCCTCCCCCTTTTTCTCTACTTCTTCCCTTGGCGACACTTCATTCCCTCATCCTCTTTCCCCTCTGATGGTCCTTCTTCCCTCCCCTCTTCCATTTCCACAAATCCCTTTCCTGTTTTCCACCCTCCTGAGTTTCCCATACTCTCCTGCCCTTCTCCAATTTTCCTCCTCTCCACTGTCTAAGTAGTCACCAGTCAGCGTGATTACCACAAAGGTGTGAACTTTTCCTGAAGCCTAGGATCTAAGTGTCTAGCCCAGCACATCACACACAGGCACATGAGTGCGCACCCCGGCAGACACACATACACACACATACAAATACAGGTGCACACACATAAAAGCACAAGTACACATCCACTCGCACACATACACACACATATAAGCACACATATACATGCTCTCGCACACACTGCACGAGCATACACACATATACAAGTGCACACACATAAAAGCACATGTACACATTCACTCTCACTCATGTACGTGAGCATACACACACATTCATATACACACACACACACTGCATGAGCATACACACACACACACATTTCTTCTTCAAACCTCAGGTGGACTCTATTCAGACCAGGCCAGCTCCCTGCTGCTAAGCCCTCTCCCCTACTCCCTCTCTCCCAGCAGCCCACCCTTGTAAAGGTGAAAGTTCTCTGGGAAGCCTCTCTTCCTGACTCCATCCAAGAAAAGCTGCCCTGGCCAGCCCCCATCTCAGCCTGGTACTTGCCCCTTGGAGGAACACCTCTGGAGTATATGCTGGGCCCCAGTTTCTTTCAGACTTTGTTTACTTGTGCCCCCTTCTACCCCCCTCCATGGGTTTCAAAGCTAAAGATTCAACCAAGCACAGAAAGGAAGCTAAGCAGATCTGAGCCTCTCACGTATTGCGTCATGGGGCCACTTTACAGAGAAACACCTAAACTTACAGAGATGAATGGATTTTCCGAGATAAGCCTCCCACCCAACTGCAGGGAAGGACCTGCTGAGTCTGTTTTCTTATGTTCTATGTTCTTGGCCACACTCAAATCCATGGAGGGCACTTCCTATCATCGTTTTGTCAAATCACATTTCCATCTGGCTTGGATAGCTTCAGCATTTACAGAGAATTCTCATTTCCTTTAAAAGACCCCCAGTGAACTCCGCATGGTCAATCAAAATCATTCCTTCCTCGGTGCCTGTCGCTGTCCGTTTCACTGCAGGTACACACACTAATCAAACACGCTAATCAAATAGGGCTTATTCTACCCATTTCCCTCAAGGTTGAACACCTGGGATTTAGAAAAGATGAGAAAAGAAAAGAAAGGCATCCCAATGCCAGTGAAAAGGTCATTGCATCCTGAGCCATCCTGACAGACCACCTTTTCCAGGGTTCGCAGTCCCGGTAGGAGTAGGCTGGGCATGAGGACCCTAGAGCAGGTGCTATAACAGATCAGGCCAATGCTTTGACAGCCTGTTTCCTTCACCTCACCATGAGACACTGGCCGGAATACAGTGTGTATGAGATGGAGCGCGTGCCACTGGGAGATGAGGCTTATCCAAATGCGATGGGAGGATGGTCCCCAGAAATGCTGTGGTCATTTGTTTCCCAATCACTTCTTCTCAGGGAAGATGATTTGGAAGGTCAGAGAAGAGGGATGAAATTTGCTCCATAGACTCAAGTCTGTGGCATTATGGACTTGGGGGGTATTTAAGCTCCAGTCTGCATTCTGAGATTCAGGGAAATAATGATTTTGAACAAAGAAGTGCGATTTGTAAACAGAAATGTCTTGATAAATAGTTTTTACACTTTTTACTTAATGCCACAAACGACAGCAGCTCCCTCCCTCGCCGTCCACTTCCAGGTCTCCATGTGTATGTTCTGTTTCCTTATAGAGAAACCCAGCGTCATTGCAGATGAGAGTGTTTCTCACCGCAAACAAAGTTAGCTGCATTTTCTTCCTCAGTTTGATAAGCGATCAGACTCTGATCCTTCCACATAGCAGGTTGCCTCTTATTATCTGATGAGACGTGGTACTTTTTAAATGGTGGCCAAGACTTGGTGCTTTTTAAAACAGCCATTTACTCTCCCTGTATTTCCTATCCCCTGGTTTCAACACACAGTTCTCCAAAAGGGGGTGAGAATGTGGTACATATGAAATATTCAAAGGCAATGAAAGAAATGAAGAGATGAATAGCCATTAAAGTTTTAAGGACCCGGGTATGATGGGACAGCAGCAGCTCTGGTAACCTGAGGACTGTGACATCTTGGTCTCTTGGCAGAGCCATGGCCAAGGGCAGCTCGCCGCCCTTGTGGTAGTCGCCAACGTCACAGGTAAACAGCTGATTATCTGTTCCGAGGAAGCAGAACCGCTGCTCGCCTGTAATCACCTAACAGGACTGTTACCCCCTAGTGGTGCGGTTCCTCTGTCTGTTTGCATTTCACATTTAGGGCTTGTGTCCTTAATCTGCAGTTAGAAAAGGCTTATTTGTCCCTTTCATAGAGGAAAGTGCTCACTTAACTTTCTGAATTGAGGAAACACTTTTCCAGTGTCTTCAGAAGCATCTCAAGACAGCTTTAAGAGTCTAACGTGTGACATTCAAAAGTATCTGGTTAACAATGTTGTCTACGAAGTCAAAGCTCAGGTTTGCTCTGTGTGTGAAGAACTCGGGAACTTCATGAGGCTTTTCTGAATGTGTGTCTTGTGTTTTCAGAGTGACTTTAACATTGCACTGTGCGTGACTCTGAATTAAATGAGTACATTTGTTTCTTATATGCTATAGTCTGTGTATAAAGAGACATACGCCTCTTACCTATTTATTAGCTAAATGGAGGGATTCTAAGCAGGGACATTTTGTGTTTCTTTTTAAAGATAACACCGGACCTGGAGGCAATCTTTGCATCGACTTCCTGAATATTAGGGTTACAGGTGTGATCCTTCACACTCAGCAAGAGAGATTTTGCCTAATGCTTAGTTCTCTACAGTTGGATGATCAACTTCTGGGCCTTTGACATAATCCGGTGCAAATGTTAAAAGCTTTCAGAGCAGCATTTGCCTCCTCTGTCATGCACAGAGCCATAAGAACACAGTTCTCAGCTCCACGGTTGACAGTGTTAGCTTTAGATAGTTTTCCAAGTTTTGCTGGAAACTGAAGGAAGCTGCAGTGCCAGCACAGAGCTTACACTAGCAGGCATCACCAACAGCTTGCACTAGCAGACATCTCAAACAGTTTGCAGTAGAAGGCATCACCAACAATTTGCACAAGCAGATATCACCAACAGCTTGCACTAACAGGCATCACCAACAGCCTGCACTAGTGGGAACACCAACAGCTTGCACTAACAGGCATCACCAACAGCTTGCACTAGCAAGCATCACCAACAGCTTGCCCTAGCAGGCATCACAAGCAGCTTGCGCTAGAAGGCATCACCAACAGCTTTCACCAGCAGGCATCACCAACAGCTTGCACTAGAAGGCATCACCAACAGCTTGCACTAGACGGCATCACAAACAGCTTGCACTAATAGATATCACGAACAGTTTGCACTAGTAGGCATCACAAACAGTTTGCACTAGCAGGTACCACCAACAGTTTGCACTGGCAGGCATCACTAATAGTGAAACCTGGTGTTCCAAGATCACTGAGAGCAGAACCTGTAAGCCTAGGCCCACTGTCTCCCAGAGTGAAGAGGAAAGTCTGGTCACAGCGTGCGTCCAAGCTCACCAGCATCTCCATGTGGGGCACATTCCATGGTCGCATGAGTGGCAGACAGCCCTCCCATGGCTGCAGATAAAAGGCACTTGATTATGCCCTAACTCAGGGCTCTTTTCCGACGCTTGCACCCCTCCTGAGTGTCCCCATTTTAATTAATTAGCGATGATTGTCCTCAGAGAAGCAGATGGCCCTGAGTGACAGTGCCTCTCCCTTCTCCTGTCCCCCTCAGACAGTAGTGACAGCAACAGCTAACATTCCCTGTTTTCGGTGCCACAGTCTGACCAAGCTGAGCACAGCAGCCACCAAACCTTCCCCGGGCTACAGGTGTGGAAACCACAGCTCTTCGGAGCCAGGATGACTTAAGTCTCCATTTCAGCTTCTCCTAGCATCTCACGAGAGGTCAGACTCCTGAGTCAAAGGTGTAAGAAAACACTGCTTACAGGTGGCCATTCATTCATTGTCACCTACATGATCATCACTGTCGCCCACGGAGAAGCAGTAGTGGCCAGCTACCTGCAAAAGGTTCACAAACCCTCAGGACCAAACCATCCTCCAGTCTAGTGTTCAGATTAGCAGCTGAACTAAGACTTTATTGATGAGGGAACCCAGCAGGAACCATCGCTTGTCTGAGTGTGTGATACCTGAGGGAGGGCTGTGTGTCCCAGCTGGCCCAACTGCAGCCCTGCAAGGAGGTCTAGCCCAGCACATTAGAGCTAGCATTCTGCAGCCAGGCCTGTGCAACCTTCTTAGAAATTATGATATTTTATTAACTTTTTGAGAATTTTATGCATGAACCCAATGTAACCCCTTCCAGATCCATGCCCCATACCCCCATCTCTCCCAACTTCATATAACCTGCTCTCTAGTTTGTGTCCTAAATACTCGGGGATGTGAACCCATCCATGGTGCCTGGATGACTGACTCTCCCTCCCTCAGAGACCATCAGGTGCCAGCAGCTTCCCAGCTAGATGTGCAAACTCACAAACCCCCACCCCCACCACCTTTGCTGGATTGTTTACTGGTTAGATCTGGTAACCAAAGACGCTGCAAGTTTATGAGAACAGGAGCCCTGTCTGTTTTGATCTAGTCATCCCTGACCTCTCTCTCTCTCTCTCTCTCTCTCTCTCTCTCTCTCTCTTTCTGTCTCTCTTTCTCTCAGACACACACACACACACACACACACACACACACACTTTGATGGTCTCTGAGGGTAGATAGAGACTTCCTACCTTGTGGGGGATCATACAAGTGTCCCGTCTGTAGCTGAGCCCTCCACAGTCACTGACTCTCTGTTCTGACCAGCTGACCAGATGGGAATTTTCATTCTAAATGCCCTCTGTCCAACCTTTTGACATTGTAATACCATGTTGTCATCTGCAATACTCACACTCAAGAATGGCACACACAATCAAGTTACAAAAGCAGGTGGGCAGTTACGATGTTGTGTTGAGTCATGTTCATAACTGGAACATGTATGACCTGTATGTAGACTTTAGGCTGGACGTATGACACTGTGGCAGAGAGTCTACGTTCAGGTGTACATGCAGGGTCAGAAGTAAGACCCTTCCTGAGACCTCTGTCCCAAGCAGCAGGTCAACCAACAGCATTTGCTTGTGACTGCACAAATCCACACCACCATAATGAGCTCCTCAGCCCTACGGCTTCTAACCCACTGCAATGGACATTATGTGTCCAAAGCTTTGTTAATTTGCAAGAGTTGTCTCCCAGAGGTAACCATGGCCTGGCGATTCCCATGACACACCTTCATTTGCCCATGGCTCTGAAAGCTAGACATAAAAAATCAAGGTGCAACAGAGCCTGCTTCCCCTGAGGCCTCTGTCCTTGACTTGTACATGGCAGCATCATCCCTCTTGATTCTCACCCCCATTCTTCCTCCACGTGTGCCTCTCTTCATGGTCATAGGACTATGACATAGTCCTTTCCTAGTGCATTAGGGCCTATCTTGAGAACCTCAACTTAACCTGATAGCCTCTTAAAGACCCTATCTGCAGATCAGGTCATGTTCCCAAGGTCTGATTGATTCATTTCTTTTAGATCATTCATACCTGTAGGTCTCTGTCTGCATTCTTTGAATCCTTTTTGGGCATTTAGAACTCGATGCTTTTCATAGGTGGTTACAGGGTGAGAAGCTAAAACCCTGGGTAAGTCATCTGTGACTCTGACACATACTGGCGATGTTAAACCTTGTCCCTGTATCTTCTCTCACTGCTCATCAACTCCAGTAATTTCCTCAATAATTTCAAATCCTTTTACTACTGTCTTTTGTAAAGGCTGAATCTCTCAGTCTGTGGGCTCGACACTGAAACTGGGATGAGGGAGGCATACCCAAAGCCAACCCATATGTGGATTTCTTATTAACTAGTTCGACATCTTGGTTCCAGAGAGCCTGTGGCTGGTTTGTAAAGCATCATGAGTGAAGCCATGCTGTGAAGGCACAGGATGGTGAAACTTGACTGCACTGCCAAGCCGAGAAGTGTCAGCACTCTCCAAAGGGAGCCAGGAAGTCTACATCCTGCATAGTGTCAACTAGGGTTGGGGTAGCAAGTATGTCTGATTCACCCCAAGAGACAAGGGTTGTGTTCTTATGAGTCATTGTGCTGTTTGGTCCTGTGCTGCAGGGAAGGGACAGAGATAATTACCAATGACGATGACTCTGCAGCTTGGACTATCAATATGCCTCACTATTTGGAGAAAAAAATAGCTACTTGTTCTCCTATCAAGTAGGGCAGGCAGGAGGACACAGACAGGACTCTGCATCCTAAAAATAGCCCCACACCAACCCCAGTGCTCCGTCGAGAGCTCCCGCCCCCAGTACCTAGCACAGTTAATAATAGGAGCTACCGCATCTCCCGCCTTGGGAGTCCGGAGATTCAGAGTTTGCTAGAACAGGATGCTAGTGTGCGTTTGAGTGCCTCTCTGATTTAACTGATGGAAAGAGGCTTCTGTTTGAAGAGACGGCACATGGTTACTATTGTGTCATGAGATACTACGTTGAAATTCTGACAGTAACACGGCCCAAAGACTCTATTGTCTCCTCTACATCTCTTCTTTTACCCCCAGGAATGATTCCTCTGGACCAAGGTTTAGAGGGAGAACCTCATTTGGGGACAAATGAGGAACCAGCCGTACTGGCTCTCACATGAAAATAGTAAAAATAATTAATAATAATAATAATAATAATAATAATAGAATAAATTGGTCATTTATGTGGATCCTCTGTGCCACATTTCAACTATCTCTATGGTGGATTTTGCTGTTTGGTTGATAAGGAAGAAGAAGGGAGGTGGTCACGTGACTGTTTTGTTTTCTGTCTACCCATAGTTCTCACATGTGAGAACACATATGTACCTGACGATCTTGACTCTTCTAGTGTCGAGCCCAGCCCTCAGAGCTTATGTCATGGTCTAGGTGCAGACCCTGGCAGAGGCTGCTGGTAAGCCTCTCTCTGGCCACTGTGAAAGCAAACGTTTCCTTCCCTCTGACTGCTTACACAGCCCAAGGAGGAGAAGGCTGGAGAGAGACAGTGTGCTCAGGTCAATCCACCCAGCATCCCCAGGTCCAGCTGGACAGAGCTGGGGACAAGGAGGGGAACACCATCTGTACACAATCCATTTGTTAGAGCATCCTCAAGGCTGTGCACACTGAGCCCTGAGGCTTCTAGGTTCTGTTGCTGGAGGAGTCTGTGGAAAGCCTACCTCGGAGAGCTCACTATTGGTTAGATAGTGCACAGGCCATTTGTGCGTTTGTGGCAGTGTTTGCCACTTGGATGGGAAGTGTCTCTAGCTGCTCTAAGTGACATTTTCAAAGGTAACATCCGACTAAAGGAAGCCAAGCCTTGACAAGGAGTTGTGTATTTTTCCGGTGTGTTTGGTTGCTAACGGTCAGAAAGAGACATTTCCACCAACCAACCAAGAACTCAACATCATAATGTCAGCACGGCTTTCAGCGGGGCCGTGCTTTTCCACCTGGTAAGTGGCTGCCGTGGCTCAGTTGACCTGCTAGTTCCTCACTGCCACCTGGTGAGCAGGTCAAGGTATATTTGATTAGCTATTTCCTCCTTGTCCCTCACACACACACACACACACACACACACACACACACACACACATACACATCAGTCAAGTCACTCCTGACATTCTTGTGGTGTCTTTTTTCTACTCTGTGTGTTGTCCCTGGTCCTCTAGTGACTTGTTAATCCTGTGAATCTCAGGAATGCTACCAAGGAGACCAGACTGGGGAAACCAGAGGGAGCAGATTTGGGACCATCCAGGATGTCAAGTCAAGGGGGGAAACAGATTTGGGACCACCCAGGAAAAAAGACTGACCAGTGAGAGTGGGTGTGGCTGTGAGAGCAGGGATGGAGTTAGTGAGGTGTGCCCTTCTCCAAGTAGCAAGGCAGCTGTCTTCAGAGGACACACACAGGAAGGGAGCGCCATGTGTGTTCTCCTCGTCTCCAGTCTCCCTAGAGCTTCCCTCTACCCCACCACTTGCATGGTGTCTCGAAAGACAGACCTCCTTTGTTCAGATTTCACATTATGAACTTTCTAGAACACAGCCATAGGTCACCAGTATCACTCAGCACGGTGGCAATCTGCCAGGCTCCATGGCCCCATTGGGGTCTCATCAGCCCTTCCTTCTGGAATGCCTTCTGACCCTCCCCCCCCCTCCGCCCCCGCAAAGGGCCCCTGTCTGTCCTTCAGAGCTCTGCCAGCATGGCCTGGCTCCTCGGGTCCCAGCAGGAACTTCCTCCTCTGTTCCCATCTGCACTTCTTTTCTGCATGCCCTACGAGGCGCTATGAGTTGGAGGTTGTATTTTCCTTCTCTTCATGGTGTCCCACTCCTTGAGCAGGTGTCCCGCACCCTTCACACCCCACTTTCTGCAGCATAACCTAAGAATGAGAATATGCATCGGGTGTTTCTGCTGTCAGTGAAGGAGGATTGTGGGTAGGCAAAAGGAAACTCAATCTTGGCCATCTTGGACTTTTCTGTTTTGAGGGTCCAGAGACTTACAGCTCCATTCCCTGAGAGCTGAGGACCTATGGCTCCAAGCCTAGAAGCCAGAGACTTGCGGGCTCTCACCTCTCAGATTGGAGGCGCTCTCACCATGGATTGCAGTTTCCAGGTACTGGCGGCTGCCATGAAGCTCACTCTCTAGCATCAGGGAGCAGTGGCCGTAGACAGTGGCAAGCAGCGGAAGACAGGGCGTGCTTTCTGGTGTCCCAGCACAGTGGGGGCCTCAGATGCTGGCCCCTCAGTGTTATGGTGACCAACATTACAGCTCTGAGACCTAGCATGTCAGGATACTCAATCCTTGAGAGTGACTAGAATCGCACTAGAATCCTTGCGTAGCTTCACAGAGTTCTTCCCGAAACCGAGTCCCACAGCTTCTTATCTTCACCTCTCCCCAGTCCTCTGCCATTTTGTTCCCCATGTTTCTACCCTGAGAAAAACTCTCAGATGTGTCAGCTGTCCTCTCGTTACCACACTGATGCAGCGGGCTCTGCTACCACCTTCCTTTCTGCATGGTACCAGCTCAGCCTGCTGGACTCATGATAAAGATCACATGTAGGCGGGGGAAGGCTGCTGGTAAATGTCTTTTATTGTCTAACCGTTGCAACACCAGAGGGCACAGAAGGCTTCTCCTCGCTAGCTCCAAGAGTGAGGAAGCAGCCTGCGTTAATAACTAGAAAGGGAATTAGGTAAGGGTTAGGGCTCCAGGTCCAGGATGCAAATGAGAGGTTACATTTGCGCCAGTTCCTGTGATCTCTTGCAAATCAGCAACTGTTTGTACTAGCTACCAGCCTTATGCTGGGCCCCTTGGGAAGTGCTAGGCCTCTCGCCTAAGTAAAAATGGACTGCCGGGTCATCTAGAACTCCCCACAGCTCGTGATAGCAAGAGGTCTGGCGCAAGCTGTTTGGAAACAGTCTTTGGCAGCAAGCAGCTGTGATTGCCGTGTAGCTTCCTCAAGGCATCGCGGTGTGTTCAAAGCAGCCAGTGCTGGCATGAGGAGAGTCCAGCTGGCTGCTTGACTGATAATCCTTGGCTTCAGACACCTGCATCTGGGGCACAGATAAGTGTCTAACAGCTGTCAGTGGGAAGTGAAACTGTCCCAGAATTTTAATTTATTTAAAGGAAAAATAAACATTAAGAGTTGTGCTTACAGTAAAGACATCTCATCAACATTAGCGGTGTTTTGACGGTGCTCTGGCAATGCCTACATAATTATCATAGGGAGAGTGGGGTCCCTCTAACTGTCCCCCTTCCTATGAGCCAGCTGCTTTCACAGTGCTTTCATGGATCATTTCATTAAATCCTGGCAGCAGCCTGTGAGGTAGGTGTTGTTTTTATTCTCACATCACAGAGGAGGAAACTGAGAACGTGCAGGTGAAGACTCATGTGCCAGAAGCCAAGGAGGATAAAGGGACAGGGCTGAGGCCCCAGGACCAGAGTCATCCATTCTAGCATCTCCCTCGTCAGCAGCCACCATCCAAGTGCCATACAGAGCTGGTTTGTTCACCATGGGTGACTGTGGATGGTATAATGGCCTTCACACTCAGAGTGCTCTCAGGACTGAGCCAGGTGAGGGAATGGGTGTTCATCAAATTAAGACCATGGCTCTGAAGTGTCAGCAAAACCCAGATTCCATAGAGGCCTGTTGAGTCTATTGTGAGAACAGAAAACGTGCTTTAATTCTTTGAAACTGTAAGAGAAAGATAATTATCACCGTTGTATTTCTTTTCTATACAAAAGAGAATTTTAAAGATTCTGAAAATAACTCAAGAATGAAGTGCTTTTTAAAGATAATTATCACATTGGCAAAATCAGTAAGATTGAAGAAATTACTACTTTAAATATAATTTCTGTAAAATAAATACCAATTTCCCGTCACAATATTTGGCAAGCATTTCCCCTCACCCCCAGAAAAATTGTTAGATTTTTGATGAGGGAGATAACGAAAATCTATCTCTATATTGATAAGATCACACCTCAAGTTAAAATGTGATCAGCCCATTCAGAAATTGCAGAGAGAAATCTCCAGATAAATGCCATTAAGGGTACTTTCTGCTTTTAATGTTTAAAAAATCAGACTTCTCCAAAATTCAGAATCTGGAGTTACAGATTTTCCTTTATCATGGCAGTGGTAAACAACAGCTTTTCAGGGGGGCGGGGACTCATATTGGACCTGCTGGGAACACTTCTGACAGCCCTTGTGACTTCTAAGAGTCAGGAGCTGCATGAGGTGACTTCACAGGAAGTGGGGTTTTGATGGAATTGCATCAAATACATAGCAATTGCTGCAAGCATTCATTTGTTCAGGGATCCTTGGAGGTTAATGGCACATGTTCTGCAATGTACCTTCCTGGCAAGGGGACGTGCAGATGCTACAGGAGAAACCTACCAAGAATGGAGTTTGTTGCTAGTTTAACGAGTTGTAGTTGCTGTGTATCACATGACTATGAAACACAGCTTTTTACAAGGCATCAGCATATCCCTTTTAAATACTCTATGCTATTTCCCCTTCCTTGGAAGACAGCAGAACATAGTTTTGTTGTTGTTGGCTTCTGTTTTGTTGGGTTTTTTTTTGGGGGGGGGGACATGCATTAGGCATTGGGGCACATTCCATCTAACAGGAGAGACATAGGATTGATCTCCAGTGTCACCCTTCACTGTCTGTGTTTAGAAAGAAAACAAAACAGCCTCTCCTCATCACCTGGAACACCAAATAGTCACCAAATAGGCTAGACTGTCTGGCAAATGAGCCCCGGAGAACTTCCTGTCTCTTGCTGGGTTCTAGGGTTACAACGCAGGTCCTCAGGGTTGCAAGACAAGGATGGTACCAGTTTCTGTACCTGCTCATAGTCAGAAACTCCACCTGTGGCTCTTGCCTGCAGGGGTCTGAGGACTTGTCGTGGAGCAAGTGCCTGCCACCCTGTCTTTTTGTCTTTGTTTCCTTCCTTTCAGGTTGGTCTGGAGAAGGAAGGGGGCCGAAAGGAGGTTTGTTGCCCACAGTAGCAAGGCTGTGTTCTTCAGGGACAGCCCCTGCATCCCACATACAGGCAGGCAAGCAAAACACTAAGGGTTTTCGAGCCCAGCCCTGTGTTTGGTGCCCTTTAACTGGCCTTATGATGGATGTTAAAAAACATGGCAATCTGAGAGAGCTTGGATAAGAGTTTTTGTTGACTGAGCCAATCTATAAAATTACATGAAACTTTAAGGACATTATCTTAATTTATAAATAAGACTAACCTGATGAAAAGTGAGCTTGAGCTCTACTGAATTGAATTAGGGTGATGATTTTATTAGCTATTCTGTTTAAAAAGGATCCTGGCATCTGCCTTTTCATTAACAGGAATGATGGAGGCCTTGTGCTTCTTCCTGAAGAACAAACAAGGAGAAATAGATTCCTGGAGCCTTTCCCCCCAAGCATGTGGCCCCCACAAGGTCACCTCCTCAGAATAATGCTCTAGAAGCACAAAATAAAATGCATTAGAATACTGTCTACAGTTGCTACATTTGTAATACGATGAGCTGAGCTGTAAGGTTAAATGACACTCTACTAACACACTTTCAGGACCAAGAGGCACCAGCAGCCATCCCCATATCTGCCATTCATGAGCCTCTGCTGTGTTTACAACTGTGCACAGTTATGATATGACATTTCTAAAATGTGGAGTTCCTTTTGTGTTTGTTCTATTATGTGGGTCAGCGTCTCACTCTCAGTCCAGGCTGGCCTGGAACTCACATGAAGCTCACGGCTATCTTCCTGCCTCAGCCTGACAAGTGCTGGGATTGCAGTGATGAAGCTGTGAGTTGTTATTGTGATTTAATTCAGAGCAAGATAGGGAAGGTAAAGAAACTTTCCCACTCAGTGTCCCAGCCCCTGGGAGCACTCAGGTCCCAGCCCTGGGAGCACTCAGGTCCGAGCCCCTGGGAACACTCGGGTCACTGCCCTGGGGATCATTTGGGTCACTGCCCTGGTGAGTACTTGGGTCACAGCCACTGGGAGCCTTTGGGGAAGGTGAGAAGCTTCAGGTAGCATCTACTTTGAGATAATGGCAGTCTTGGGAATGCCCCAAAAAAGTCTATTCTACAGCCAGAACCCCTGGGAGAGAAGGTTACGACCCTCACACGTCATGGTTCTGCCGTATTACTGTTGGGTCGGGTTAAGATAAAATCTTGGATCTGGAGGTGGACACGGGTTCTAATCTCATTATTCTTCCTGACCACACTTTACTGCTAAGCTTAAGGTGAAAAGCACTCAGCCCACCACACAGGGGAACCCACACTGGGGAAATGATGAGCATGGCGATACCCAGAGAAGAGGCCATGAGTGGATGACCCTTCTTTGAAGAAGTAGAACTTGCTAAAATACAACGAAACGATAACCACAGGCCCAGCCCTGAGTTTGCATGCAACACCCACTACGCAGAGTGATCTGCTGTTGTATCAGGTCTTCTGCCCACACTGACATCCAGTTGGCTCAAGTTTCCCACACGAAGCCCCAGTTCAATCTGAGGAAGCGCAGTGTAGCCCTCTTTCTTAATCTCTCACCCCTGCAGCCTCTCAGGATGAGCCCTTGCCATAGCTTTGGTAGACTTCACCTCACCCCTCATCAAAGCATTTCACACCATCACACACTGACTTCTGACGGGGCCACCCGAGACGGACAGCTGAGGCCAGCAGTGCCCAGCTGCCTCCCCTTGTACTGTAGTGATTAAACTTTGCTTTCTATTGGAAGTTGGGAGTTTTCACCTGTATAAGTCTATTCAACTC
Source organism: Dicrostonyx torquatus (assembly GCA_028555095.1). Classification (NCBI taxonomy): domain Eukaryota; kingdom Metazoa; phylum Chordata; class Mammalia; order Rodentia; family Cricetidae; genus Dicrostonyx; species Dicrostonyx torquatus. The sequence continues at coordinate 5,657,410 of JAQHUG010000093.1, forward strand.
TGATCTCCTGAGAGTCCCGTTCGATGGCTGGGCGATGGCCTAGTGGCTGAGAGGGCTTGCTGAATGAGCATGAACCTGAATTCAGATCCAAAACCCATGTCAAAATCCAGGCACGGCCGCTCATGCTGTAGTGTCAGAGGGCAGGGGGGAAGGGGAATTGCAGGCTGCAGACATAGAAAGATCACTGGGTTTGCTGAACTCCAGGCTAGCCCTACAAAATGATTTCATCTTTCCATGGTAGAGGAGCCTACAGGGATAGCTTAACCAATCAGGGGCCTCGGTGTGTTGTCATAACTACCGATGTAGGTATGACGTGGTTTTGAGTATCATGGTTGGCAAATACGAATGGTTCTGCCTGGCAGCTCAGACAGAGTCCTTGTATTTATTCTTCACATTTATCCATGTTTAGCATTTCTTTCACTGAATCTAATCTCACTTGAAAGTGTTTCAGTCGCCCTAGCCTACATGAAATCTTGAGTGTCTTCCATTTCTACCTTTGCGCTGATCATGTTTGCAGCTCTGGGAGCACACTCGTGTCTTTAGCATCGTGCTGAGCTTTCCCAGTGTCATCAGATGTCCCTAAAGTCAGCCAGAGCCCTTCCCAGCCCTAAGGATCCACACTTGGTTGGAAGGGCAAACCCGGCAGGTTTTGTAGTAGCTTTGAGTCAGTGCTGATGTTCTGTCCCTGGTGGGAGTCAGTAGCTTGATGGACATAAGCAAGGGTGACTGTCAAGTGACCCTTCTTGGGACTGTTGAAGGACCTCCTATCATCTCTGTGATCAGAAGAAACGCAAAGCCTTCAGAACTAACTGCTTATTGCTGTAGTAGTTTGTGTGAGATTGGCCCCCATAGGCTCATAGGTTTAAATGTTTGGTTCCTAGTTTGCAAAAGTGCTGTGGGAAGGATTAAGATGTGCAGCCTTGTTGGAGGGGGTGTGTCACTTGAGTGTGGGCTTGAAAGCTTCAAAAGCCCAAGTCATTCCTGTTAGAGCTCGCTCTCTCTCTCTCTCTCTCTCTCTCTCTCTCTCTCTCTCTCTCTCTCTCACTCTCTCTCTCGTCTCTAACTCAGGATAAGATCTAAGCTCTCGGCTATATAATACTCCAGCCCTGTACCTGTCTGCTGCCATGCTAACCCAAATGTGGGAGGAATTTCATGAAGGATACCGAACAAGTTGCCCTCAGAGGGGTCAGGAAAGAAGTGAGGGTTTGACTCACAGGTGCTGGAGTCATTAATTGAGGTGCTGAAGTCCAAGCCTCTGATTTGGGTTCAGCTTTAAAATAAACAGAACAACTGGGGGTTTCTGGAAGGGTTTGGTATAAGAATCAAGGAGCCGGAAGTCTTGAGAAACAAGACAAGCTCATTGATTTCATGGGCTCTTAAGAGTGACAGGAATGAACCACGATATACTAGACTCTCAGTGATCACTGGGAATCCTGGCTCACTCTCCATTCTGTGGAACACAAAGCCAGGGGAATCGTCTTCCCTCCATGTGGTCTCTTGTTGGAACACCAGGAAGCCCCTCAGAGGATTTGGGAACTAGAAGACCACCCAACCCTCACTCCACTGCACCCAGGGCAGAACAAGTCCCTCCACAATATGGGCCCATGGATCTGAATCTGTTGGGAATTCCTATACTTCACCATTAAGTTGGGATTCCCAGCAAGGCTCAGGGAAATGTTAAAGTTGCTGCCATGGAGATGTGGCTGACATTTTCAGCTATGAAATCCACTGAAATGCTACATTGTAAACATTGGGTGTGTCTCAATAAAAATAATACATTGGTATCAACTGGTCCTGTAAAGTCAAGCCCAGTGGAACAGTACAAAGAACACATAAGCCATCGTGTCTTCCAGAAGCATGTGTCTGCACACCATGCAATGGCATTTGCCTTTTCCTTGGCATGTTATTCTTTCTATACAATTATAACGAGAATTAGTACAATCTTAATTTTGTACTCACTCTTAATTTTCTTCACCTCCCTTCAGTTTCTTTTATTTTTCTGCCTCCTGCTGCTCTTCTAAATCAATAAGTCATAACATTCAGAGATGAATAGTGTTGTAGAAAACACTGCAGAATATTCAAGAAGGTTTTACTTTGAATCGGGTGCGTAAATCCTTTACACATAACTTTTGCACACCACCTCTTAAATGTGGCATATATGTAGGGAAAGATTATGAGTTTGGGGAGCGGGAACTACTGGAAGAAAATGATGCATATGATGTGGAGGGAGAGCACAAGACATCGTGACATTCCCCCCCCCAAATTTCTCCTGGTTAATAGTACAGTGGTGCAGATTTGTGATCTTCTAGGAGAGTTTCATTCTAGAATATTCTTAGGACTTTTAAAAACAAATGGCTTAAGTTGTACACTAAGCAAGGTTAGAAAAGTAGGCCTAGTGACCTAAGTCACATGCAAACCAAGAGTCCAGTGATTTGTGTAAAGCTGAGATGAGTTTGGCACCATCTCCTTATTCTATGAAGATTCTCATCTTGTTCAGAATTACGTATTAAATATGAATGACAAGTTCCACCTGGAACAAAATTCCAACTATCTCATCCAAGGTGATGAGATGCTGTCTCTAGACAAAAGAGAGCTCAGAAACAGTGCCTGTCGCTTCCCTCAGACGACCACGCACACCTCTGGGTGTTTCTCCACTTGCCTGTTTCATATTCCAAGGCCTCATCAGAAGTGACTGCTTCCCTGATGTGACAGGCTGCTCGCCCACTCCTGGCTGCATTGCCCAGCTAGAGAAGGCCTTGGGCAGAATATGGAGGTCACCTATAGGAGGACAAGATAACTCTTGGATCTGTGCTGCTGACAGTTGGCAGCAGGTGATTGGACTCTGGAAGGCACAGCAGGAGAGGCTGCCGTGACCCTGGAGACTCCATTGGTTGTAGGACAAACATCCCAGAGAACTCCAGTGTAAAGCTAAACACACTAACGGCCTTTTGAAAATGGATTCACCCTGACTGTGGGGGCGGGGGACAGATCTTTTTCCCTCTGGGTGTTTTAATTCTTCAGAGTTGAGCATTCAGGACTCTTAAGGGTCAATGTCTTGCTGCCCAGAGAGGAGTTACAGCTTTGAGTGCTAGCTAACATCACCCTGACAAAGGACTTTGGAAGCCTCGTCACCAGAATCAGAACTCTTCTTAAACGTAACAACCAGTTTTCACTTTGTAGAGTTTCCAAATTTGAGAGCTGAGGGGGGTGTCTGGTAATCAAAAGCTGCTGTCTCTCTATAAGAGAGAATATTTTAATTTCATTATAGGAAGTCAGGATGGGAGGGAGAGTTGGTTGTCACCAAGTTACTTGTGCCATGTTCCTGTGCTTCTCAAGTTTGGTTAGCACCTTCTTCTAGTCCCTAGGGATCTCTGCATGTCAGGACGGATTTCTTTCCAGCATGCCCCTTTTGCTTGCCTACCCTGAGACTTTTTTCAGAGACCCAAATTCAAACAACACACAGCTGGCTTGGTGTTAGGTCTTAGTGAACCATCACCTTCCTGTTTCCTCTTTGAAAATCAGAGCAAGGTCTACCTCCAGCCTTCTTTAGGACCCAGTCATCTGTTATGGGAAGTATTTTGCATGCTGCTCAGTGTATACAACCAGGTCACAGTCCTCTCTCAGCACCCTAAAGTCAGAGATCCCTGTAATGTTCCACCCATCTACCCAGGCTACCATACTCTCCCGTTCTCCATGAAGCCTCATCCCTCCTCCTTCTAGGCTCCCGTGAAGTGGGTGTTTGCCTTCCATCCTCAGAGTGTTCTCTTGCAGCCTCCTTGAATAGCTGAGCCGTGTGTCCCCACACCCAGGAAGAAGCAAGCCCTTAGCGCGTCTGCATGAGACTCACGAGTCATTACGAGCTGTGTCTGTGAAAGTGCTGTCGCTCCGCCATCTGTGTTTGGGTCCCATTCTCATTTGTCAAATGTAGAGGAACTCATGAAAATATTCCCCAGGAGGAAAAAAGACTGGCAGGATCATGGGACTCCTTGGGCAAGCCCAGAAGACAGCCAGTCGATGTCACCAAATGAAGCAGAGCAGGTGTCCGTGGGGGTACAGCAAGACTATGAGTCATTAGAGAAAGCTGGAGGGTAATGGCATTGTTGGCAGAGTGGGCATTTTTAGCAACAAAGCCACACTCCGTGCAAGGACACTCTGCGGTTGAGACCAAGGACAACTGCTTCACTCCTAGCACCGAGAGCATTCCAAGCGATCTAAAGTTCCTGCTTCTCCCTGGGCATCGCGTTTGCCAGCCATGGTGTTTTTGTGAGTGTGAACTGGCTCTTCGGGGTTTGTTGGTGACTGGTAGCTTTGGAAGTTTAACTGTTTGCCTGGAAATCAGCAGATGGCCGCTGGAGAAGTGAATGAGGACTCACTGTTCTCAACTTGTCAGCAGTGTGTTTAGTGTGAAATTCAGTCATGTTTGAAGATCTTTCTAATCAATCGTCTTTTGTTTCTTCTTTAAATGATCTGATTTTTCTTAGTCACATCCGAGAACAGTCAGGAACTGGTAGCTTTAACAGTATGGTTGAGGCAAACACTGAACTACCCCGAGGGAGACCCCAGGCCAACGCAAGGCGCATCAGGAAGGACACCTTTGTTTATTAGTGTGCATCTTGTATCTGTTCTGACTTTACTAAAAAGTAGAAATGCTTGCTAGAATAATCCCCAAACGTCACCACCAGTCTGCCACCAAGGCCCATGAACAGCCTACAATCACCTTTCATTCCTTCAGCCAATAGATTTTGGGGTACCGGCTCTTTGGGCATGGTCTGAGGTGGTACGTGTGCACCAAGTGCAGAGAAGTGTGCTTGCTCTCTTGAGAGGTCGGAGCAGAAGCAAGCTGGCTCACACCTCCCCGGAGCTGCGGGACAGGGCGGTTTCCACCCTGTGTGGTGTTCAATGAGTCTGTGTGTTCCCTTTGTAAACCCTATAAAAAGACAGCTTTGTAACTCTCACATTATCTGGTGCCCAACGTGGGACACGAACCCACAACCCTGAGATTAAGAGTCTCATGCTTTAGTTCATGCCTCCAGTCACCTCACACTGCCTCTGCCTCCCAAATACCGGGATTAAAGGTGTGTGCCACCACCACCCAACTGGCATGTGCCTGTTCTTATTGTGAATTACTATGTAGTGTTTGATTAATATCCCTATATTTCTGGGAGGCCTACCAAGAAAAATAAAGAATAGCTAAAGTTTGGTTTTCTGTATGTGCATACATGCATATATATGCAAGTGTGTAGATATTTGTAAAGTTAAAATGGATACTTAAAATGCAAAAACTTTTATTCAAATAGAATGCATATAGATATTTACATCTTAACTTCAGAGAAATATTCCCAATGTTTGCAATGACAATAAAAATTATCTTTAATTTTTTTTCTTCTTCTAAATGTACCTAACTCTAAAAGGCAATTAAATGACAAATGACATCTATGGATTTTGTCTTTTGCTGCTGACTTCAGCCATCTGCCTTCAGGATGGTAACTGTTTAACAGGAAAATATATGGCTCCCCAATTCCATCTTCCAGAGATGCTTCATGTCAAAGCTGGAATCGAACCCCACCTCCGTCTAGCAAGCCAGGCATGGTAGCCCTTTAACCCTCCCATTTGGGAGAAAAATGCAAGCAAATTTCTATGAGTTCCAGGCCAGCCAGGGCTACATAGCAGAACACTGTATTTTTTATTGTTTTTATTGAGCTGTATATTTTTCCCTCTTCCCTTCTTTCCTCCCTTCTCCCCTTCCACCCTCTCCCTTACTCCCCACCCCCACCACACACACACACACACACACACACACACACACACACACCACACATACTCCCAATTCTCTGGAGCTGTGGACTGATGTCTGGTTATCCTTTGTTTTGCTTTATATCTTTTATCCACTTATGAGTGAGTACATACTGTGTCTTTCTGAGTCTGGGTTACCTCAGTCAAGATTTTTTTTCTAGTTCCATCTATTTTCCTGCAAATTTCATGATGTTGTTATTTTTTACAGCTAGATAATATTCCATTGTGTAAATTACCACATTTTCTTTATCCATTCTTCAGTTGAGGGACATCTAGGCTGTTTCCAGGTTCTGACTGTTACAAATAATGCTGCTATGAACATAGTTGATTGAGCAAGTGTCCTTGTGATGTGATTGAGCATCCTTTGGGTATATGCCCAAGAGTGATATCGCTGGGTCTTGAGGTAGATTGATTCCCAGTTTTCTGAGAAATTGCCATACTGATTTCCAGAATGGCTGTATAAGTTTGAACTGCCACCAGCAGTGGAGGAGTGTTTCCCCGACTCCACATCCTCTCTAACGTAAGCTGTCATGGGTGTTTTTGGTCTTGGACATTCTGACACATAAGATTAGGTATCTCAGAGTTGTTTGGATTTGTACTTCCCTAATAACTAAGGTTGTTGAGCAATTCCTTAAATGTCTTTTGGCCACTTGAATCTCTTCTGTTGAGAATTCTCTGTTTAGCTCTGTACCCCCTTTTCTAATGGCATTATTTAGTATTTTGTTGCCTAGTTTCTTGAGTTCTTTGTATATTTTGGAGATCAGTCCTCTGTCAGATGTGGGGTTGGTGAAGATCTTTGCCCATTCTGTAGGCTATCATTTTGTCTTGTCTTCCATGTCCTTTGCCTTACAGATGCTTCTCAGTTTCAGGAGGTCCCATTTATTGATTGTTGCTCTCAGTGTCTGTGCTACAATTGTTCTGTTTAGGAAGTGGTCTCCTGTGCCAATATGTTCTAGGTTACTTCCCACTTTCTCTTCTATCAGGTTCAATGTAACTGGATTCATGTTAAAGTCCTTGATCCACTTGGACTTGAGTTTTAGGTGGCAGATATGGATCTATTTGCAGTCTTGTACATGTTGCCATCCAGTTATGCCAGCACCATTTGTTACAGATGTTGTCCTTTTCCCATTGTACCTTTGTGGCTTCTTTGTCAAAAATCAGGAGTTCATATGTGCATGAATTGATGTCAGGGTCTTCAATTCGATTCCATTGATCCACCTGTCTGTTGTTATGCCAATACCAAGCAGCTTTTATTGCTCCAGCATATAGTGGAGCTTGAGTTCAGGGATGGCGATGCCTCTGGAAGTTCCTTTATTGTGCAGGATTGTTCTAGCTATTCTGGGTTTTTTGGTTTTTGTTTATCCATGAAGTTGATTAATATTCTTTCGAGGTGAAGAATTGTGTTGGGATTTTGATGGGGGATTGCACTGAATTTGTAGATTGCTTTTGGCAAGATTGCCGTTTTTATTATGTTGATCCTACATACCCAAAAGCATGGGAGATCTTTCCATCTTCTGATGTCTTCATCAATTTCTTCCTTTAGAGACTTAAAGTTTTTGTCATACAAGGCAAGATATTGTATTAAATTTTTTTTTAATAAAAAGAGTGCTGACTTTGAGAGAGCTGATGTTAAGGGGCTGTGCTCCGATCCAGTTCAGTGGGTGAGCCAGCAATGAGCACAGAATTTCTCCAAAGACTCAGAATTACCCAGAAGACAGAACATGACATTTTATCAAGGACCTCTCAGAAGGCATGTCTTCCCAGGGGTCATCTCTGTCCCTCCATTGGCCCTCAGTTGTCCGGGCACCAACAAGCCCACTCTAGTTTGGTAGGGCAGCCACTGTTACTCTGTATTTGTTTCTGTGACTGACAGAGTGTGTTTCCTCCTGAAAGGGTCAGAAGACCCTAGACAGGATGACAGTGTGAGAGGTTGTGGTGGCGTGTCGATTGCTTAACCTCTGTAGCTCTAGAGAACGTCCTAGGCCGTACAAAGTGGACATTCTCAGATTCTGCTTCTCAGAGGTCATGCCCTTTCTCAGCATTCCCATGTGCTCACACAACCCCCCCACACACTTACACAGGACCTGGGGACACCCCTGCACAGTGGTCTGAAGCTCACACATTGCCCTGCCTATACCTGCCAGGCTTCTTTCTGGTCAGTTACCTTTGTAGAGACTGCTAGCCCACCACACCCCACTGGTAGAAAACTGGGCAGGCAGGCAGGGTCCCGTAGCCCTCCCCTGTTGTCAGCAGTACGCACAGTACATAGACCACACTTCAGATTTCCTCCTGTGCTCTCCCTACCATAAACAAAACCTCCCAAGTGGGGTGCTGGATCAAAGGGCGGGGTCACGCTGCTTACTGATTGTACACATATCAGCAAATTGCCTCAGGAGAAGTTACCATGAGCGAGCTCCGACCTCTTCACCCCCATAATCACTGGACCACCTACCCTCACTGCTAAAACAGGGCTCATTTTTTAACTTGTATTTTCTTATACTATTGAGACTTGACATCTATGCCTTAGGTGTTCTGGTTGTATGGGTTTTGTTACCAATTCCTACACCGTAGTCTCCGTCTACACCAATGGTCTTTGATTTCACATCACTTGGCGTCTCTCTCCATCATGTGGACAACGATCAGCTTCGCTACACTGTACACAGGGAATGGCTTTCTTGTCCAAGCTTTTCGTAGCTAAAACATTTCAATTATTTGTCAAGAATTTTACTCAGAGCAGAAAAATTCTGGTCCCAATAGGTGAACAGGCCTGGCCAGTGACCTGTACTTCAGAGCCAAGGCTGAAGTAGGTATGGTTCCTGTGTCGGGTCCCCGCCCTGACCCGAAGCGTGTGGGCATCATGTCGGTAGCCCCTTCCTAGCTGTACCCACCAGGGGCTCACGCCGCTTGCCATGCAGTCCCTTGTGGGAGGTGCCCATTTGCCAGTTCAGCTGTAAAGGAGATAGAAATAAAAGAGTCGCACAGCAGTTTGGAGGGGGCACCGATGTTCCCTATGTCAGATCACATTCCTCAAAAGTAGCCTGGCGCTTACCACTCCCGCATATCTGGTTCTGCCATCTTCAAAAGCAAAGTCAGTGTGAAGCTGCATCTCGGTGATAGGAAAACCCCTCAGTAATACAAGAACAAATGGAACCAAGCCGGAGAGGAACTGGACTGGGTTCCTTCAAATCATAAGGCTGGGTAAAGCTGATTTTTGTTAGCCTTTAAATCGTAAAGCATGCCAAAGTCAATACCACAATCACAGAGCTAAGGGAATTAATTTCTTTTGCTAGTGTACACAATACACCTGGATGAACTTTCTAGCTGTGAGGAGGGGGCAGTTTTGGTGGCTTTTCTCTTTAGCTCCTCTGGACATTCCCGATACTCTCCACGGGAGCTCCTCCACAGGTCAAGGGTGGCCTGGAAACAGCCAGCCCCTGCCCACTTTCAACAACATCGGTCGATTTTCCTGTGAAACCCTGAGGGTTCTGAAGTTGCTTACTTGTGAAGGATATTCCCAGAGACTCTAGATCAGAACCTGAGTGTGGCTGAAGGTCCAGCTCTGCGGGACTTTCAACATGGTATGCATGTGAGATCTAACTCTGCGGAACCTTCAACATGGTATGCATGTGAGATCTAACTCTGCGGGAC
>JAQHUG010000093.1:5666891-5686289 GCA_028555095.1 Dicrostonyx torquatus
TTCAACATGGTATGCATGTGAGATCTAACTCTGCGGAACCTTCAACATGGCATGTGTGCTAGATCTAATAGGACACGAGGCTAACAAAAGAATAATCGCTGAGGTCATGTTGGTCACCTGACCAGCACAGAGTCTGGGTTCTCAGAGTGTTAACAATGATGACAATGTGTGGTATGGTGAGAGCTGGCTATTCTGTAGCTCAGTGAGGCTGCATGTCCTGCTCATTGAAGAGGGATTGAAGGATCCAGTAGTCCACAAGGGGCTGACCTTTCAGGTGAATGTTCAAGCATTCTGGGGTTCAGTCCTGATTCTAGAACTAGACAAAGGTTTATGGTGCTGCCACAGAGAAATTATCTAGCTCCAATTCTCCAATCATTCATTTGCAAAAGTACAGCTGTATTTAAACAGCTCTGGTGTGTTAAACACCACATGGAACACATTGAAAAGTGGCGATGTGTGCACCAACAGTAACATAAGGACTACAATTCAGGTAATAGGGGGCAATTCTACAACAGTCAACGTGTGTTGCTCTATGAACTTGCGTGAGCACCCGCGGGATACTGGGCATAGAGCTGTGCAGGGCTCACAGAACTCAGTACCTTAGCAATGCGTGCAGATGTCAGGGCCAGTGCTTTTGCTGCAACAGAGAGGAAGACATGAACAGAACCATAAACTCTACAACTCAGTGTTGCACATTCTACAGATGGCTGTGTAACTCTGTGCTCCTTAAACCTTGCCTCAGTTTCCCCCTTACCAGGAGAGACAATGGAGTTCTCACCTGGATGAAGACTGGGAAGTGTAGACACGTCCTCGGGGTAGTGTCTGGCAGAAGCTTTACCTACGCCAGAGTACAGCAGGCCCTGTTTGAAGGTTTCCAGGATGCTCATAAAGCAGGTGGGATTCTTTCCATTACTATAATTCTTGCTCAGAAAGCAAAGGCTACATTGTCACAAAGTCATACAAAACAAGGAACCATCAGAACATACCCTCAGCGATGACTGGGAAGTACTCACAGCCACCCCGGTTACTATGAAGAATGCCCTTCTCTCATTTCATTCGGTCAGAGAAAAATCAGCTCCTTGGTTTTCTAAGCTTTTCAAAAGAGACTGGAAATGGGAATTTAGAATCAGCTTCCTCCCTTGATGGCAATCTTTAGTCTATTTTATTGTAATAGAACACTATGTTTTAGACTGAGGTCCCCAACTTGTTTTGTCAATACGCACTAAGCTGTTTCCTGCCGTATCTCTGCCCTATTTCATTGGCAACATTAAAAAAAATGTGGAGTTTCATTTGCTCTGGAGCCAGCCCCAGCTGCTCAGAGCACCTGTATAATGCTAGCAGGCTTGGAAGAGTTCTGAAGGACATAGTGCAGCCCTCAAGTCGTATGACAGCTTCTCCTCCTCCAGCTGGTCACAGCACACTGTGGGGTTGCTATTTTCTTTGTCCTCAGGGCTCTGAATCTGCACAAGACTTCGTGTTAGTAGACAGTGGGGAGTAGGAAGACAATGAGGGTGGTGGTAGGGGTAGAAGTGGAGGAACCACTGAAAGAGGCTAGGGTGGGATAGAAGGAGCTTCACACTCAGGACGTAAAATAGAATGTTCTGGTCATTGCCAGCTGGGACCTGGAACCCCCAGCCTTACAGGAGATGCTTACCCTGAAGGTGTGGAGAGAGCAGGTGGAATAATCGAGAAGCACTGAGGTTCCAACAGGAAGGTACACAGGCCCCCGGGAGCTAGCCTCTGGTGGTGGCTGCTGGATTGCTCAGCCAGATCTGCCGTGGATCAGGCTTTCGGAAATAGACTGGTTCTGTAAAGTGTATTGGGATGACCTGTGTGAACGGCCTCGCGCCCACTTAAATGATTCCAAACAACGCTTTGTGGCTTTTGAAATCAGGATGGCGAGCAGTCTGCGGAAGCACCTGGGATCCTAGGGACTAGAGACTCTGGGCTCCCCTCCTCCTTGCAGCACTGAATCCCAGCAGGGAGGGGAGGAGTCCTCATGCTTGCTGAGTGGATGCTAACTCCTGCACCTCCAGCCTGCCACCTCATTAGCACCTCATTAACAGACACTGCACAAAACAATCCAAAGGGTGTTCTCGGGGCAAAATGTATCCAATGGTTACAGTTTCTTATAGGGAGTTTGGTCATTAAAAGTTTTTCAGGGCCTGAAGGTCCAATTTTCCACAGGCAGAGGCATCCGTTTTTAAGACCGTGTTTGGAGCTTGCCCTGGGTCACAGAGCACCTGCCTCAGATAAAACACCGATGTCGCTAAGCTTGCTCATTAGGGAAATTACGCTGAGGAACAACATAGTCTAAGGGCGAGGCTCAAGGCCAAGGGCAGAGGCCTCGGACAAGTGTGCTCCTGAGCTCAGCTTGTACCTGTGAGTGCACAGCATGTTTGTGGCAACACTCATCTGTCCCTTCGGGATATGGAATGGCCTTCAACTCACTTGCTAATGACACTGTTCTCTCAGCAGGAAAGCATAGTCGGGCTTTGTAATAGTCACCTCCCTGTCCTTGATGCCCACCAACTCCAAGAATTACAAACCCCCACCTCTACCAGAGTCCACCTAAGGTAGCCACACAGCTAAGCCCTTAGAACAGTGGGCAGCATTGACGTCCTTGACAACTTAGGCCATTCTGGGGCATCAGGGCACCAAGATGGACAGACATTGCATGCCCACACTCACGCAGCCCCCACATCCCTCTAGAGACACAGTTATAACCACCATGCTGCCTGAGACTGTCCACCTTCCCGTACCTACTTAGACTCACTAAACCTCACTGCCTGAGCTCAGCTCTGGCCACGATGTCCTCTGGGTCATGCTGATGTAGAAGCTGACCCTGCAAACTCAGCCATGGCAAGAATTCTCAACAATCGCCCTCAAGCCCAGCAGTTCACATTAAAGTAGACCTGGAGCAATGGGCTGTCATTGCGAGGGACAGAAGTGAACGCTGATGTGTCCCTCACCTAGGATAGCTATGGCTGCACAGGGCATGCCCTCTTGCCCAGAAGATAGTCTTAGTGATGCTGCAGACTTCAGAGAGACGGCTCCCTGGGAGTTGCTTGAACTTCCTTTACAATGAGGTATTAAAAGGGAACACTTTGGGAAGACAGTTGATCATTCAGATCTTTAAGGTGTCCATTCTGAGACAGGGAGTGTCACCGGGCGACAGGGTCTGGAAGGAGTGAAAGTGGCAGTCAGGTAAGCGGTGGCGACTGAAGCTGTGTCGTCACATCCCTGACACAGCTTCAGGAAACAAAGTGGACTCTCGATAGAGAGTGGGCAGCTCTGGAGAGACCCCCACATCCACTGTTCTTCCCAGAGGCTCAACCCTTCCCGCTAGTATAACTTTGTTTGTTACCTCACACTGTATGAGAAAAGCCACACCAGAGCACTGCGCTCTGTCCCCAGAAACTGTGCCACAGAACCTGGTGGGTGTCTGCCCAGCAAGTGTGTGGGTATGTGTAGCAGCTAAAATCCAACTTCCTGTCCTCATGGACACATGTGGTAAAACAGATGAAGGAAATGGCCGTGTAGTCTTGCTGCTGTGCTTTTATACCAAGAGCAAACTATTCTAAAAGAGAGTGTGTATTTTATGTAGTCTGTGCCCAAACCATAACGTTTTTCTTATTTGAAATGTCCACAAAACATATCTGAAGTTAGCTTTATTTGTTTAATGCCATCACGCTCTCCCTGTCTGCAAACGCCGGGGCTGTTGTATGCAATGTGAACTTTCTCTGCTGTTACAAGTTCTGCTGCATAAAGAACAGACTGCAGCCGCGAAATGTCTCAGCAAGTTCACAGGCAGACCTCAAGGTTAAAAACCATCTGCAGACTGAATGCCAGGCTCGCCGCCCTGGCTGCCGGAGAAATCCTGTTCGCCTTCTTCATGCGTTTTTTCCGGAACAAACGGTCTTCTTCCAAATCATGACGTTCTGCATGCAGGGGCAGACATCAGAGCATGGCTGCCCCCTCTCCTGGCACCCCAATTCCCTGGCACTCTCTGCTGTCACATTATCTAGCACTGTCTTGGCCCCCCTCATTTGGGAGGGGGTTCTCTTCAAAGCCATTGCTTATTATCTGTGCCAAGGAAACTGAGTAACAGGAGTGAGCTCTGAAATAAAGTTCCGATTGCTCGATGGTGGACAGTGATCGAGCCAAGGCATCTGACGGGGGAGGGTTTTGGGTCATAGACAAACATGATCATACATGGGGGAGAGTGGGCCATGTCAGTGTCAGGCTTTCAATAGGGAAAGGGTAAAAGGCAGGAAGTGTGAAGAGTGAGTAACTTTTGTCACATCACATCTCCCTGGAAACCATCTGCTCGACTGTGTATTTCACTCAGGGGTGTGTCCTTCCTGGGGACAAAGACAGTGCAGCCCCTTCCGCAGTGTGGCTACCCATGGGTCTATCCATTTGTATGGGACACACTAGGAAAGCCCCCAGGTGAGACAAGGACTGGAAGAACAGATAGAGACATCCATGACATCGTGGGCTTGCAGCAGGTGGGTGGCCACAGTCTGGAATGAGCAGAGTTGTCCCCAGACCAAACAGGAGAACAGGAGTGAGAACAGATGGGAACAGACCTCTGTAGTTCTGGGCAATGGAAGTGTGCTTCCATTTTCTCAGTGTGTCCCAAGGAAATGAAAAATGCTGATAACCTAAGGAAAACCCTAAGAAAAATCTACAGGTAGGGAAGAAAGAGGGTCAAGATATGAAGCAAGAGGCCAAATTGGCTGGGAGAATATCATTGTTCCTTAAAAGTCACTCTCAGAGTATGCAATCAGACCGAGTCATCTTTGGCGAGGAGGCAGAAGCATTGCTAAGAGCAGTGACAATGTGGATATACGCTCCTGGAGCTAAGACCTGGCATAAGATGTTTCAACAAATGCAGAAATACAAGTGCAGCATAAACTGTAGGTCTGCCCATGAAAATGAGCTGGACATAGAAGGATATTCCCATAACTTCCCACGTAAAATCTAGAACTATAAAAGAGGAAGCACAGGAGTGACTGCATCCCAGCCTGGCCCATATAAAGAGGTCTCTAAAGAATGGAGAGGGAGGGCTGGTAACGTTGCCCAGTTGGTGGAGTGCCTGCCTGTCATACACAAGGTCCTGGGGCTAATCTCCAGAATCTGTAAACCAGGGTTAGTAGTGTATGCCTGTAGTCCCAGCACCTGGGAAGTGGGGGCAGGAAGGTCTCTCTGGGCCATTCCTTACTTCATTATCAATCAACTCATGGATAGGAATACAGCATTTGCCTGGCATGCGTGAGGCCCTAGGTTCAGTCCCTAGCACAGCACAAAACTAAAGATCCACAGCTATGCCAGTCACTCCTTATCTTGGAATAAGACTGCCCTAGCACAGGGTTAACTGTCAACTTGGTGCAACCGCTAGTCTCCTGAAAAGTCCTCTACCAGGCAGGTCAGTGGGCGTGTCTGTGGAGGCACAGCTTGTGAGGTGACACAGCAGAGTCCCGCCCACTGTGACATCACCGTTGCTGGGTGAGTAGTCCTGGCCTGTGTAAAAGAGCTGGCCAAGCAGGAGCCTGAGAGCAAGCTCGCAATCAGGGTTCCTCGTGATTTCTGCTTCAGTTCTTGCCTGTGTTCGTGCCCTCAGTCCCCTCAGTGATGGAGTGTGACCGGGAAGTGTTAGCCAGATAGGCCATTTCCTCCCCTAAGTTGCTTTTGGACAGTGTTCCACCACAGCAGCGGGAAGGAAGCTAGAGCAGGTAACATGAACTGATCAGGTCTCCGGGAAGATGGGGAAGCAGTGGCAATGAAGACAGGGCCGATGCCTGGGCAAACTGGCAAAATGCACAGTGGTCATAACGAGGTACAGGCTCAGAGCTCCAGACCCAAAAGGAGGTGACCAAAGATGGGAGAGAGCTCCCTGGAGAGGAAGTCACAGAGAAGCCAAAGAAGGAAGTATATGGGGAGCGGGTATCACTGCCTTGATTGTCCTCTGGGTCACTCTAGCTGCACAGTCAAAGGTTCCATTGTGAGGATCTGGCCGGGGTGTTCAGAGTTTAAACACCTCACTGATCTTTCTGTGTCTTGGTTACTTCAAATGTATAGAAAGTCCCTGAGCCCACTTGCTAGGGTGTCCTGGCATAGCTCATGTGAGGACTGTCCCCTTCCTGGAGACAGTGTCTGGCACATGGTGGCCCGTGTCTACCGTCGCCAAAGTCTTGCTGTATCTCCACCGTGCTGAGACTAACAGTGCTGGGCCCCACCCTGAGGACCTGACTGCTCAAGCAGAAGTGTGCTAGTGAGGCTCACAGCAGCACCTTTCAAATGATCCTCTGATAGCACGCACTTTTTTTATTTTATTTTTTAGCAGAAATGTTGCTTTTTCTATGCTTGATTCTTCCAACAAAATACCATCTGTTCCAATGCAGACTCAACAATCGCTAGAACTTTCTTCAGGCTGGAGAGGGAAACGATGTTCTGTGTTTGTGAGAATCCGTGAAGTATGCCTTTGGCATTGCCAGTGGCTGGGGAAATTTTATGGCATTGTTAACTAAAAGACTTTTGCTTTGAAAGATTCCCGGTGAATACCATCAAAATGTGCACAAAACCAATGGTGGTTTGCCCTTCCAAGAAGCTTCACAAAACTAAGAGTATACCTGAAGCCATAACCTGCTTAAGAACTGGGAGAGTATTTGGGACTGGGTTAGACAATCTGTCATCACATAAGATTTCTCCATGAGGTTCTAATAAGGAAACTTTCCTGCTGAGTGATGTGGCTTTGCATTGAGATGCTGTTACCTTGCACTGAAGAGTCGGAGTCTTACAAAAATGGTCTATGATCCTCCCATCCGTCCTGTGTTCCATCCTAACAATAATTGTTTAGTTGCGTTGCTGTGAAAGCCAATCCAGCCATTTGTACCCCGTTAGCCTGGAATTCTGATGCACATCCTAAACTCAGCCAGCACAGACTTACTTAGCACCTAGCCCTGGGAACCTGTTTTCTCCTTGAGCCTCTTTGCTCTCCTGTCCCCACTGATGTCTCCCTAAGCCCTGGTCACAGGTGCTCTGTTGGCTGACACGGTGTTACCTCTGCCAGGTAACCCATCTTCTCTACATTGTGACAGTAGCTAACCTGACCAGAGACCAAGCCCACTGAATCGCCTCCCCGGAAGCTCGTGCTGAAGACAGGCTGACCCAGTGTTCTGTCTAACTTTGTGCTCTTTCAGGCTTGACACACTGTGTCCCACTGGGATTTGATGCCGCTGGGGCTACAACAGAGGTCACTCTATCCCCACCGCCCCCCTTTTGTAGGCAGAATTACATCCTCTGAAAACTTACAAGTGACTGTTATTATCCAAAATGCTCAGAACATGAACCGCTTCAGATTTCCAACCGTCTGGAGCATCATGCCAGAGAGGGGTTTAACTGAATCTGTTACGGGGTGTCTGAACCGTGAAAGGAATCCTGAGCCACACTTGGCAGAGACCTTTTGATGAAATCCCATCTGAGAGCACGGGAACCTGAAGCCCAGGTGCTGGAGACTGGAGCTGAGCAAGATGGGCTGACAAGGATCAGGGCTCACTGGAACACTCTAGGTCCCTGAAAGTGACCCATCACGCTCAGTAAATCTCCCTCCTGGTGTATCCCGGGCCTCTCCAGAGGCCCTAAACAGCATGTTCTTCCCTAGGTTTTGCCACGGTCTCCTGGGGTACCAGGCCTCCAGTCTCAGCAGCCCTGGCTCTTCTGTAGCCTTTAGCAAGTCAAGGAATAGAATATCTGGCTCCATCCAAGTCCCAAGGGTTGGATGAAGTTGCTGAGATGGTTTGTGTGAAAACAGCCAGACACCAGCTGTTCTCCAGTCGCTGTGTGTCTGTGACCATCCCTACAGAGGCATGAGGCAAGTTAGCAACCTGGGATTTTCACTCCAGACAACCCCCACTGGCATTCCAAAGCAGAGCATCTGCACCAAGGGCTGCTCCCACGGTCTTAGATACCTTGGTCTCTGTCCTCCTGGCCCACAGTGTTGTTGGAGTTGGAAAGAGCGACTTAGCCTTGGCCTGGGCACAGAACTGACTGACATCCAGGCTGATCCATATGGCCTGGGGCTACTGATGGACGTTTCTGTCCCTCCCGGTCCCACAGCCATTCAGTCCCAAATAAACACACAGAGACTTATATCAATTATAAACTGTTTGGCCTATTGCTCAGCCTTATTATTAACTAGCTCTTACAACTTAAACTAACCCATAATTCTTGTCTTTGTTTAACCACATGACTTGGTACATTTTCTCAACAAGGCATTCTCACCTTGCTTCTTCTGTGTCTGGCTGGTGACTGCATCTCTGCCTTTCCTCTTCCCAGAATTCTCCTAGTCTGGTTGTCCCACCTATACTTCCTGCCTGGCTACTGGCCAATCAGCATTTTATTAAACCAATAAACCAATATGAGTGGCAAATCTTTTTTTCTTTTTTTTTTGTTTTTTTTTTTTTTGTTTTTGTTTTTCGATACAGGGTTTCTCTGTGGCTTTGGAGCCTGTGCTGGAACTAGCTCTTGTAGACCAGGCTGCTCTCGAACTCACAAAGATCCACCTGCCTCTGCCTCCCGAGTGCTGGGATTAAAGGCGTGCGCCACCTCCGCCCGGAGAGCGGCAAATCTTTACAGTGGAAAAGAGCATTATCCCATAGCATGGGGCTCACTCTGTACAGCAAAAAAGCTGGCCTTGAGGTCACTGTAGAGTTCTCTCCTGTTGGTGGTCACATTCCTTCAAGAAACATATTTGTCCCCACAGTTTGAATGCCACCACTATGGGGTCACGCTTGCCCAGGCTCACATTATGATAAGCTATGTGGCTGTGTGCATTGACATGTGTGCATTTACAGGTACATCCTCACGTATATGAATTACATGCACTCACACATGCATGCACACACAGGTCATGCTAATGACTGCATGTGCTCCAGGCCCTTCCATCTGATGCCACACATTATCCATTAAGAGACCTTTCTTTCTTAAGGCTTAAATGTCCTTTGCTGTGACTGGGCAGCTGGTTTCTTTGAAGCCTTCTTGTCTGGGTTGTGTCTTACCTGTCCTCACGGAAATGTACAAATAAATTTTGCTTAGGTTTTGTTTTAATTTCCAACCTTAGAAGAAAGTGTGCCGATGTGGGGGGGGCATCCTTTCAGGTTTCCAGGCTCCTAGTGTCTGTTTCCTTCAAGCCAGGAGCCTGTGGGGTTTGGATGTCTCCCCAGGGAGTCGTGTGACAGAAAGCAAGTCTGGGAAGGGCTACCTGGGCTTGGAACCTCTGTTGCAGGACAAGGTTTCTGGATGCCTTAAATCAGCAATTACACTTCCAAAAGTAGGGCTTGTCTCTGGAATTAGGGCTCAGAAGCCCCAAAAGTCTACGGGAGGAACCTGGAAATATTAGTAGACCCTAGAAACTCACAGACAAATGGCACACAAATACCAAACAGGGTTATTTATAAACAAAACCCCGTGGAAGTGAATGATGTGAAACTGAGGTGTTAATGTCCCACAGCTACAGTGGACACGAGAAGTCTGAGGAATTAGATAACGAGATGCGTCCTGCTCGCCTGAAGCAGCTTTAAAACAAACAACCTAAGTCATAAGATCCACTTTCAAAGGCAGTATTTTCATGACTTTTTAAAAGAAGGCAAACTGGCATGGCCTTAAAGGACAAGGACGACATGATAACATGACAATAGCAGCCCAGTCACTGCTTTGCATGTCCAGTCCTTTAAGTCCGGCCGTGCTTCTTTGACTGGCAGTGAAACCGAGAGCCAGCAGCTTGCCCACAGCCACACACACAGGGAGTGCCGGAATGACGATTTAAAAGCAAATCAGTTGAATTCTGCTCCTCCCCCACGCGGTGCACGTACGCATGCGTAAGCGTACACACACGTGTGCATGCGTGCACCACACAGCCTAAAAATTCCCTATGTAAGCCCACAGAGCATCTGGCCGTGGCTCCCAGAGCGCAGCAGTCTATTTTAAGCTTTTACTTGGGGCTACATTTCAAAACTAATCCCAGCACCACCAAGAAAGAACTCTGGGGACACAGGTACCATCCATTACACCCTTCCTCTTGTGTTTTCGGTTGCCAGCCTAGCCTTAACCACGGAACTATCTCCCCGGCCCCACATCTTTTCTTCCCTTCTCCTTTGACAAAGCTGTGCTGGAAAACGTTCAGGATCTGATTCACCCCAGCAGCCAGCACTGTTCCCACTCCAGGGGCAGGGCCATATTTATCTGCTGAATGGTAAGGATAGGACCAGGCCCCTTTGCTTGACCCTAAGCCGCATATCAGTTGGTAGTGACTGTTCTTCCAAGACATTTGACATTGCCTGGACAAGTACACCATCATACCAAGCACCTAACAGAATGAGGCCAGACACAACGCATATACATACTCTGTACAGGATAACTGACAAGCAGACGTACCCCAGCCGAGTGTCACTACTGCCAACAGAGCCACAGCACACTTGCACCCTCATTGTGTCCACATGATGGTGCCAAAGCACCCAATGGTGGCATCACTTTGTGTTTTATAAGCCAGTGCCCAACACAAGGAATGAATGAAGTCACAAGGCAGCTGAGGGTGCCTCTGACAACTGAGGGCCAGCGTGTAGTGGGAACTGTGCGGAGTAAGAGAGGACTGGTCTTTGGATTCACCTGTTAGCCTGTTAGCTGCTAAGACATGGGGATTGTCTCCATGGTTAATCACGTGGCTGCCCACACTCACACACACACACACACACACACACTAACACACGCTCACACACACACACACACATTTATATTTTTCAAAGCCTCTGGCAAAGCAAGATCAAACCAAAGGCACCCCTGATGGTTTTGCGTCACAGGTGCAGGCCTAGCTCCTGTGTTCATATTAATCCTCCTTTTCATCTCTGTTGGGCTGAACCCTTAAGCACCATGTTTCATTTGTGCCTCCTTAACAACCTGCAGCTCCAGAGATGGAAAGGGCACCAAGAAAGTTGTCACAAACTCTAGAGAATGACCCTTAGCTGTCATCAAGAAGGAGGAAGCGTCACCTCCAAGTCTTCTCTCGTGAAATACAAGTAAGGATGGTCGAGGAGAAATGAGAGTTATTCAGAGAAGTATCTGAGACTAGACTGGTTACTGTATGGAAACAAACAGGGATGATGGATGCTCTGAGAATAAGGAAGACGGACCTTAATTGTATCTCCTTCACAATCCTCATTGTTTCCAGTTCATTTCTTGTCTCTGGGAAGAATCTGTAACAAGTGCTTAGTTAACTTTTCTTGTTGCTGCTACTAAAGTCCTGACAAAGGTAATGTAAGGGGAGGTGGCTTATCTGAGCTCACAGATCTGGGGTCCAGCCTATCACTGCAGGGAATCAGGCCAATAGGAGTGTTGGGCAGCGCCACATCCTGTGCTCTGTGAAGAAGCAGAGAAAGATGAGTGCTGGGTGTTTGGCTGGCCTTCTCCTCTTAGTCAGGGACCCCAGCTCATGGAATGTTGCCAGCCACATTCATTATGAGTCTCACCACTCGGCCAATGCAATCTGGAAACTCCCTTACGGGCTCGGCAGTGTGGGAGAGGGGCGTCCTCTCCTTGTCCTGTGGCACTGCAGGGCAGACCTGTGTGATCATGAAGCAGCCCATCTGAAATGGGCAGGCGGTATGTGCTCACTGCAGGCTGAGGGCCTCTCGCTGGCTAGCTCGGTGGAGAGAAGGCACTGAGCTGCTGGCTCCTGGCAGCCTCTCTCCTGCCATCAAATTGACTTCGCACTGGACTCTATGCTCATGATCCTCCCAGAAAGAAAAAAGAAAAAGCAACAAAGGGCCACTTGTCCCAGTAGGGGTTTGTTGGTTGAATCTTGTAACAGTAGGGACTTAGACAAAGAAGAGGCAAAGCTTATGTTCCTGACAAAGCCACTGAATATTCCAGAATCATTGCAAGCCTGTTTGTCTGACTCCTTTAATTCCGAATTCTCAGCCACACTATCAGTCATCAGTACGGTACAAAGGAATAAAATACATTCTCCAGAACTGTCGGCTCTCGTGGATGTATAAACCAGCATCCCTACACAGACACCTTCCTCTACATCTGATGCCAAAACTTTGGACTTTGACCTCAGCAATGGCTATGCGAGTTCTAAATCTTGGTAGCCCCTTGTTATAAGGTATAATTACCCTTCATAAGGTATGGAAGTAAATAATTAAGATGGGGCTCATACCCTGGTGAGACTTGGGGACATCATTACAGTCATCAGGCAGCTGCTGCCTCCCCTCCCCCTCAGGTCCTCTTTCTCCCTTTGAAAGTTCAGTTGATCTGACTGAGAGCCTCTATAAAGGGTGTCAAGTGTCCCGGAGAGCAATAAGGCAGAGGGCCACTGGACATGCAGAGCACCCCTCCCTGGATTTCTGCCTTGTGGATAAGAAGGCCCCAGTGGACTGGAAGTGCGAGCCCTGAGTTCCCACGTGCAAGCTGCTCTTCCATCGTCAGGTTTCTGGGATCCAGCACCACCAGCTAAAGATTCAGGAGCTGGTCCAGCAACTCTCACTTGGTTTATCAGAGAGAGCTAGGGTTGCAGCAAGCTTGCAGCCTCAGGTCCCATAGCCCGGCTAGATCCCACCCTCAGTGCGTGGGTGGTGGTGGAACCTGGAGGCCTGAATCCAGTTCAAGGTCCAGTATATGCACACACTGTTGTGACATCCATGTGAAGCGTCCCAGAATGCAGAGAACCTGTTTAGTAACCAAGAAGTAGACCAGATGCAGGTGCTTGCTGGCTGATTGAAGACCAGATGCAGGTGCTTGCTGGCTGATTGAAGACAGCTGTGTCTCTGGGTATCTGGGCCCCATCTGTGTATGACATGTATTTATTATATTATTATAATTACATAATTATAATAATAAATAAATAATAAATAAATAAATAATAAATAAATAAATAATAAATAAATCTTTTTTTAAAAAAGAATGAAAACGTTATGAGATTTTTTTGGCTTTCTTTTTGTTACTCAGTTATGTGGTTTTCAAGAATGAACTCTGTAGATGAACATGTTGTCACATACCAAACAGTTGAACATACCCAGCTTCTCCTCAGAGTCTTCTCAGCCACCTTAAGATGGACCAAGTCCTCTGGTCCTCTGCATGACTTGGTCTTCAGTCCTTCAGCACAGGCGTGGTTCTGACCTCTGACCCCTACCTGCCTCCCAAGCTGTAGATTGCGTGAACTGCCAGTAGTGCCGTAATAGCTCCCAAGCTTGGATTTTAAAATTTAGTCTTTAATTGCATTGTGAACACATAATATACACATCTATGTATAAATGTATTTATCTCCATGCCTATCAAAGAAAACCCAGAAATTAGACTTGAAGCATTTGGGCAAGAAGACTCCTCTCCTAAGGGATCCTTCAGCTGTGTCTCAGGAATGCAGGGAAGCTGCCTTCCAGTCTCACAGATTGAACCAGCTTGGATAAAGCTGAGGCTGTGTTTGGGAAAAAGTGCCTGCACCCCAAAATGTTTACAGTACCTGGTTCCCCAGTGTGCTCTTTATCAAAGCTGTAACCCTCCATATCTGTCCGTGAGAGTGTCCCATCATCCTTGCTGGTTGTCAACACATCTTCTAGATTCAGACATCAGTACTACGCCCACCTCCGTATGTCCCTTTAACAACCCTGTGAGGAGACGGGTCCTCTAACCTGGTGTCTCTTTCCATCTCACGCAGGGACGGATCTGCAGAAAAGCTGGCAAGTCAAAAAAGTCCTTCAGCCGCAAGGAAGCCGAAGCAACCTTCAAGAGTTTGGTGAAGACTCATGAGAAATACGGCTGGGTCACCCCTCCCGTGTCTGATGGCTGATGCCTGCACGCACCCTAGACGCTTGAGCCGCCCGTCCACACTCCACCCTACCATCTTTTCCCACCGCTGCGCGTCTACCCTTTTCTACTCCAACCAGAACTGTGTCCTGAATGCAAAGGACATGCTTAAGTTATTTATGAACTGATGTGTTTACGGAGAGAAAGAGCAAACTGTTCGGGATTATGTTTCCATCATAAATGACCGTCTCTAAGTCACTTTAGAACAAAGGTCGAGATGGTGATGTTTCCCAGCCCCACCCCCATCTCCCTACCCACCTGTCGCATTGCCCTTAGCTTCTTTCCATGACAGCAGCTCTGAGCAGCTGGTGGGAACCTCAAAGCCCCGCCCACTTCATTTCCATGCACCAGGCTCTGTTCCCAAGTCAGGAGCACCACACACCACTGGGCCCCCGCTGGCCCCTGTTCGCTGTACTCTGTATCTGTTTCTCTTCCTGGCAGGTTGACATAACTTGAAGACATATCTTTCTTTCTGTGGCCTGTGGTCTGCTGTGATGATATTTAGACCTCATTCATGCTATGACCTTTGGCTCATGAAAACACAAATCTAACATTGCCAGGCTCTAGCGCTGACTTAAAACTACAACTGCCCTCTCGATTAAAATGTGCTCCCATGCTTATCTTGTGCTGTGCTGCTGTTCACAGATAAACCAGTGCCATTTGATGAGAGGCAGGAGGTGCTGCGGCCACCAGGGAGGTTCAGGACATAAGATGCATGCACCCCCCTGGGGCTCAGAGCAGCAGATGGGCCAGAGGGAATGTTCTCTTCAGACTTTAGGGAATGCTCAGCAACAATGCGTCTGTGTCCATCTCCTCTCAGTCACCACAAGACAATTGCCCATTTGCTGAGGTCATCGGACTCACTTTGTCTTCCGTGCTAGTGACAGGAGACACCAGAACTGCCAAAGGACACCAAGTGACTCAAGGAGGACTTGCATGACCCGGTCTGTTACTTCACCCGCTAGTCACTTGTGCGTCCCCAAGGTTGAGGCAGGAGCACCCTCACCGCGGTGTGAACTTCCTGTGATTTAATCTCCCCACACTTTCATTTTGTTCTGTTAAATTACCTAGAACTTCCTAAGAAACTCCACGAAATGAGGAGCTAATGTTTATGAAAACATGCAGAAAGAGGTAAAATGTTCATTCCAAGTGGAAAATCCTATTGGACACATTTTAAATAAAGTCATACATACCTGATAGCTGGCCTCCATGATCAATCATTGTGAGCTAACCTTCTACTGGAAGTCTTTCTTTCTCTCTCTCTCTCTCTCTTTCTTTCTTTCTTTCTTTCTTTCTTTCTTTCCTTCTTTTTTCCTTCCTTTCTGCCTGTCTGTCTCTTTTCATGTATATAGCTGTTTGCCTCTATGTACGTCTGTGCACCACATGCATGCCTGGTGCCTTCAGAAATCATTACAGGACATCAAGTCCCCGGGAACTGGACTCACAGATAGTTGTGAGCTACCATGAAGGTGCTGAGAATCGCACCCAGGTCCTCTGGAAGGGTAGTCAGTACTTGTAAAACCATGGAGCCAGCTGTCCAGCCCCACTGGAAGTTTTTCATCTGCATTAATGTGTTCTTATTTCAGACACTGCCAATACCAAAACATATCTCAGGGGCAACATTTCACAAGATGGAGGCATATCTTAGGAGCCCAGTGTGGTAAACACCTGGTTGACAGTTCCAGGGACCTGTCTAGAACATACCAGAAAGCATGGCTGGTGTAGGAGGGCCTTCTGTTTTTGTGTTGCCTTCATTGGTTAATTAATAAACTGCTTAGCCTGATAGGGCAGAACTTAGGTAGGCAGACAAGACAGAACTGAATTCTGGGAGGAAGAAAGCAGAGTCAGAGAAAGCCACCATGGAGCTGCCAGAATCAGATATGCTGAATCTTTCCCGGTAAGCCACGACCTCGTGGTGACATACAGATTAACAGAAATGGGTTAAATCAAGATGTGAGAATTAGCCAAGGAGAGGCTACAAATAATGGGCCAGGCAGTGTTTAAATGAATACAGTTTCTGTATGCTTATTTTGGGTGTAAGTAGGCGGCCAGGATGAAAAGCAGTCCCTCCCTCCCTCAGCACATGGCTATATGCCTAGCCATCCTCAAATGTTGCCACTTTGGTTTTCCAACTATAAAGGGAGTACCAGTTTCTTGGCTGATTCCATGCAGTTACTTGGACTGTTTGGGCTTCTCATTGTTCAGAGATGCTTGGGGACCCATAAAAACTCATCTCAAAGGCCAAGGGGGCCAACCAAATAGACAGGATAGTCATTTTGCTTCTTATCAGTTCTTCTTTTGAGACAGGGTCTCATGTATTCCCAGTGGGCCTCAACCTCACTACATAGGTGAGACAAGCCGTGAACTCCTACTCTTCATGCCTCCAACTCCCAAGTGCTAGAACTTACAGACATGCATCACTTTGCCTGTGCATTCAGAGCTGGGGCTTGGACACAGCTTCATGTATACCAGGCAAGCATGCTACCAGCTCAGCTTCCTCCCAGCCTTCTTACCACTTTTCTTACTCTCCCACATACACAAAGCAACTTCTGGGTTAAAAGGACAAGATACTAAGAGTGATTTGCTTGCTAATAAAGTGATATTTTATTTATGTTTTAATAAATAAATTTTGCTTAAAGATCAGAAGGGCAAACCTAAGCTCTGACCCTAGAGGTCAGACAGTGGTGGCACATACACCTTTAATCCCAGGATTTGGGAGACAGGGGCAAATGGACCTCTGTAAATTCAAGGTCACTCTGGGCTAAGATCAATGCAGAAATAAATCCAGGTGGTGGTGGCCTTCACCTTTAATCCCAGTGCTAGAGAGGAATATAAAATGAGAGGAGAGAGAGGCTTAGGCTGCTTTAGTCTGCTTAGTCTGTGGTCACCCAGCGTCGGTAGAGATAAAATTTCTATAGTGGCTTGGCTGCTTTGCTTTTCTGGTTTTCAGTTTGAACCCCAACATCTGACTGTGAGTTTTTATTATTTATGCTACATGAATAATAAAAGTTCCTCCAAAGCAGCAGTGATCGGTAGATACTAGGTGGCAGTAAGCGTGCGGACTTCCCCACCCTGAATACTGACTTTTGGCTCATAGTCTTTGCTCCTGTAGCTGTTGGTTGTTATGGCGTTCCTTCAGCTGTGGATCTTGACGACTCAGGACACAAACTGTTCCGCAAATACTGAGGGGGACAATCTCTAGACAAGCTCCTCTTCCAACCTGTGCTTTCAGGAGAAAAGGATGCAGATGCATCCTCACTTTTGTTTATTGGCTGAATGAAAAATGTCCCCTGCATTGTTCCAGGGTGGGATATTCCAGAGGTATAGTCTGGAGACTTGGTGGCATCCTCAGTGGCCCTGTGACTTCCAGCCACCAAATAGGAAGGTGTCACACTCAACTTTACTTTTTCTGGCACCTAGAGTTGAGTTTATTTTGCATAGCATTATGCTGATGGATGCTGCTCATATGTTTCCCAGCCACCCTGACCTGAAATAACCACAAAGAAACTGTATTAATTAAATAACTGCTTGGCCAATAGCTTAGACATCTTTCTAGCTAGCTCTTATATCTTAAATTAGCCCATTCCATTTTTTTTTTATATTTTACCACAAGGGAGGCTCGTGGTTTACCAGCAAGGCTCCAGCAAGTCGGTATCCCCCGACTCTGCCTACTCTCTCCTCCTCTATCTGCTTGGAACTCCCACCTTGCACTGCTCTGTGCTGCAATAGGCCCAAAGCAGCTTCTTTATTAACCAGTGGTATTCATGGCATACAAAGGGCAATCCCACATCACCATTAGTGTTATTTTTGTATCAATCTATGGAATAAATTATTTGCTTTCAAAATGCCATTTTCAGGTAGGGAGATGGTCCAGTGAGGTGCCTGCCATGCAAGCTTGAAGCACTGCATTCAGATCCTCCAAGCCATGTCAGAAGCCATGCGCAGGAGCATGGGCATATATCTGTAGCCTAGGAGGGGTTGGGGCAGAGCTTCAGAGCCATGTTAAAAGCCATGCACAGGAGCATGGGCCTATAGCTATAGCCTAGGAGGGAGTGGGGGTAAAGCAGGCACAGCCCCAAAGCTCATTGACCAGCCAGTGTAGCCTCAGGTTCCCTGAGAGACCTGGTCGCAAAGCAATCAGGTGAACAGCAATCAAGGACAGACACCAAATACCAGTCTCTGGACTCCACACGAATATATAATACCACACACAGCAAAAGAAGTTTTTAATGAAAGTTTTAAAAAGACTGTAATGGGTAAATTTTCAAATTTTAAAAGTGGTAGGAGATCATTTCACATCCAAATATTGCTATGACTCTGTTCACCAGAAGCCACCTTCCCCATGGCCTGTGCCATGGTAAGGGCAGTGTAGTGCACCATGTCTGCTCCACACTGACCACAACTGTTGCATCCTGGTTGGGCCTCACTGTGCCCCTCTTAAGGCTATGTCTGTTGTGGAGTCCCATGTGAGAAGGAAGCTCACTCCAGGTCTATCCAGTCCCTGGAATCTCACTTCCACAAAGCTAACAGATTCATCCCCCTACAGGGGAAAAAAAGGTGACTGGACAGTATGCGAAGACACTCTTATCCCAACATCTCCCCTTAGCAGCTAGAGGTCACAAAGCCTCAAGAACTAAAATGCACACAATTGAGCTTCCTCACAGTGTAAAACCCCTTCACCCCTTCCCCAGCATCCTGGGCACCCGCCACATCCTGCAGACATCACGCTGGCACCTCACATGGTCCACCAGGTGACTCTGTAGAAGATGAAGAGTGGCTGGCATCTTAGAAAGCCCTGCATGAGCCCTCTGCTGCTACACCCACCGCCCTGGCTATATACAATACTCCTGTAAGAGTCGTTCATGAAAATTCAGCATTTTAAGATCCAACGGTTAGCTCCCAACTTCTCAGCTCCCAGGTTTGTGCCACCTCTACCGAAATTGGACCTCACTGCTTTTAGAGAAACAAAGCTAAACCAGTGGGAAAGACCCTGGGTTGCCAGCTGTATACATATTCCAACAATTCTGATGTGTCTGTTCACCTGCCTAGATCTCAGATGCAATCTTAACTAGATACATGTCACGTTGGCACAAAACTTGGAAGGAAAGCACTTTTGAGACTGAAGACTAGCGTGTGCGTTTGACAGATTTGACTCATAGTATTGGCAAGTTAGAGTGCGGTAACAGGCTCTAAACATGATTAGAAACTCAATAATGAAAACAAAACTATCCTCTAGTTCCATTCCTGCGTTTACACCCAGTTCTGTGCATTAAATCAGCTGACCACAGTGCCTCTCCATGCTCCAGTGTTCTTCTCTCACACCAAGGACAAGTGCCAGTGTGAGAGACAGCCACGAGGGTAACTCCTAGGAGCAGGGGAAGCCAATGCAAATTACATCACTCAAGTTCTAGCCATTTCTACAAGCCAGACCCTTCCTCAGCAGGAGGCTGTCATTGCACAGTGGGGTTTATCCATAGCTGAGTGAAAGAAAGAAGGGCCTCTAGTAGATACGGAAGAGGCTGTGCCCATTCCCGTCAA
>JAQHUG010000093.1:5686399-5696669 GCA_028555095.1 Dicrostonyx torquatus
GAGGCTGTGCCCATCCCCGTCGAGGCTGTGCCCATCCCCGTCGAGGCTGTGCCCATCCCCGTCGAGGCTGTGCCCATCCCCGTCGAGGCTGTGCCATTCCCATCGAGGCTCTGGTTCACATCCTCACTGTCTACATGGTGGGTGCTAACTCCCTGCTGTTCCCATCTTCAAGGACTTTGTTCATAGGCCTCATCTCAGCAGAAGGACACAGCCCAAGCAGACTGTCCAGCATGGCCCAGGGAGCTGCCCTGTGTGTAGAAATTGCATGTCCGTGTTTCATTGAAGACCTCCGACAGCATGAGGAATCTCAGTGGAATTAGCTTGGTGAGGAAGCAGAGCTGTGTGGACACTGTCATTGCTTCTCCTTGCTACACTTCACAGAGAAAGAGTCAAGGCCAGGGAATCAGTGACCTGGCCAAGCCAGCATCAATCAAGTCAAAGCCAAGGCCATCCATCCTGCTGTGGCTTTCTGCCGCTTTGTGGTGCTTCTCATGAGACCACTCGCTAGTTCACGTGGGCACATGTGAGCACATACTTTATCCTAACATTAGATCAGCACAGCCACCAGTCTTCCATGGTGTCTGGGAAATATCCGGGTTAATCTATTCCACACTAAAGCAGGAGGGCATATGAGTGGAGCTTCCACTGCGGCAGCTTTGGGAAGCTGCTGTGAGGGGCCTGTCATTACAGTCCTGTGTTTAGTTATTTGTTTGTTTATCTATTTGTATTTTACATTATGCCTCGGTACTTTTACAGCCTTTGGCTCTCACAACATTAAGTATCATTAAACCCTAGGGCCCATCTAATCCACAGCATGTGGCCAATGAACTAGAAAAACAGGAAAGTGTTGACACTTGGGAAAGCAATGAGTGAGGTTAGCTTAGTTCTTGAGCAAACATGGGAGCTAAGTGTGCTGGCCAAACAGACGAAATCAGAGTTTTCAAAGACAGGGCAGATCCAAGAGGAAACAAGATTGCAGTCAAGACTATAGCACCCTCGACAAAAGCAGAATGGACTGAGGAGGTGTGCTGGGTGGGCTTATGTCAACTTGACACAAGCTAAAGTCATCTGAGAGGAGGAAAACTCAATTTCAAAAAAAAAAAAAAAAGCTTCATAAGATCTGGCTGCAGGCAAGCCTGCAGGGCATTTTCTTAATTAGTAAAGGATAGAGGAGAGCCTGGTCCATTGTGGGTGATGTTCTGGTGGTCTTTGTTCCGTAACAAAGCTGTGGGGACCAAGCCAGGAAGCAGCACTCCTCCATGGCCCCTGCATCAGGGTCTGGTCTCCAGGTTCCTGCCCTGTTTGAGTACCTGTTCTGACTTCCTTCAGTGAAGAACAGTGATATGGAAGTGTCAGCTCCATAAACCCTCTCCTCCACAACTGGCTCTTTGATCATGGTGTTTTGTCACAGCCACATTAGCTCTAACTAGGACAGGGGGCAAACAATGCTGTCTTCTTGGGTCTCTGGGGCATGCACAGTGAGATGGGGAGCCCTTTGCCACTTCCCCTGCAGACGTGGGATGGTCCTGCTCCGTAAGACCTGCAGCCAGTTTGTGTCACTAGATCTTGGGCAATGGCTGATGTGACATGAGATTGGCTGAGATCTTGCTGCCCGGTTTGACACTCTGTGAAGAGAGTTACCATCATGGCCATGGTGGAATGGGGTGCTAACTAGATGTCACGGGTTCCTGTGAACTTTAAAACCAGCTGCATAATTCACTCTGACATTTTAGTGATTGCTCTTTTCAGACGTATTCTGCAGTCCTCAGAAAACAAAACGCATGAAGCCCTAACTACAGAAGAAAAGGTTTGTCACCAAGAAACTGCGAGTGCATGAGTGTATATAACTACTCTACCCTCCTGGGGAAAATGACGGGTTTTAGAAAGCAAGCTTTTGAAATCAATAAATGAAATGTCTCTGCCTGGAACCTCTGCCATGCCCCTGGTGCTCTCTGCCTGGCAGTCGTCCTCGGGATTTCTTCGGGCCTCCCTGCCCATCCTCCTCTGGGATGCACTGTGGCGACTTACTTCCTGCTGTGTCATGCCCTTGGGTTTTCTGTGCTTTGGCTTCCTTGGGATTGCTAAATGGAAAACTTCTGAAGCACGTAGGTATCTGTTCCCTATAAATTGATGAAATACAACCAAACTGAATCTAACCCTGCCTCCATGGGAGGTGGGAGGATCTTTCTTCCACCACTCTCGTTGTGGAGATGTGCAGACGTATTTTCTAAAGAGTTTGGTATAGTTTCTCAGCACAACTGAAATATTGTGCTCAGCACAAGACACAGTCTTCCACAGCACTGAATTACAAAGACAATGCTTCAGGTGACGGAGGGAGCAGCAATTCTGAAAGTTTTAAAATACCTTAAGCATAATTTATTTGAAAGGCACTTTGGCTCATTTTGATATCAGTATATAAGTCAAGTCAGGTTTTATTTTAAACTCCTTAATGGAGAGGTTTCTCAATCCTTGACAAAATTCATAATAGGTTGGGTTTTTTTTTTGCCTAATAATGAGCTTTTTTTTTTCTTTAAAGCTCTGAACGCATGGTTTTTGGATCTACTGGGCACACCCTGTGGAGTCAAACAATATCTCTATAGCGATATTGGGGAACGGAGCCCCTGACTCAGATTCATGTTTTCCTGACTGAAAACTTGGCGTGAGTGTCTCTTCTCTATGACAAATAGGTGTGCTGTGGGGAGCGGGAAGCTCACTGCCTGGTATGTAACTCCTATGACCTCGTGCAGCCAAGAAGGTGCCCAGGGACATCATTTTCTTAAGGCAAAAGGATGGACCCTGAACCCCGACTGCAATTGCAAGTGTGTTCACTGTCATTTTGGTGCAGCAAAATGATATAAGATAAATGTTCTAGACCCTTCCTTGAGTGCCCTTTGTATGCTGTATAAATGAAGTCTGTTTTCCCATCAGAGTACACGCCATATCTTATCAATAATGGGAACAATAGAGGAAGACTCGAGGCCGGGCTACACACAAACTGTTCACTGAGTGCAGTTAAAGTGTGTGGTTCTTTGTTTGCTTGGGGAACAGGTTGTACATGTGACCTGCAGCGATGGCCTGAGCAGAGGCCACAGGGTGGCGACCTAGACAGGGCTGAAACAATGTGTAGTTTGGAGACAGGCCTCAGTCTGCCTCTCAGACTGCCTGACCGTAGCCCAGACTGGCCTTCACCTTGCTGCCGTCCTGTCTCAGGCTCCTGGGTAAAGAATAACTTTTAAATCCTGTTTCTGGTCACATACAAACAGCTTTTCGGGTGATTGCTTCCTATAATTTTGAGTATCAAACCCAAGTATTCTGAGCAGCGTGCACGAACATTTCTGTAATAAGCATTTCTTCCTGTTTTCTTTTCCTCTGTTGGCTACGACCCATTTCCCATTTCCGTGGATAGCACAGCAAGAGAGCTGTGGTCTCAGTGGCTCGCAGCCTTGCAGGAACAGACGTTAAGTGTAATTGATTTTTCTAATCTGATTTTCCTTAAACATGGTCAATTACTTTCCCTTGTCACTGAAACATTACATGATGACCATCTGAAAGCCAGGCAGTTCTGAATCTAACTTCAGGGGACACGTCAAGCTAAAACTTTCCAAAGTTTTATTCCCTTTCAAATGGCACTAGCAATTTGCCACCAGTAGTTCTTACTTTGGCCATATCCTATGTGATACATGGGTGCACACACAGCTTGTGTGGTTTTCAATAGTATTTCCAGTTAGCAGACAAAGCCAAGGGTTCCTTGCAGCATTTGCGTAATGTATATCCTGATATGTCGTTCCTCTGGGTCATTCCCATTCCAGAGCCTGTTTTTGGCTTTCGCTCCTGCACTGTATAGCATTGTTTTTCCACAAAACATTCCTTTCCAACAAAGCACGCACTTGCTGTTCCTTCTCCTACTCGGCTGTGATACAGAGTCTTCTGGGGACCCTGGAACTCACCTGCTGGGGGGTCTGGAGAGACCTGGACATTTTGACATCTAAGAAAAAGACATCTCCACATCCAGATGGTAGGACAAGAGACAGCGTTTGTCAAAACTGATTCCATCCTAGAAAACAAAGAAAGTGCTCAGAGTAAATGAAAGCACCTGGAAGAGCCTCGAAGGTCACTGGGAATGGCCTGGCCATTGGTCATTGATCATTTTGTCTGCTCTCAGCTCAGGCCTCAGCTTCCAGCTAACTTCCATTCATTTCCATTCCGGATCAGGGAGACTTTCAATTTTTTCTCTCGTTTTTATTTTTGCTTTGTTTTTTGACATTAATTTTATTTATTTTTCTCTCATACATTGCAACCCAACAGCAGTTTTCCTTCCCTCCTCTCTTCCCAGCCCTCCCCACCTCACACCTCGCTTCTCCCCCAGATCCAGTCCTCTTATTTCCCTCCAGAGAAAAGCAGGCCTCTCAGGGATATCAGCCGAACATGACATAACAAGTTACTAGAAGAGCAGTCACCTCCCTCATATTAAGGATGGACAAGGCAACTCAGTAGAAGGGAGAGGGTGCCACAATAACACCAAGCTACGCAGCGGTAACGTATATGCATAGGACCCAGGTCAGACCCATAAGGCTTCCAGAGAAACTAAATCTGATGACTTCTCCCTGGGAAAAGAGACTCTGCGACAAAGGAAGGAAAGCCCAGGAGGTCAGCTTTCAGAGGGGTAGTTACAGCAGAGAAAGTTAAATTCAGACTCTGTGGTCCTCACTGCAAAGCTGGGAAGATATGGAGCCTGCTGGTTCTGGTCATGCCAGCTCAGAATATGCAAACATTCATGCTAATGCATACATGGGTTGCAGCTAAAAGGTAGGTGCAATTTTAGAACATGAAGGAAACTATACATGCATTATGATATGGTATGCTCCATGTGTAATATATAGGCTGTACATGTGTATATGTGGAAAATCTATATGTACTAAGTAGTGCTCCCTGGGGAGTCATGTCTGTTGTCTGGTGTTTTCTGTCCTGCCTGGTTCTCACAGTCGTTAAGTCCCAAAGAAATCACACAGAGGTCTACATTAGTTATAAACTGATTGACCTAGTAGCTCAGACTTCTTATGAACCCTTATAACTTACATTCGCCCATTGTTCTTGTCTGTGTTAGCCACGTGGCTTGGTACCTTATTCAGGGAGGCAGTCACATCTTACTTCTTCTGTGACTGAGTCATGACTGCAGACTGCAGAATCCTCTTCCCAGAATTCTCCTGTTCTCATTGTCCTGTCTCTACTTCCTGCACGGTTGCCCCTCCTCTACTTCCTGCCTGGCTATGGGCCAATCAGCATTTTATTAAACAAGTACAAGCAACAAATGTTTACAGGGTAAAACCATTGTCCCACAGCACATATCTAAGACCTAACTCCCACAACATATAAATTAATATCTGATTCACCGCTACAGACACATTAAGTAATTTGAGGTGAGATCATGCTCGATGTGGGCTGGACTCACAGTCCAGTGACTGGTGTCTTTCCAAAGAGCAAGCCAAGGTGAAGTTTGACTTGCTTCTCAGAACACACAGAGAAGCCTACAGACACTAAAAAGCTGAGTCTACAAGCCAAGGGCTGCAAGGATGGCTGAGCAAGTGGAGGTCGGTAAAGCAGCATCAATGCCCACTCCCTTAGCACATCCAGGAGGACTGGCTCTGGTAAGCCCTCAGCTTTAGCCTCTGGCATTGAGAATACAGAGAGCAAACATTCATTATTTTAAACCACGAAGTCCATATTAATGTGTTATGTGGTGAAAAGTGCCTCTTCCCTCAGTGAGAAAGAGGGGAAGGGAAGAAGAAGGAAAGGGGAGGGGGGAAGGAAGAGAATTTCTTCTGTCTCAGAGGAATTCCACCTGAATCTCACTGCACTACTCCCAGGAACTTGTCAGATAATGTTCATTCCCACAGCATGCCTCAGTGCTGACCTTCAGAGAGTATCAAGGGACCCACGTCACCTAGAAGGAATGACAGTTATGAGAAAATAGAGATTCTTGTCCCAACCCTTGGTCAGAGTAACTCTTTAGCACTACGCCCCCAGGTTGTTGTGCTAACTTTTTGAGGATGCCCTAACAATCGCCATTAGCAAACACCAGCTTGGGATGTGGTTCAATAGCACAAACTTTGCCTAGCACAGACAAGACCTGAGTCGAACCCTCAACACTTTCTCCAAAAAAAAAAAAAAACAGTAATTGAAGGGGCTGGGAAGATGGTTTAATAGGCGAATAGGTTTAATAGGTCTACTGCAACAGGATACAGACAAGAGTTCATAACCCCAGTACCATGTAAAAAGCCAACTCTGCCAGCTCTGCCAGTGCACCTGAAACCCCAGTGCTGGAATGGAGGGACAAGGAGGATCTGAGGGCTTGCTGGTCAGCCAATCAAATGGGTGAGCTCCAGGTTTAAGTAGAGATCCTGTCTCAGAAAATAAGGGAGGGATTGGTAGAAGGAGACACACAGTGTTGAGAGGAATTATCTAGATCAGGTTAGTCTCTGGAGAATTGTTTTGATTGAGAATTGATGTAGAAGACTCAGTCCACCATGGGCAGCAACACTCCCTAAGCAGAGTCCTGGACAGTGTAAAAGAAGAGAAAGCTGGCTAAGAGCAAGCAAGGATATGTTTGTTCTCTCTTTGCTCTCAGCAGAGGATGAACCATGACTAACTGCTTGACTCCCCTGCAACAGCAGACTGTAACTTGGAATTAAAGACAAATAAGCGTCTTCCTCCCTGTGTTGATTTTCATCACAGCAACAGAAGCAAAGCAGGAACACTAGGATTGGGGATGCATCACTTCCAAACCTGCCTGTCTTCACACGGCCTCCCCTCCCACCTTCCTCAGTCCATCAGCCCACTCCAGGCCTTGCTGTGGGTATGAACATTTGCTCTCATGCCCACATCCTGCCTCCATTACCTCCCCTGCCCTGGGATGTGCAGATCACCTCTCAGAAGAATCCTGTCCACGCTCAGGGCTCCACCAGCCTCTCACCTGCACCCCAGGAGCCTAACAGGCTCCATCCTCAAAGCAGGTCTGTGCTGGGAGAGGGTGCCAGAGGCAACCCCTGGGACAGTA
Source organism: Dicrostonyx torquatus (assembly GCA_028555095.1). Lineage (NCBI taxonomy): Eukaryota > Metazoa > Chordata > Mammalia > Rodentia > Cricetidae > Dicrostonyx > Dicrostonyx torquatus. Next base: position 5,693,454 of record JAQHUG010000093.1, read on the forward strand.
CCAGTTTCCCAAGAGTGAAGCCCAGCAACAGGTTAACTGGATGACTGGAGAGAAAAAGAGCAAGCAGGACTGCCGTGCTCCCTGTTGCTCTGAGATACCCCACACACATCCAGCCTTTCACTAGAAAACCAGTTGATTCTTTGGGGAACTGGTTCCCAGCTTCTAAAGAGCATCTTTCTGTGTTAATTGACTTTCCCACCATCTTGTTTGCTCTAAGTAATTAAATGTTTTCCAAGTTACCAGCTGATGACCCCAAGTCTGCCACTTGGTGCTGAAGATGCTCCTGAGCCCCCGACTCATCCGCCTGTTGTGTGCTGTCCCCTCCCGGCTGGAGCATCATCTTGTTGTAGTTACAGCATCAGGAGAAAAATAGAGATAATCTGGGTGTAAAAAGATCAATGATGTTTCTCCATAAAGGAAATGATCCCAGGAACATGTACCCAAACCCCAAGGGGTGGTGCTGTGTTTGGGGGTCCAACCCTCCCTGTTGCCCCACTCTGGCTCTGGAACTTACACACTGACAGTCTGAAAGTCCAGGAAGAAAAGACTCCCAGCGAAGATTACCTCTGTTGGCGTCAGCACACACAGGATTTGCTGGAGGCTGAGCAGTTCCAGATTCATTGTTCTTCCACCGACCTGCTGGAATCGAGCTCACAGGTTGGCTGTATTTTTTGAATGATTGGCAGATTCAGTAAGGCTTGCCGAAGGGTTAGGCAGAAAGGCAAGGGGACAATTTACCTGCAGGAAGCAGGGAACAGCCACCAAGGGAGCAGATCTGAGAAGCCAGACATCGCCCCCTTGTGGCCATACATCTCTGACTGCCTAAGCATTCTTGAGACTGTTGATGGACCATGGTGACTAGACACTGTTTCCCAAGTCCTTACAGGCCAAGGAAAAAGAGACACGGGCCAAATGTTGGATAATGAAACCCTGTGTTGCCAATTCTCTCCTGATATAGATAATTCCTGGCCTTTCTGCCAGAGAACCCCTGCTTGGAGATCCAGGTGAGGTGACAATTGGTTGGTCATTAGGAGCCAAGGCTTCACAGTCAGACAAACCTGCAGCCTTGCAGCCCTAGGCCCAAAGAGAAGACCCAGAGTTCTCAACTGCAGACAGCACTCAGATTAGTCACAGAAGCAAGACCTGGGTAAAAATACCCATCTAGGAGCCACGTTATAATTTATTTCCTTTCTTGGTTCTTTGTGTCTTTCCCAAGCTCCCCTTCTTTCTAGCCTCCATGTACGTTGGGTTGAAATAGTGCATGCATCAATAAAAGATGTTTGATCCTGCTTTGGGGTCACTCAGTCTCTATCTGCATTTCTCATGGGGCCCAGCATGGACCCTGGCAATAAAGACACCCTGGCAGGGAGTGGGTTGTGTGGGCTCAGAAATGAGTGTGTTCATACTAAATGGGCCCAAATTGCCCGCTTGAGCTTCCTAACATCTTATTTGTGTGGGTTCTTTTTTCTCACTTCAGTAGGGGGAGAGCGGTATATTCTCTGCCTTTTCTCTTTTTTACTTAAAAAGAGAAGGGTGAAAGGGACCAAGAGAAAACAGAAATGGAAAGGGGAGAAGTGGTCAAGTGACGGGGCTTAAAATATCCAAGGAGCTAGGGCGTCCAGAGAATAGAGAGCTGAAGGGGCGGAGTGACCTGCTTTCCACAGGGTTGGTCTTGGTGTGAGGAGAAAGGACAGAAGCAGGCACCTTCAGGGTGGGCTGAGGGGCTGCAAGCGTGAGATGTGAGGTGTGTAGGAATCAGCTGGACGGCTCATATCAGCAACTCAGGGCCCATCTGGGCACTGCCAGCTAGGGATGCTATTTACCAGTGAGAGATTTTAAGAAGATGGATCCCTTCCAGATGACCAAGGACCAGACTACTCAATAATGGGACCAATCCAAAAGATATCTTACAAACTCCACTTGAGACTAGCAATGAGTGGGTCAAACCTGTACACTATGACTGTCACGTGTGAAGGCCTAGAGACATATACCTGTCTGGTGCTCCTGAGGGTTTCCTAGGAGATACCATCCCCACCTCACAGTGAAGAAAGTTTACAGGTTTGGTGAGATCTGGGTCCTTGAAATGGGGCCTTGTACTGGACTGTTCTATTGTCATCTTGGGGTCATAAGAAGATGGAGAGAGCAGAATCGAGGTGATGTGTGAACCCACAACAGGAATAAAAGGCGATTTTTAAGGGGTGCAAAAAACAAAAGAACAAACTCAGAAATCCGGAGTAGGGTTGAAGCCGCATCTGGTTCCATCTGTCCGCCGCTTGGGTCTCTAAGCACGCCAAGCACAGCCAGCGCAAAAAAGAGAACACTCTCTTCTCCAGCGTAGCAGTCCTGATGCAGCACACACGGCCAAGCCTAAGGCTGGTACCCCAAAGCTACTGGTGAAATGAATTCCCACAGCATCAAGAAAAATGTGAAGACAGAAAAAAGCCAGAACCAATCACACAGGCAGTGTCTGGGCAGAAACAAGCAGGAAACAGATGGGCTGGAGCCCGTGGACTCCAGGATTCTGACCTCCAGCCCTATGTGGTGAAATATGCGGGCTTCTCTATACTACCATGTTCATGTTCTGTGTGTTGCTACAGAAAACCAACTCATCAGCCCCTAAGCGAGGGAGTGAAATTCATGTTCAGGTTCCTAGGATGACCTAGGATGATGAAGGGTCTAGACCGTCACAAACAGCAGCTCTCAGGTCTGGGCTCTGCCTGGGGTCACCACACACTGCTGTCATCTAGCAGGGTAATCAAAATATAGGTGACAGTTTTTAAAAAAATTACAAGATATTGACAAGGGCTGTTCAAGGTCAGTGGTTCACAAGAACAGCCCAAGTCAAAGGCTAAGGGGTGGTTTCCCCCAAATCTGAGGGTCTGGGGAGAGCGATGAACCTTATGTGGGTGTTTGAAAGCCTTCTGATCTCTGCAAACACAATACACAAACCCCCTACGTGCCCAGGGCTGGGCCAGCCTGATAGGAGCAGAGACTTCACAGTGAGACAAGGCAGATGAAGGTAGTGAGCAATACAGGAAGGACGGCTCAGCCTCAATAACAAGGGTTCCCCAGCCTCAGAGTTAGCTTATCCAGTGTGGAGGTATGGAAGGGCACTTCAAGCTGAGAAGCACTTAGAAGAGGGACATCTGCTGGAGGGACAGAAGCATGGCCAGGAGTCAGTCAGAGTATGAAAGGAGAATCTCAAGGAAGCATAGC
>JAQHUG010000093.1:5706781-5728599 GCA_028555095.1 Dicrostonyx torquatus
AATACGTTTCGATAATGTGCAGCCACAGACAGTTTTAGAGTACCTCACTGCTTCCACAAGGGAACCTCGTGTCTCCCGCCAACTCCCTCATGACACCCAGTCCATTAACAACATCCCCTCTGGTATTCTAAAATCTGCTTTCATTTCCACAGAGAGCCCTCTCTGGGGATTCATTCCCTGCAAATGAATCACACATCTGCCCCTCGTGCGTGGTTTTACCAGGGAGTGTCACAATTCCGTTTCACCTTTGCTGGAGCATGTATGAATGCATCATTCCTTTCCATGGCCCAAGTAACACTCCCTGTGAGGACATTCTGCTTTGGTAATCCACCCTTCCTCAGTTGACAGACATCTGGAGTGTCCCCAGTTTTTGCTGATGGTGAATAATGTCCCTGCAAACATTCGTGAACAGTTTTGAGTAGGCATAATTTCCATTTCTACTGAGCCGTGGAGTGGTTGGGTGAGATGATAAGCTTGCATATAGCTGTCTGGGCAGTTATAAAATGGCTTTGCACACTGTTGGCACCTGGCTCGGTGCCACCAGCAAGGAAGGTCTGGTTTTCTGTCACCATCACATGGCTTTTCCCGTTGCCAACACTGAGGGCTAGGTCGTCCAGTGCCATGAGCTCTGTGATGGCTCTGCTTCCTGAATGCTGCATCACTTCCCCCGAGAGTCCGTGCCACCCTGTGCCTTCCTGTCCTGTCACCCCCTTCCCAGCCCTTGTCGGAACTCTAAAAGGTGGAATGATGCCCTGCCAATCATGAGCCACCGTGACCCAAACTAGGACTCAGCAACACCAATACCCTCAACACCTATTCTTCTTTACATCCATTACAGGCTCAACAGAGACCACCCAGCACCACCCAGGAGCAGACCAATCAAGGGGACCTTGATATTCCAAAGGAAATACCTAACCATTGTATGGTTCCAACCATAGGATCACCTGATGTCCCTTAGCCCAGCACACACCTCACCAGGACACTCTTAGACAAATGTCAGTCAATCAGGGATCCCTCACCCCAGCCTCTGCTATTAAAAAACCCCACCCCAACTGAGCTCGAGAGTCTCTGATCGCACCAATGCGTTGAACACACAGAGAGTCCGAGTTCAGAATTGAAGAAAGGCTCTTTGCTTTTACATATAGGACTCAGTCTCCTTGTTGGTTTTTGGAGGACCCCACAATCTGGGCATAGCACACCTTCACCTCCAGCCAACACCTGGGCTCCACACCGTGCCCCCATATACAGAACCCCAAGGAGCTCCTGCTCTGCTTCGCTGTGCCAACACCCCTGTCTCCAGAGTTAGCACTCAGGTTCTCTCATGCTGCCGCAGACTGTAGGTTGATGATACACAGGTAGGTGTGCACTTCAGGTCACTGTGCTCCACAGTGTGCTCAGCACCTAGGGGGCCCCAGGGGATGAAGACAATTCCCTTCTATGTCTCCACTCTCTCCTTCACTCATTTATGAGACTTCACAAAACCACCCCCCAACGACCCTTTCCCTGTCCTCAAATGTTTCATAATCTTTTACACTCTGGCCATGATGTTGAATACCATTCCTTGCAGCCTTTGTAGCTCAGCTGACATGCAGGAAGTGGCCAGTTCGGTCTCCAGCACTGAATAAACTGGGCATGGGCGTGCACAGCTATACCAGCCCTGAAAGGTAGGAGCAGGATGATGAAAAGCTCAGCTCATTCTCTGTACAGCAAGTTCCAGACCAGACTAGAAGATGCAGGACCACATCGCAACAACAAACAAACAACTGTGTCTTATGGAAGCTTCGCTCCTCCCATGGGACAGCAAGTGACAGACCATCTGCTGAGTGGGACACACTAGGAAGACTCCATCTCAGGCCCAGTACTTACAGGGCAGGTCTGACACGGACACAAGAACAGTGGAGTGGGGATAGTTACAGAGTAGTGGGGAAACGGTCTTAGATCTCACCTAAGCTTCACCCTTCTCACATCATGGGGTAGATTACCGAGGTCCGCCTGGACACAGGCTTAGCATGGTTACGGCACTGGTATCTCACAGCCCACTCTCCTGCAGGCCCCTTGGAAGACAATGCCACCTGCAGCCCTACCCTGGCTTTCACCTACCTCTGAGTCCCACCAACTCCTTATTCCAGTCAGCTCACCTCCTGGTGAGTCACTAGTGTGCCACATAGCCAATTTGCATGGCTGTGCTCTGCCTGAGTGTACTTGAGAGTGCTCCGCCTGGGTGTGCTCCGCCTGGGTGTGCTCTGTCTGAGTTTACTTGAGAGTGTTCCACCTGGGTGTGCTCTGTATAAGTGTGTTCCACCTGAGTGTGCTCCACCTGGGTGTTCTTATGATCTGTCACTTGCTGTCCCATGGGAGGAGAGAAGCTTCCATAAGACCCTTGCAGAGGGTCCATCCTCCTTACCATCAGGGTCACCTCTTCAGAGGATTCCCCAGATCCCAGCTGGTCACCACCCACTGGCCTGGAAGGCCTTCCTCCACCAGTCTCTTACTTGACCCTTTGTTTATTCTTTTAATCCCTCCTTTCCCTCCACAATATGTCCCTTCCTCTCCACTTGTCAGACATTTGCCTCTCCCTGTGAAATCAATGAGGTCATAAAAAAAAGTTATTTTTCAAATACTCATGAACCCATCCTGACTTTCATGTTGGTCCCTGGCAACATTGTTCAATTGCACACTGAGAATTCTGGATCCTCTCCAGCTTTGGAGCTGAACTCTTAAGAACCGACATGCTGCAGTTTGGTCTAATGAAAGCCAACCTCCTTTATCTGACATGATGGCCTTGCTCTGGCACCTGTTATCCCAAGCCACCACAGGCTTGGACCTTACATGCTGCCCTCTCTGCTGGCAGCTCCTGTGCAGAAACTCAATCAGCCTTGCCATGCAGCCTGTCACCAGCACCTGGGCCCTGGTGCCCTTCCAACTCCATGCTTCTCTGCATTTTCCACCCAGAAAAATCAACACATTCCCTAACTAGTCGGTCTTATCTGGCAAGGAGAAAGACCAAGACACTAATTTACTGCACAAATGTCCCTGAGCCAGGTGCTTTATGCCGAGCCCCGTGCTGGGCCCTGGGTGAGAAGGTGAAGCTTGAGCCAAGCCAGAGCCCTCATGCCCGGCACAGTGCCTGGCCTTCAGTGTGAGCCCCTCTAACTGTCCTGCCAGCCCTGATGAGGGAAACCAGGACTCAGCATCACTTGCCCAGAAACCACATCTCTACCAGCAAGACTGAGATGGGGGCAGTCCTGATTCAATGAACAGCGTAGAAGGCAGGAGGACTTCAGGAAAGGGGGAAGATGGCAGCAGGAAGGTCTCTCAGTGACAAGACAGGCCCAGAGAGGGACAGGTTCGCGATTCAGCAGTGGGGTGGGGGATCAGAGGTGAATAAAAAGTACAATGGAGGACACTGGGTGTGCATGCATTGACAAGTTCTAAGATTAACTTCGCTTTGCCTTCCAGCGCTGATAGGCACAGGCACCGAGGATTCCTTGCTCGATATGAGTGCTACTGTTGCTGTTTACCATAATGATGATGGTGATACAATACAATAATAACAAAGATGACATAATGGTGATGATGTTATGATGATGAAGATGCTGATGCTGCTACTGATGATGATGATGATGATGATGATGACATAATAAAGATGATGATGGTGAAAATGCTGTGGCTAATGATGCTGATGTCATATGCTAATGAGGAGACAGCTACTGCTTAGTGATGACAATGAAGATGAGTATAAGGGTGCCATTGAAGTGGTGATGATCAGATGAAGAAGATGTTGCTGAGGATGGTGAAGATGTTGCTGATGTGATAATGTAGATGATGATGATGATGATAGCCAACATTCAGGGAGGATGTTCAGTAGGTTCTATCATAACTTCATTTTGCAGATGAGTTTACTGGACATGAGGCTTAAGCAGTGGTGTAGGAGGGTCCTTCTGTATTTCTGTTGCTTTCATTGGTTGAATAAAGAGACTGCCTTGCTCTTTTGGTAGGGCAGCCCTTAGGTGGGTGGAGTAGACAGAACAGAAGGCTGGGAGAGAGAAGGCACTGGGGCAGATGCCATGTTTCTCCAGCCTGAGGTGGACGTAGGTTAGGATCTTTCCCGGTAAGCCACCACCCCATGGTGATACACAGATTACTAGATATGAGTTAAAATAATATGTGAGAGTTAGCCAAGAAGAGGCTATAGCTTATGGGCCAAGCAGTATTTAAATGAACACAGTTTGTGTGTAATTATTCTGGGTATAAGCTAGTCACGGTGAGACACAGCCCTCTGCGCCTCTTACTACAAAGCAGCTGAACTCAAAAACTCTGGAATCTTTGTCTCTGGAGAGGTTCTTGATCTGGAAGTGTCTCAGGACCAAGTCTCCATCACTTCTCTTCCTATCTTATGACAGGAAATAAAGCATAGCCACAGTGGGATGACCAGCAAGGACCAGGGACTCAAAGACATGGGTCCTGTTAACAATGGCCCATCTTCTCTGAGGGACTTTGTGCAGTCAGTCTTTCACTTACATGTTTCCATCATGGCTTTAACCATGAACCCTGCACTATGGACACAGCTGTGCTGACTGCCAGGTATAGAAATAACACAGCCTCCTGAAAAGGCCCTCCCATACCACATATGACTGTGGGCCAATACTGAGCAGTGGTGTGAACTGGGAACTGCATTCCTTCCGGAGAAGTTGGCCGGGGGATGTTTGTAGAGATGACATTGGGGAGGGAAATACAGAGGATGACTCTATCTGTGTGCACATCTGTATGTGTACTCTGTGAGGGTGCAAGCATGCATGATGAGTGTATGTGCCTGTAAAAGTAACATGAGTGTGTATACTTGCACACACATGTGAGTGTGTTCCTCACACAGGTACGTGTACATGCCCATATGCTACCCTGGGAGAAAGGTGAAGTTTTCTTTTTCTCTCGATGATCAGGAGTTGTAAAGGCACTGGGTCCTGAAGGGACAGTGCCCATCTGTCAACCGTAAGCTGTTCAGGACTGTGAGGGACAGGATGGAAAGGAGGTCAGGGTCACAGAGCCCTCTATGCTGGGATGCGGATTCTGTACCTGACTGAACACAATCGTCAAACAGCACCTTTCTCCATCACAGTGAAAAGACTTTATTTCTCCCAGTTATGTCATTGTAAAGACTCCAAACATTATAGAGTATTAGCCCTAGTTAGCTGCCATTAGCACAGTAAGTAGCCTTTGTTGGATCAACACACAGCAGACAGGTAGGTCCAGTGGGGATGCTCATGAATGGATGATAGGGGAACCTCTGTTAACCAATCACCTTTAAGAAGTGGAATCTAGTTAAGGCATGACTACCTGGAGCCCAGGAAGAAAACTGGGATGGACCAGGTGAGCACTCTCTCTGGGTGATTCCTGCCAGACACAGCAGAACTCAAACTTCCTATTCTGTTGATGTGAGTTTCCCCTTATAACAATTAAAAATATAATTGTTTATCTTTAAGCTGGCCTGGTTATTTCCCAAATCAAGCAAATGGTTACAATTGGACTGCATTGCTCACGGGTACCAGTCACACATAGATGGACAGGTATGGATGGGGATTCTCATGAATGGACTGCATAGCTCGCAGGTACCATTCACACATCCACAGACAAGCAGAGGTAAACATTTCATGGATGGGTTGATATTCACAGATATCGTCATTCAACCCTCATTTCTCCTTCAACCAATTGCTGCCCCCACAGTAAACTCATCTCATCCAATGTGACCAATGCTACATGCCAGAACATTTCTGTTCATACTTTCTGTCTTCCATCATCATATAAACCTCATAGACCTACATACATGCATGTGTATATGGGTATGACTATATGTGTTTGCATGTATTGGAATACACATACCCTTTGTATACATTCATATATGTGTATTTGTGTGTCTACACACAAGTGTATGTGTCTATGTATGGTAGTTGTCATCATTTACATCCAAACTTATCTGTATCCACCTTTCCTCTTGTATTATTGCTTGCTTAGAGACATGGTCTCACTATACTCTCCAGGTTGCCCTTGAACTTTATTTTTCTGCCTTGGCCTCCCAAGTGCTGGGATTACAATCATGTGCCACCATGAATCATGTGGATTCCAGCTTTTTGTTTAGACAACTCCCCCACTATGTAATCTACCAGTGTCTGCCCCACTGTCTACTCCCACACTATTGATTCATAAGTGTGCCCTGTTGACAGAGGTTTCTGTCCCACCCAGTCCTGTTTAGTCTCAAAGAAATACACAGAGGTCTACATTAATTATAAACTGGTTGGCCTATTAGCTCAGGCTTCTTATTGACTCTTAAAACTTATATTAGCCCATAATTCTTGTCTATGTTAGCCACATGGCTTGGTACCTTTCATCAGTGAGGTGTTCTCATCTTGCTTTCTCTGTGTCTGGGTGACAACTGTGATGACTACAGACTGACTCTTTTCTCTTCCCAGAATTCTCCTGTTCTTGTCACCCTGCCTCTACTTTCTGCCTGGTTGCCCCACCTATACTTTCTGCCTGGCTACTGGCCAATCAGCCAGTTTTATTAAAATAACACATGTAACAGGACACAAGACCATTGTCCCACAGCAATGCCCTTGTTAGCTACTTACCACAATACTGAGACCAAATCCTTGACAAAAAATGTAAAGAAGGGTTTATATTTTCTTATAGTTTGAAGCTCATGGTGCAGAAGCATGGAGGCAGGAGCTTGAGGCCAGAACCAGCCTCATCAATATCTCCAGTCAGGAATTAAAGAGATGAATGCAGCTCACTTTCTTCTCGTGTTTTAGCCTAGGACCCCAGCCCATGGGGTAGTGCTCCCCATATTTAAGATGGATCTTCTCACTTTGGTCACCCAATCTATAACTCTGTAATGATTTGAACGAGAAATGTCCCCTATGGTCTCTGGTATCTGAATATTCTATTCCCAGTTGGTAGTGCTGTTTGGGGGATTTGGGAAGTGGCCTTGCCAGAGGAAGAATGTCACTGAGGACAAATTTTGAGACTCCAAACATTACACACCACGTGTACTGGGTGATTTTGTGTGTCATCTTGACACAAGTTAGAGCCATCAGAGGAAAGAGCCCCAGTCGAGGAAATGCTTCCTTGAGACCCAGCTGTAAGGCATTTCCTCATTTAGTAAGCAATGGGGGAGGGCCTGGCTCATGGTGAGTCATGCCATGCCTGGGCTGCTGGTCTTGGGTTCTAAAGAAAGCAGGCTGAGCAAGCTAGGGGAAGCAAGCCAGTAAGCAGCTCCTTCCGTGACCTCTGCAACAGCTCCTGTTTCTGGGACCCTGTCCTGTTTGAGTTCCTGTCCTGACTTCCTTCAGTGATGAATAGCAATGCCGAAGTGTAACCCAAATAATCCCTTTCCTCCCCAACTTGCTTTTTGCTCATGATGTCTTGTCAAATAATAGCAACCCTGACTAGAATACCATTCCAGGGTGCCCTTTCTGCCTGCTGCTCATATTTGGAGACATGATCTCTCGCCATGCTGCTCCCCCTCTGTGATGGTGATGGACTTTTCCCTCCTCCACATCTGCAAGCCTAAAGTAAGCCCCTCCTTCTGTATGTTGCCTTGGTCCTGGTGTTTTGTTACCCTAGAAAAGTAAGAAAGATAAACAGTAAGCCCAAATAAGCCCTTTCTTCTGTAAGTTGGCTTGTCCTAATGTTTTATCACAGAGCTAGGAAAAGGATACAAATTCTCTCACAGATACTCAGAGGTTTGTCTCCTAGGTGACTGGCTCATGGTATTAGCAACCATCACAAGGCTCTAAGGGTAGCATGCTGGGGTAACTTTAAAATAACTTTGTATCTGTGTATTAGAATCATCAAAAAGGAGTCTGTGTGAGTTTGAGGGCAGCCTGGTCTACAGAGGGAGTTCCAGGACCTATTCCAAAGCTACAGAAAAATCCTGTCTCAAAAAAAAACCAAAAAATAATTACCTTTTCCTTGGCAATGTATGGTCGTGCCCTCCCCACACCCCGGGACAGCAATAGGTGCTTTTAAATTCCTCTTATTATTGCGCTATTAGGACATCTTTTTACTCAACTGTTGCCCACTTGGATTTCATTTTGAGAGTCTCATCTTCTAATAGTCTTTGCCCATTTAAAATATTGGGTGAGTTTTGTTCTTTTTTTAATTTGTAGATTGTAGAAATTGACATTCTGTCATCTGTCTTACATGTATGTATTTTGCAAGAGAGCTGCCATGTGAATGCTGCTGGTGGCTTCTTCTCTTGTATGTAGATATTCTAATTGCTATGACTGATGCACTAAAGCGACTGTGTTAGATTTCTTTATAAGACTGTACTCATTGGTATGTCTTCATCCAACCTAGACCCTGCTATTATCTTATGAGTAAGGCACTTGGCCTTGTTTTCTGTCTGTCACAACCCCACTATCTCGTGCATCCTGGCATCAGTGTCCAATCTTTGCCTCTGTGGTTTTTTTCGTGGACTTCTCTGCTGCAATGGGTAATTTTGTTTGTTAGTTCGATTCTATATAGGCTTAGCTGGAAAGAGGGTGTCAATGCAGGATTGTCTGTATCGGGTGGCTTGTGGGTACATCTGTGGGGGATGGTCTTGATTACATTCATTGAAGTTCCCACTTCAATGGTGGGAAGTGCCTGCCCATCTGCTTGGCACCAGTCCCTGGGTTGGCATCCCGGACCTTCTAAGAATAGAGAAGGTGAGCTGAGCAGAGCATGCATGTGTTTGCTCTCTCCGCTCACGACTGCGCGGATTGGAGTTCAGTTCCCGCTCTCTGCCTACGACTGTGTTCCTGCCGCCCTGACCTCCCTGCTGTGGTGGACTCTAACCTGGAACCGTGAGTCACCATAAATCCTTCTTCTCTACATTGCTTTTTACCAAAAAAATTACCAGGGTAATTTATCACAGTAACAGAAATGAAAATACGACACCCTGTGTGTCTCAATTCTTTTTCCCCTTTCTCCTAAATACTCTTGACATTGAATTGACGTTGGATTTAGACCCACACTATGTCCACAACCATCCTGAGACCCTAAACACCCTGCCCTCCACAAAGATCCATTTTCCAACAAAGTCACATTTACAGAACCTAGGGAGTTTACACATCTTTTGTAGAACCAATATTCTTTCTGCTACAAACGAAGAGGGGGTGAGGGGAGGAAGAAAGAGAGAGATGGAGACAGAAACACAGAGAGAGAGAGAGAGAACAAATTTATAGGCAAAAATAACAAGTTTTCTATGGCATTACGAGAAGTTCGCATGCTTACTTTAGATTCCTGAATGGAAACACTTCAGTAGTCAGTCATTTTCGGAAGAGCTGAAAGTTGGAGTAGCAATTATGAGCAGGGACCAGCAGTCCACAGTTCTATTTGGGTCAACATCCCACTGAGGTTGGAGAGAGGCAGTGCCAGACAGGGGTCCTGAGGGAGTGGCTACTCCATGGCTACTCCTGAGGGAGTGGCTACTGGGTGCCCTGCATGGAAATCACTAGAAAAGAGACTCTCGAGGGAGCACAGGGCCTGGGCTGAGCTCAGGGTGTTAGTGCACAGACCGTGTGAGAACCTGTCATATGTTTATTCATTGAGATCATGAAAATAACTGTAAGGGAATTTCTATAAATCCTACAGCATAATGGCAAAAATTATGAACAGGAGAGGGAAAGGGAAGAAACTCATGTGATCCGAATCTCATTCGGTGATGAAGAAAAATTAACTTAAAAGTTATAATTGAGAGGATAGACAGAATTGAGAAATCCTTGCATGGAAATGGCTGCTACACTGTTTATCCAAAGTAGACACACTTGCTGTACCAAGATCACAGAAATTATGGTGGCAATAAAGGACACTGGCAGTCACAAAGATAGGAAGGAGCACACAGAACAAAAGACAGCAAGGTCCAAACAGCAAGATGACTGAAAAGGAAAAGAAAATAATTAAACCTTAAGGAACTGAGGAAATAAATTGACGCAGTGACGAAATGAACGAGGCAGAAGACAAGAAGACTCCCCGAAGCCAAGTCAGACATATGAGCCCCTGGAAGGGGCAGGGGGTGTGTGGTGAAGGGGCTGCTGTGGGAACCGGGGTGAAGGACGACTAGAAACACAAGAGGAAACCGTCGCGCTGACAAAACTGAACTGCTATTGCAAAGGGTCCAGGACTGCCTGGATTTGAATCTGAATCTATAAAACCTTTGAAAGCTACAAGGTTCCCTTGTTTTGTCTGGGCCATATGTAAACGATGCATATTTTCTCATTTTATATATTGGTTTTTCACGACAGGGTTTCTCTGTGTAACCTTGGCCATCCTGGACCAGGCTGGCCTCAAACTCAGAAATTCGCTTGCCTCTGCCTCCTGAGTGCTCAGATTAAGGCGTGTGTCACCACTGCCTGGCCTTATTTTATAATCTCAGTATTCATATTTTAATGCAATAGTATCAGGACATCTGTAATCTCCTTATGTACCAATGTAGCTAATATCTATCATCTATTTAGTATCTATCTTTCTATCTATGAGACACCTATTTGTCAGCCAGCCATCCTATCTATCAATCTATCATCTATCTACTTATCTTTATGTCATCTTCTAATGTCACGTATGTCAAAATGTGTGATTTTTGGAACACGTTATGGAGGAATTTTTTTGGGGGGGGCGTTAAAGACAGAGTTCCTCTGTGTAGTGCTGGCTGTCCTAGAATTTGTTCTGTAGACCGGGCTGGCCTTGGACTCAGTTTTGCCTGCCTTTTCCTCCCGAGTGTTGGGGTCAAAGTCATGCCCCACCACTGCCCAGCACAGAGGAAATTTTTAACAATAAATCAAAAGATACTCAACACATCTGACATGCTGACCTGCTGCTCCTAATGAGGTCTCTCCTTCAAGTATAGACAATATGAAAAAAAAAACATGCTTAATCACAAGATTCTTAGTGAAAATTACTATCATTTTTAAATGACAAAATATCATCATTATTTTCTTTAAAGTCGTGAATTATACGAAACTGACTGCTTTCTGTAATTTTTAACATAATCTGGGTGACTCTAAAAGCACAGTGAAAAGTAATCAATGTAAAACCTAAGAAAAAGTGATAAAATCACACCTTATTTGCTGAAGGTTATTAGAAAGTGAAGGAAGCTTTGGAATTAATGTGAGCACATGCGTGTAAAGTAAAATGCAATTACCGACAGCATTTCTCTGCATCCACGAGATGCCTATAGAAATAAAAACAAGAACAGTGAAGGAAATTATAAAAACTTATTAAAAGACATAAAGCAAGATAAGAAAGGACAGAAAGGCATTCTGTGGGTTTTGAGGGGAAGGCTTCATACAACCTCCACAGAAAATTGTATTTCAATCCAGTGGCAATTAGTGTCCCAGTAGGAATGTTTGTGGATTGGTCCTGACACGTAGGAGCAAGGAAGACCTGAGAATAACAGAAAGGTCAAAGAACACAGCCTAAGCACTGTGGAGTTGTATCAGATCCTGCAGTGGGGATGTGTGAACTCTGTACACCATGGGCCAGGCATCAGGTGAACAGGTAGCACCTGGATGGCCCAGACTAGCCTCCTGTCTACTCTAGAAGCCAATATTTAGTGACAGTGGTAAAGAATAGTCTCCAGGACTGCCAGATTGTCCCTGCTACGGATGGATAGACATGAAGCCATTCAGAAGTCTGACTTCTCAAACTCTGAGTTGGTCTCTGTTGGAGCCCACAGATGTGAATTCGGCCCACCTTGAGCAAAGGTCAAAGAGTTCGGGCCTATTCTTGCTCCTTCAAGGTTATGGCAGGAAGTTTGACCCAGGGTGTGGCTGCCTACAGGATACTTGACTAAGGTGTGATTGCTGCATGTCCTGCCTAAACCACAGAATACTTTAAACTCAGGATATAATTACTTGATGTTTCTGGAGAAGGGATGAGGTGGTGAGTACACCCCCAGGACTACAAAGCTGTAGAGGCCACGCCCCTAGGACCAAAAAACTGTAGAGGCCACACTCCCTGGAACAGAAAGCTGTAGAGGCCACACCCCCAGGACCAGAAAGCTGTAGACACCACACCCCCCAGGACCAGAAAGCTGTAGAGGCCACACCCCCAGGAACAGAAAGCTGTAGACACCACACCCCCCAGGACCAGAAAGCTGTAGAGGCCACGCCCCCTAAGGGAGGGGAAAAGCAATAGACCCCTTGAGGAGGAGCAACTGGGAGTGCAGAGGAATGTTTCCCATCAGCCCTGATTCCCACCTAGGCTTGGGGCACTGTCTGGCACCTGCCCTGAAATTGTCTGGACCCCACTCCACTTCTTCTCCAACCATGTTTTGGTCCTGAGAAGTCTAGTTTTGACCCAAAACCTTACATATGGTCTTTCAGGTCCAAACATAAGCAATATGCCGGGTGGGAGGTCACCCCCCACAAACTGCACGGTGGACTTGGGGCCTGACACACTGCAGCCTCTGGAGGGAACTGCAGTAAACGGGACTAGCTCTTCTGTATACCTGATTCCCCAGCTCTGCCATCTGTCGTCTTCGCTGTAGACTTTACTGAGGTCCTTCCTCCACACTGGCTGCAGGCGCCCTCTCTTTCTCTCTGGGAGACAGGAACCTGTGGTTCTCCTGAACTGTGAGATAATGGCAGGTCTGCATCTTCCCTGGCGCTGCTCCATGAAGAGAAAGCGTCACCCTGGGAGCCAGGGCCTGCAAGAGCAAGTGCCTGAAGGACAGTCGGTTATTTCCAGTCTGGTACATGTCCTAAAATCACCTCCACCTTGATTGCTCTAGTGTCCTTATCTGTAACTACAGTCTGGAAGCCTGCGACCTCCTTTGGGAGAGAAAGAAAGACAGCTGGAAAGAAATCACTAGCAACCAGCTTCAAAGGAGGCAGGCATATTGCAGCAAATCTCCTCCAGGCAGAACCTCAACAAAGTCTTCCAAGCAACCCCCCAAGGCCAGCCTGCTGGAGGCTCTGAAGATGGATGCTGCGAGCCTCACCTGTGTGGTGCAGTTTTACGCTTGCTGGCAGCCAGCGTGTCTTTCTTCTCAACACTCGAGCAGATGAGAATCACGCAGCCCAGCTTTGTATTAAATCATGCACCCATAAGGACTGCACCTGTGTTTTAGTTGTGGTTTTTAATGCTGTGATAAAATACCATGAGCAAAATCTACTCGGGGAAGAAAGGGTTCTTGCAGCTTGCCATTCGGCATCACAGTTCATCACTGAAGGAAGGCAGGGCAGGAACTCCAGCAGGGCAGGAACACGGGACCAGGAACTGAAGCAGAAGCCACGGGGGAGTCTGCTTACTGGTTTGCTGCTCAGCCTGCTTTCTTACAGCTTCACCACCATCAGGGGTGGCACTGCCACAGTGAGCTGAGTACTCCAGCATCAATCATCAAGCAAGAAAATGCCCCCACCGACTTTTCTACAAAACAGTCCTGTGGAGTCATTTTTCTCAATTAAGATTTCTTCTTCCCAGATAGCCCAAGCTTCTGTCCATGCTGACACAAAAATTATCTAGTACAACATGTATCTATGGCAAACTCGCTGAATGGGTGAAGGAATGGATGAGTGGATTGTAGCACTTCTGAGGACTTGTAGAGACAGAATACCCCATTCAGTCTGAGGATTCCATAGAGGTCAGAACTAGTGACTGGCTTCTCTGATTCTTTGACTTTTCTGCTTCTACCCCCATGATATGTGATGCCAGATTTATATTTTTAAGACCAATTAGAATTCATGCTGCATTGGATAGATGAAGCCTTCAGGTCTCCAAAAGACAAGATATCACCGACTGCTATACTGCTTGTCTTTCTTAGTCCAGGCACCATACGAGGCCAGAAGTTGCTCAGCTAATAGAAACAGAATTATTTCCATCTTCATTCCCATATCCAGACCCAGGGAAATAGCTCCTTCCCTCTGAGCTTGTGTTGTGTCCCTGAATCACAGCAGACCTTGAGAAGAAGGAAGCTCCAGCATCCAGTTTCTTAAGGCTTGTGCTCACTCACCTCCATGCTTCAGAGACCCATAAACCACAGGGATTGGGTCCTATCCAAATCCCAGACAAGCTTCTGGCTGGCACTAGCATCGCCAAGGAGGCTTATGAGAGAGGCCACCACCATCGCCGTTGGGCAGCAAGGGCTACATGAGACTCCAAGCCAAAAACATCCAGCTGAGCCCAGCAGATACCTACAGGAGTAGGAGATGGAGAGTGAGAAATAATGTGTGGGTTTTTTAAGATCGTTATTCTTGCCTTACATTGCAAGTTTTGGGGTGAATAGATATTTGCAAAAGTAAAGGAACAGACAAAGGAGTAATACATGTTGTTGAAAGAGAGATAGCAGCTGGGCACCTGTCAGTCTCCCAGTAAACCTCCCGCTCCATCCTACTTTAGTACAAATGAGCCTCTGCTAAGCAGAGCCACACCACTCCTTTACATCACTTCAAGTTCTCTGAGAGACAGACATCAGTAGGCATCATCAGCATCCTATGCCAGAGAAAGAAGAGGCGGTGTCATTTAGGGAGTCTTTAAAATGTCCACTTGCAAGGCATGTCCCTGTGCTGACTCATTTCGGCTAGAAGCGCTGGGAAGACGGGCATGCCTGTGGGGATTATCTTCATTGGGCTGAGTTCAGAAGACTTGCCCACTGTAGGTGGCATGACTCCCTGGACTGAGATCCTGAACACATCCTGTAGAAAAGATGAGCTAAGCACTGACATTCATCTCTCTTGGCCTGTTGACCGTGTGTGTGATGTGACCGACTGCCCTGAGCTCCTGCTGCTGACATCTCCACTGTATGATGGAAAGCTGTGAGTGCATAAACCTTCCTTCCTGGGCTGATCATCAGAGGGTTCTAGCACAGCAACAGAAAAAGAAATCAGACAGTCCCCAAGGCCACTCACACTGCAGCCTGAGCCCATGCAGTTTGCTCATTAATGAAGTATTTTCTCCCAGGTTCTTTGTTTGTGGATGTAAAACTGTTTGCCCAAAGACCCAATATTTGAGCATGAACAAGGTTGTTTAATAATTGATTATTAAATAGCTTCAACGTAGACTATGAGTCAAAGTGAAACCCAAGATGATCATATGAATAAATATAGCTGGGACAATAGCATCACTATGGTAAAGCCCTGATGTCAAACAAGCTAATGTTTGTGTGACAAGAATTTCAGTCACCTCAAAACTTGTTAAAGGGAGTCAGCATGGGAGTAGAGCATGGTGGCATGCATGGGGAATACCAGTTCTCAGACCACAGAAGCAGCTGTGTGAGTGAGGATGCAGAGGAGCTCAAGGGTAAGACCAGCCTAGGCTGCACACGCCCCTGTCTCCATAAAAGGGTCAGAATGTTATAGCCAAGACCCAAGGGCAAACAAGAAGCTGTCTGGCTGTGTGAAATGAAAGCTCTTTGCTGTCAACACCATGTTCCTCCAGCAGAGTCTTGACAGAGCGTGTTGACTCTGGACCTTGGGGATGCTAGCGTCCTTCCTGCTCCGAGGAGGACATTAAACAGGCATGGTCTTTTTTGTGGAAATTTTCACAGCTACATTAAGGCTCAGTGCAGACTGAGTTCAGCAGCGGCAAAGAACAAAGGCACCCCATGGTGGAGAGGAGTAATCAAGACCATCTGAAAGAGCTCAGAGTATTCCACCTCCTCATGCTTACAAAAACAGCCTCAGAAGGCCCCACTTGTTCCTTCTCATTTGTGGAATCTAGCCAGCAATATAGGTATATACAGACAAAATGCACACGTGGGCATGGTAGAACATGAAGAAAGGAAACAAGAGAGGCTAGTTATAAGGGATGGCGAAGGACATGGCAGCGGACATGGAAGGTGATTCCCAGCACCTGACCAACTTCCCGGCCTCGCAGGACAGCAGACTGTGCTGAAGCAGAACATTGGCATGTCAACCACTGGCCCGTTTCACAGAATGTTTCATACATTTGCAGACCAAAACACCAAATTAACTTTTATTTTTAGGAAGATATTGTCAGTAGTCCTGATCCAACAATCAGTATAGGTGTCGATGAAGAGTCATTCTGAAAGTCTTCTCAGCAACAGTTTCTGTTTGAAAACTCAAATACAAAAAATATTAGGCAGCTGTGGTACTTTGAAAGAAAAAGGTCTTCTAGGCTCATAGGGAGTGGCGTTTTTCAAAAAGATTAGGATTTGTGGCTTTGGTAGAGTAGTTGTGGCCTTATTGGAGGAAGTGTGTCACTGGGGGTGGGTGGGTTTTGAGGTTTCAGAAGCTCAAGCCATGCCCACTGCCTTACTCTTTCTTCCCTCTGCCTCTGGATGCAAATGTAGAACCCTTGGGTCCTTCTCCAGCATCATGTCTGCCTGCAGACTGCCATGCTTTCTGCATTGACGACAACGGACTAAACCTCTGCGCTGTAAGCCAGCACCAATTAAATGAACCCCTAACTAAGCCAGTGACGCACACTGATGTAATCTGTTGGAGGAAACCCTAAGGCAGCAACGCACGCTGACATAATCTGTTGGAGGAAACCCTAAGGCAGAAACGCACACTGACGTAATCTGTTCCAGGGCTGCAGGTTTTATGGAGCCTCCCGCTGTACTCTGGTAATGTTTTCCAATCTAAGTGGTTCCTGAAACATTTTTTGATGAACTTAATTTTGAAGAAATTTATATAAACACCACCAAAAGATGGGAGAAAAGGTGGCAAAAGATGCAAAGATGTTCTGGATGGTTCTACAAGATGATGGTAAAGTAGACGTCATGTCTGGAAAACAGCAGAATGTGCTGCAGCCACTGAAACAGAAGATAAAAGACGGGTCTACCACAGACACAGAGCCCAGCAGCCATGGTTCTGGTGAACAAGACGGCTGCAACAGTTCATCCACGGCTAAGGATCCGCGGGGAAGAGAAGCGCTCCCTCAGAAAAATAAAAGGGCAGACTTAAGGCAGGAGGAGTCCCCTTGATGATCTCACCTCTGCCACCTCTGCTCCGTGCTTGTCTGATACAAATGCCACACACCTTAAAGAGAGCCAGCCTTCTGCTGCTGATAATCAGATGTCCCTTTCAAAGATGACACACAAAGGCACCCTCTCAGTCGTCTGCTCTCCACTTGGAAGGAAGTCTGTTCCCTGCTCGAGACAATGTTGCTGTTCATCCACAGGCAACTTTTCTTTGATACTTAACATTCAGTTGACTCAGAATTGCCCAAAAGAAATTGTTTCTGGTGTGGCCGTGTGGACGTTAGTGAGACTTCCACAGTGTGAGCGCAAGATCAGAGGCCCCCAAGCACATTATCTAAACTTCTCCAGCTTGCTTTCTGGTTCATATGACTGTTCTGAGAGCTGCATAGCCATAAAAGAAAAAAGTGCATGCCTCCAACTGAAAGCAAATGCAAGCAGGCCCCTTGTCAAGAAATGGGGTATGTACTTGATGTAAAGAAGGCAGAGGTTAATACCTACTGGCATTGGTGAATGCAACCTGCTGCGAACGTGTAGCCAACAGGTGTATCAAATCCAGTCGTCCAATATGGTCCTCAGGTGAGGCTGCAGGTGTTTAAAAATGAGGAGGAGGTCCATGCAGGGAGTACACTGCTGGGGGTGACACTGACAGGGGGACACTGCGTGTGCTTACTCAGGAAGATTACTAAACAGAACTATCTGCCCCCCCCCCCGTAAAACTAACAATATCAGTGAAAATGGAAAATAACAAAACACAATGAAAAACCATTTTCAAACATGGGGAACATAGAACGTGGATGTTCTGATTCTAAGAAACATCCTTCAAGTCCCCAAACAGAGAAATGTTCATCTAAGGTTGGAGATGATTCAAGGGAGCCTGCCATGGAAGCGAACTATAGAAATATTCAAGAGCTCAGCCTCACTCCGTTGTTAGAAGTACTACACCCAAGACAGCTGTCTTCTGTTACAAGGAGAAGATCATGGGATTGATTTCCTCAGTCTTTACACCTGACAGGATAAGGATGGCTTTGAACCTGCTACAGGACACCTGAACTCTCTCCATCCAGGAGAGATCACGAAGACCTAAGTTCAAAGCAGGATAGATGTAATCGATAGAACTAAAAGACACTTCACCATAGATGTCACCAAGCAGCCACACTGGACCAGGAGAATACCAAACAGGTGCTTAAAGTTCCAACTGAAATGCCCCAAGAGGAAACACTTCCAGCATCTCAAAGCCAACAGGGGTTTGTTGATGAAGAGTTGCCAGGAGACGCCAAGGACGCTGTACCAGATTCCCCACCAATGCTCAGCAAAGGCAACATTCTATTAGATGCTTCAAAAATGTGGGACATTTCCTCAATCATGTTTGTTTTCTGAATCCCTTGCAGAAACACAGGAATTTCCCAGCCATGGCCTTCCTCACCAACAAGCGTGTGAAAGCGAGAACAGAACTAACGTGGGATTGTGGTTATGACACTGGGATATGCCTGATGGGGAAATCTTCTGCAAACGTGGGTTAATAAGTGATGGGAAAAAATAGCGTAAGTCCATGCTAACGCCTGCCTACTCATGAAATCAGCGGAACCGGCCTACATTACAGCCTTTAGGAGCCAGTGGAGCTCTAACACTTAGTTCCAGTGTCTCCCTTGGAATTCATATTTTATTTCGGATTTTATGTAACTTAGGCTAGAAACAAAATAAGACTCTTTCCATATGTGTCAAGTATTGCTTGCTTTTACTGTCATTTAACTTTACGTGAATAAAATGGAAATATATATTTTGTATAAAAACTACTGTACAATTTATAGACTGTTTTTATATATTAAGGATAAAATTGCAACAAATTTGTACGTTCATTTAAAAATCTTATGACATGTGAGTCTAAGCAAAGTCGTTGTGCATTTGAAGCAATTTATAGCCTAGCCAGAGCACTTAGCAAGACAAAAGAACTGGGGCTTCCAAATCAGGAAGAAATAATTTCTTTTTACAGATGGTATTTTTTTATGTTTAAAAATACTTTTAAAAATTCCCACATATACAAAGTGTTAGAGGTGTCAACACAATTCCATTAGCTTTCAGGGCACAAGTCACTTGGAAGTTCTTCTGCCTGGAGCTGCACTAACTCTAGAAATGCACCGGAAAGAATCTCTCCCTGTGTGATGCTGTACCCACCTTGCCATCTATTTTTGTTTTTATTAAAATGTCCTTATGTATTTAGGTTTTGTATGTATGGGTTTCAAAAATATCTTTTAGACATACTGCCAGGTAATTTACACAGAATGTTTTTGTATTGTCATGTTTGTCATTAATGTTATATTTAACTTTCTATATAGCCATCTTACTAAACATGTTCCTTTCCAAAAATTTATATACTTTAATGTTTCCCTAATAATTATATACAAGTTAATTCTTTCTTTTAAATTACATGCTGCTGATTTATTTCCCCTTTAAAAATTCACAAAGAATTGCATACATTAGCCGGGCGGTGGTGGCACACATCTTTAATCCCAGCACTCGGGAGGCAGAGGCAGGCAGTTCCCTGTGAGTTTGAGGCCAGCCTGGTCTACAAAAGCTAGTCCCAGGATAGGCTTGATAGCTACAGCGAAACCCTGTCTCAAAAAACCAAAAAGAAAAGAAAAAAGAATTGCATACATGAATTCTGTGTTTACATCATTTCACCCCTCTCTTTCCCCTCCAAAGCCTCTATATTCCCCACTCCATCTCAAACCCATAGTCTCTTCTTCCTTACTATCGTTTTAGACACACATGCACAGACACACACATACACACCTAGTTGAGCGCACACACACACATCTTGTTGAATCCAGTAAGTGTTCTTATATACGTGTCTCCAGGACTGGCCATCAGGAGGCTCATTCCTGAAGCACACTGATTCTCCTGCTCAGCAGTCATTACCTGTCTGCGGGTCTTCATCTAGGGGCGGGGTCTTGTGAGGTCTCCCTCTAACATGCCAACTTACATTGCCTTGTTGAGGCAGCTCAGATTCTATGGAGGCAGCTGCCCGTGCCCTGTACAGGAGGAACGATCTCACAGCATCCTGAGCATCTGGCTCTTACAGTTTTTCTGCCCCCTCTTAGTCAGTGTTTCCGGAGCCATAGGTGCAGGGGTTGCCTTGCAGATGTATCAGCTGGAGTTGAGCACCCACACTCGGTTCTCCTCTGCATTCTGACCAGTTAGGGTTTTCTGTGACGTCTCTGTTTCATTCATGAGTAAGAGCTGCACTTATCTGTGGATATACAGATAAGCATTTACAACACAGAGATGAAGATACCAGTTTGGGAAAGTGGCAATCATAAAATGGATCATCTTATCTTGATGCTAACTTTAAAGCAGATGCTTAAATGTTCCATGACTAAAAATGTCTCCTTAGTGTGCTGGCAGACACTCCTAAAGGATGTCCCACCTAACCCAGCCTTTAGACCACTGTTGGTAACAAAGCGCCCAAGATAACTACTTTTTTTTTTTGTCCCCAGTCCATAGAGACTTTTTGTGTATGTGTTTTTCATCTCTAGGGAAAAGAGCCCCAGGAATTTCCCTCCTGCGTGCTGTGGGCTTTTGTCTTGCTTCGTCATGCTCCGTTAAGCCAGCTGAGGTTGCCAATACAATGAAGCCCAAACAACAGGATGGTAGGGGGAATCTTCGGTCGTCTTCTTAGATCTCTGAGCTACACATCAAATCTAGGGCTGATCACTCCATACTCGTTCAGCCTCCCTGGGAGGATCACAATGATTTTTCCCAGCTCTGTGGTCATCAATGATTCCAAATTTGCCAATGTAACCATAATTCATCATCACAGTTAGGAGCTGAACAATGACTTTAAGGCGTGGTCTGATGAGGACCTGGAGTTTCCCCTCTTAGAATTGTTGATGACTCTGAGAGCATCTTCCAACACCTTCTTGTGCACAGTGGTGGCGGTGTGCAAAGATGGTAAAGAGAGGATAACCAGCTTGTTAAACTTTTCCACACGCTTCCACCTGTGCTCTAGTCTCACCTCTGCCTTTTGAGTTCATGAGGAAGCAGTGCCTCATGGCAGGAAAGAAGGAAAAGAGCGAAGGGAAGGGTTGAATATTCCTCAGTGATCTCAGCTCCTTCCACTGAGCCCCACATGTCAAGGAGCTGAAACACAACAACCTGAACCTCCGTGGGGCTATTTGGCCAGAGGTGAAGTATTCTTACAGAAGGTTCACTGCATCTTTAATCTTTATTACAATAACACCTCTTCATGCTGTTCCTTTTACAGTTGTCTGTCCGGGGCAGTTTGGCTGCTTGATTGACAGCTGTCTGACCTTTCCTGTTTGGCTGGCCACAGGGATTTCCAGGAATGATGACAGCAGGACAGGCAGAGATGAAAGCTGCACAGTTCCTGAGGCCACGGCAACAGTGGACAATATGATGTCGCTCCTGGAAACAGCACAGGAGGTGGGGGGCAATCTCAGTGTCAACAGCATCCTTCTCTTAGAGGCCACTCCTTCCCCTGTTCCCCAAGCTGCCATCAGGACAGTCACAGCTGTGGACGGTGTGAAAAACTTTCAAGGGAGAGCTATAACCTGGTGCTAGGGAAATTCCCAGGAATCCACAAGGATGACCCCAGCTAAGACTCCTAGCAATAGTGGATGTAATCAGATTGGTGACTACACTAACTGTCATCAAAGAGCCTACATCCAGTAACTGATGGAAGCAGATGCAAAGACCCACAGCCAAGCACTGGGCTGCGCTCCTGACGTTCAGCTGAAGAGAGGGAGAAAGGATCATTTGAGCAAAGGAGATCAAGCTCATGACAGGAAACCACAGACAGCTGACCTGAGCTAGTGGGAGCTCATGGACTCTGGACTGACAGCTCGGGACCTGCATGGGACCAAACTCGACCCTGTGAATGTGG
>JAQHUG010000093.1:5728964-5792699 GCA_028555095.1 Dicrostonyx torquatus
TGACTCCCCATGGGAGGTCTTACCATCTCTGAGGAATGGATGGTGGGGTGGGAAGGGGGGAGAGTTGAAGGGAGGTGAGAGAAGGGGAAAGAGGGAGAACTGTTGGTATGTAAAATGAAAAAAATGAAATAAAAAAAAACCCTCTAGGTTGCTCAACCAAGACTTAAAACCAATTTCTCCCTGAAAAGATGTTGTTTGGGTGATGGAAATCATTTTCGTGGCCACCTCCCTAATTGTGTTTTGCCTCAGGAGGCTCTGCTTTGGCCATAACTAGTTCACTGACCCTGAGACGACTCTGCCTAGATCCACTGCAGGTTACCCCGCTCACAAGCACCGCGGACAGCAACGCAGGGGTCTTCAGCCTGGCTGAGGAGGAGGGCTTCTCCGGCACCCCACAGCTAAGGTTCCTGTGTGCCAAGAGCAGGAGTGCTCTTCCAAACAACGCAGCTTAAACTCCAACAATTCTCCTCCACGTGTTTTTTTTGTATTGAATTGTGAGCTTTTGTCAGTGTTGGAGTGGTCTGTGCTTCTTACACAAGGAACAATCAACTCCCAGGGCTGGTATCCTTAGCAGAGCCCAGGAGGAGGTAGAAGATGAGCTCCAAAGAGCATCCTGGTGCAGAAGCGGTAGAGAGCTGAGCCCGTGAAGGACAGCACGAGAACTGAGGAGATGAGAGGCAGTGGAGGACAGAATGCAGACGGTGGAGCTCACAGAGAACCGACATTGTCAATCAGTAAACATCAGAGATCACGGAGAGCTGAGGCCCTGGAAGAGCATCTAGCCCTGGCTGTTGGAAGAGCTCTGCAAAGCCATGCAGTTACCGGCTTCAGCCTGAGGGGGAGCTGTGACACCAATAACTAAGTGTTCATTGTCGTAAGCCCTGGCTGTAGCACTCACTAGCTGCTGGGCGCTGGGCCACAGGCACCTACACTCTAAGAAAACTCCGAGTGATGCGGTCCCGGTCCCGACACCCGCAGCTCAGAGAGGCTAGTGCTAGGGGCTGCACTCCTCCTAATCGCATTTCCACCCAAGTAGGACAAAAGAAGCTCAGCTTATTGGTGACAGTCCCGCCATCTCCCAGCAGTTCCTTAGGCATGGGATCAAGCCTTCAACACAAGCCCCCTTGGGAGACAGTCAGCATCCATGCAAGCCATCACAAGGCATTAGAAACATCCTCTGGTGCTTCTAGGTAAGAAGGCTCCTAGTTTCATAGCGAACAGCTAGTTTTATTAGACCCTTCCGAGATAAGTCTTTTTTCCAAAGATTGTCAAGTTTTAGGTGTTCTTATATGAAACCTTGGGTCCCTGTATATCATTTATTATCATTTCCTCATACAATGTGGTGCTCCATTTATTCATATCTTGCTAAATCATTGCAGTCATTTAAATAAGTAAGATAGGCGTAAAATTGGCCTTTCTGTACTGGCTTTAAGATCCCTGATCAAGCCTGCTCATAAAATGAACAAGGGTAAGACCATGCAAAAATAAATTATTTTTTTCTATCTCAGCTTGTCAGTTTCTTCAAATTAGCTTGCTCATCCCACTGAGCAAGATGGAAATAAATCCAAAGTAGGGCCAAGAAGTATTCTTATATGTATAAGTTTATAAGTAGACACCTGTTTGTGTGGGCTTAATTATAATTTCTTGGGGTGCCCCCTTTTAAAATACCTTAGGGCGAGAGATGCAGTGCAGAAAGAGTATTTTACCTAGAATTCAGGAGGCCCTGGCTTTAATCCTTAGCATCACGAGACACAAAGAACAAAAAAAATATCATGCTGATGGAGGAATTACCAAGAGCAGTTGAGTTTGAATGTCAAGGTTAAGCCCAATCACAGTTGTTAGCAAAGTGTCCCAAGTGAGTGTATTCTGCAGCCTGGATTAACAGTGCTGCCTCAGAAGAAGCCAATTCTTCTCTCCAATAATCCAATTATTTCCATACAGAAATTTCATATTCTCTCGTCTTGTAACGAACCAGTCCAGTTTATTAGACAGTATTTGCTCACTGCTCGGCATATTATAAAAACACAACTGGCCTGATGGGATTGATGGGGTGTGGTTCCTGGCTTGCCACCCCTCAGTTCCAGTTAGAGAACAATTAGTTGAGACCTGTGTGGTAATAATGATGCTAAGTCCAGCATCCGCACATGCAGGCTGCAGCAAATGAGGATGAATTAGGGTTCATTTTGTTAATGAAAAACCTACCTAGCACCAAAGGAAAGTGGCGCAGAGATGTTGATGACCTGATGTCCTTGCAGATTCCAGAACTCTGGAAGCTGATAATGGCATTTGTAACATTTTTTTACACAGGAGGAGAAGTTGAAGGGACAGGCAACAAATGACTATGCTAATTGCTTTGTGCAGAAAAGACTTGTTAGAGAGCACCAAATGCCAGGTGGGAGAAATAGATGGTGATGATTTGCACCAAATGCCAGGTGGGAGAAATAGATGGTGATGATTTGTACCAAATGTCAGATGGGAGAAATAGATTGTATGATTTGTTACAAGATGTGGCAGTGATAGTTAATGACAATCTACTGTGTGTTTCAAAACCAGCAGAGATTTTAAATGAGCAATAAATACTGGGATTACAGATGGATTAATTATCATCATTTCAGCACCCCACGGTGTATAGCGGTGTCCTAACATCACGTGGTACTCTACAAATATATACAATTTAATTTGTTAATTAAAAATAGAGTAAGATCTAGTCTGACTTGCTTGTAAGGTTTTATCTTACCCTCTTTGCAATGTGTTGGCATTTCTCATACGATAAGGAAAAAAATAAATGCATAATAATATAATGACAGTTGGGTGATGGCTTATTTAAAAGACTTTTTTTTGCAAGAACAAAATTGTACATCTTAACTACAGGATAGGAAGCAAGGATTTTTGTATAGCGTTTAGAAGTGAACCCAGGTCCAGTGGACAGGTCTGTAACCCTAGCTGCTCTGGAGAGTGAGGAAGGAGGATTCAAGGTCAAAGTTTACCTGGGCTACAAGTGAGGCCAAAGATAGCCTGGACAAATGAATGAAACCTTGCTTCAAAATGAAAAGTGAAAAGTGGCCGGGCAGTGGTGGCGCACGCCTTTAATCCCAGCACTCGGGAGCACAGGCAGGCAGATCTTTGTGAGTTCGAGACCAGCCTGGTCTACAAGAGCTAGTTCCAGCGCAGGCTCCAAAGCCACAGAGAAACCCTGTCTTGGAAAACCAAAAAAAAAAAAAGTGAAAAGTGATAGACAGCCCAGAGGCCGAGCGCTTGCTTAGTTTGTGTGAGGTGCGGGTTCAATCTCTAGTGTCCTGCCCTTCCAAAATAATAACAACAGAATAAAAAAGGCCAAAGTGTAGGGTCAGGAAAAAAATTAGTGTGGCTTTTTCTCTGGGAAACTCTCTCCAAGACCCTTTTCCTTTTTCAGTCTCCCCAGAAACTGTTGGCTCATGAGGACTGTGTTCTTGTGTGGTGACTCAGGCTTCAGCAATGACAACCTGAATTTTTAAGCCTGGTGCCCAGCCCTTTAGGCAAGTTCCTAAATCTTGCCAGGTATCCCTTGAACTAACAGGCAAAACAGAATAACCTCAAATACATATTTAAGAATGAAATTCCTAGCATAGTACACATTGCAAAAACTATTCAACAGGCTGCATACGGTGATGACTGTGTGTAGCCCACGCATGGGAGGCCAGCTTTGCTTATGTAGTGAGCTCCCGGGGCCAGCCTAGGCTACAAAAGACCCTGTCTCAAACAAAACAAAACACATTCCACAGGCAGGGCTAGCAATATGCAGAACTGTAGCCACAGCTGCTCAGGATGCTGAGGCAAGAAAGAAGAGCTCAGGTTTAAGCTCAGTTTGGATGGAAAGAATATGAAAGAGAAGAAGGGAGAGAAGGCAGACAGAGGGAGGGAGCGAGAGAAGGAGGGAAGAAGAGAGGGAGGGAGAGAGGGAGGGAAGGGGAGGAAAGGAAGGAGGGAGAGAGGGAGGGAGGAAATGAAAGAAGGAGAAAGGGAGGGAAGAAGGGAGTAACAGAGGGAGGGAGGGAAGGAAGGAAAGCTTGGAACTGGGACAAAGGTCAGTGGTTTAATTCCTAGCAAATGCCCATATGCACGTGCGTACACACACACATTCACTATAAAACACTTACATCATTGATTGTTGAAGATGTCTGAGCAAATCTAAGCAGTCAGGAGAGTAGGAGCCTGGGCTCCTGATGGAAAAGGCTAGATGGGATGCAGGATGCAGAAAGACCATGTCCCCCAAGGGCCTGGGAGACAACAAGAGGCTTACTGAGCCCCGCCTTGTGTCATCATTAGCACCTGGAACAGGCCTGAGATGCAGGCTGAGAGCAGCCAGGCTTTCTCCTAGGGCCAGAGGCCTCCCTGTGACACTGGTACCAATGTCCTTAGCTAACGGTTCCCACTGAAGTCCTATCCTGTAATATGTGTGTTATCTGTTTTCAGCAGGGCATGCATGATGCAGCTGCTCTGTTCCGGGTTTTAGCACTAAGCCAACCTCCCTGTGTCGCTAGCTCCTCCTGGGGCAGAGGAAGCCAGCTGAGTGCCAGCCTTCACCCTTCACTGCTTCTGAGAAGACAGGATCCACCTCACATTCCTGCCCCCCTGACTTCCCCACCTTGAGGGGCCAGAGCAGAAAGCCTTCCTCCCTGAAGCTATCGTTGTCCCGGTGAGTCATTACAGCCACAGAAAAAGACTAACACTGGTGACATCTGGGACCTGACTTTGTCCCTGCTTCTGTCCCTTTCGCTTTCCTGCTTCCCACCCAGGCCACTCTAAGGCACTCACTAAACACTTTCTGAAGCATGTCCAGGGCTGAGCCAGGGTAGCCCCCCATCATCAGCTTCCTATAGGTGTGGAAAACAATGCTCATTGGCCTCCCTCTCCTAGAGCTGGGCAGCGACTCCATAAACAAAACCATCACAGTAAAAATGTGCCCATACTCATGGATCTCACGGCAGACCGGCAGACTGTGCCAGCGCACAGATTCCCTATGCCCCCTGCACCTGACTTTCCTCGTTCATTCCATTGCTCTCAGACCCCACCTTCTTGAGCATGGCCAGCATTGCAGAAACTCTCTCCAGAGTAAGCTCTTGTTTAATTTAAAACATGCTGTTTTACTTCTAGGGTGTTTCCAAGTGCTCAAGAGAAATGATTTCAAAACAATTACGCTCCTCTCTCTAGGAAATTACGGCGTCTGCTTTTTCGTTCATGTTTCTGAAAGCGACTCTCCACTCAGAGACACCACCAGCCACGCCACAGACTACGGAACTGTCCTTCTTTTATGGCCAGTTCCGATCAGGGACAGGAGGAAACTCTGAGCCAGGCTGTCCCCAGCCCAGGACCCCAGGCAACAGGGCAGGGCAGAATGTAGACATCTGGAGGAAGAGGAGCTGAGCAGAGCCATTCCAAACAGGGTATTGTTTTGAAGTCTAGTGTGTGCCACACTGGATTGTCTATTTCATCCCTTACTCAGCCACAGCTACTGTGGGTAGGAAGCAGAATGTAAAAGAGCCGATGGTACTTGCTGGGATCCATGCACACTTAATGACCATTTCCTTTGGGAGCCGAGTGTCCCCCTGTATGGTTCACTGCTACCATACACATGACAAAGACAATAGCAGCAAACAGGAGCATGTTCATGAGTGTCCACAGCATGATTTACAGCAGAGATGGGATGGATAAATACCAGCAGGTAGCAATTCCAACACATGGGAAGCCTGAGAACATCACACTACTCAGAAACTAAATGCTGCTACACGAGCCCCTTACGGGAGACAACGTCCTCGGGAAACAGAGCTGGCTGCCAGGTAGAGGGAAGGAGGGTGTGCCCAGGAAAAAGAGCACCGATGAAAGCTGGTGAAGAATAGGAATGAGGACCAGGGGAGCAGGGGAATGGAGAGGGCTTGGAAAGGAGCCATGAGGAGAGCCTTGGGCGGAGCGATGGGAGAGCTTCGGAAGGTGCTGTGCAGTCAGGAAATGAGAATGTGGAGTCCAAGGAAGGGGCGAATAGGAAATCGCTGCTTAATGAGCATGCAGTTTCAGTCTGGGATGCTGGAAATTAAAGTCAGTTTTATATTAATGTAATTAATAATATTCATAGTATGCATATTTCACTACACAATGAACCCCCAGACCCACAATCTGTCATCTCACAGTTTCATGGGTTCTGGGACATGGCCTCAGCAGGCTGATGTGACAGTGTCAGAAACCTGATTCCTGGATGTTTCACATGGGCAAGATCCACTTCTATCCTCAGGGTTGTGCGGTGGAATTCACTAGGACTGAAAGTCTAGCTGTCTTGTTAGCTCTCATCCAGGACACTCTTAGCTTCCAGGAGCCTGGCAGGTCCTGCCCCTGACCAATGTCTCTTTGCAGGAAGACCCAGGAACCTCAAGATCACTCACCTACCTGATGGTAGGTGACCTGGTGGTCTGACCTGGTAAGGTCAGCTGTTGGTAAAGTAAGCGCAGGCATGAAATCCCTTTCTGGTTCTGCCTGATATCCCAGGAACGGTGCAGTAGGGTGTGCCTGGCCGGGAGTCATGGGAACCATGTCAGCATTTTATCTATATGTTCAGCCTCTGCCTCTACAGGAACAGCCTCAAGGAGTCCGGTTAACCCAGAAATGAGCGGGTGATGATGGACAGGCTGACTGATGACCTTCGGTTGGTTATAGGACTCTTGTGAGAAAGAAGATTCTACAGTCAGATGTGGACCGCAGGAGGGGGGAAGGGTGTGTTCTAGAGGCCCAGACTGCTTTAAAGACCGGGGAAGCCTCTTTGAGAAGACGCAGATGAGGGAAAAGCCAGCACGAATCCTTCCATCTCTCTGGTAAAGGAACCCCTTGTGGCTCTCAATTAAGCAACACTTCCCAGCTTAATAGTCTAGCTCCAGCTGTTGCTTGGACCCGAAAGCCATAAAACTGGGTCAAGCAAATGATTTCAGGCCTCCAGAGCAGGAGCTCCTGCTAATCAGTTGATCTCCTAGAAGCTGCCAGTGCTTTGAGGATGGACCAAGTAACCGTTCCCCACCATGGCTCCCTGGGAGGGACCGGAGACCCATGCTCCCGGCCCTGTCACAGCAGGCTCTCCAGAGTAGGCCAGGCCTTCTCAAAGCCACTTGCGTGATCCTGGGGGACAGTCAAGGTGGAGAACCAGATAATCATTTGGGGACTAACTTCTACTCAGATAGAAACCATCTAAGTTGGTTTCACTGGAGGAGCAGCCAGCTCATTAGAGCAAGAAGTACAGCCATTCGGGGAGGGAAAGAAACTAGCTGGGTAGAAACGGCTCATTCCAAGACGCCCGCTCGGGCTCAGCTGGTAAGCGCTTACAGAGTGTGCCCTCAAGTACCAGATGCTAGAGGCACAGCCAGTTGCACACGAGATAGACGGGGATCCTGGCTTCAGAAGGCTGCAGTCTGGAAATGTACTACACTGGGTGACAGACCCTTCAAGTGCTAAGGGCCTGGAATTTTTACATGGAGCATAACTACCATTTTGTACTCCTTTAAGTAAGAAGATCATGGTTGTGCTAAGACAGAGTGTTCCTTTACCTCCTTTGCTCCTGG
The DNA here is from genome assembly GCA_028555095.1 of Dicrostonyx torquatus. Lineage (NCBI taxonomy): Eukaryota > Metazoa > Chordata > Mammalia > Rodentia > Cricetidae > Dicrostonyx > Dicrostonyx torquatus. The sequence continues at coordinate 5,736,542 of JAQHUG010000093.1, forward strand.
GAACTTACCAAATGATAGAATGCTCTGTGTGTGTGTGTGTGTGTGTGTGTGTGTGAGAGAGAGAGAGAGAGAGAGAGAGAGAGAGAGAGAGAGAGATGCATGTGTGTGTGTATGTGCATGTGGTGTAAGTGTGCATGCTATGGTGTTTGTGTGTTTGTAGTGTGTGTATGTGTGTGTGTGTGTTCTCTCTAAGCCGAAACCAATAGGAGCACTCTCTTCTCTCTCACTAAGTCGGGACCAATAGGAACTCTTTCTTCTCTCCCTTTAAGTCGTGACCAATAGGAGCACTCTCCCACTAAGTCGTGACCAATAGGAGCACTCTCTTCTCTCCCACTAAGTCCTGACCAATAGGAGCGCTCTCCTCTTTCCCATATTGTCCAGTCAGGCTCTTGTGAAAGCATTCCAGATTCGAGGGAACAAGAGCATATAAAAAGGTGAAAAGACCTGGTCTACAAGAGCTAGTTCCAGAGCAGGCTCCAAAGCCACAGCCACAGAGAAACCCTGTCTCGAAAAACAAAAAAAAAAAAAAGGGAAAAGAACACCCTTACAGTGGAAAGAGCAGTGGCAAGGAGCCCAGGCAGCGGTGGTTGGAAATCATGGCTTTCTTCCATGGCAGCAAGGGGTGGGCCGTGCCAGACACCAAGAGGTCCAAAGTGGGATCTGCACACGTGGGAGCCTGCTTCCCAGTCTTCCTGAGCAGACGACATGACGCTGATACATACAGGAGTGTGTATCAGAGGGAGAGAGGAAGGAAAAGGACAGAGGAGGAAGGTCAGTAAAGGAGGTGTGGAAAAGTCCCTGGAACCTCACTCCACACTTACCAGTACCTGTGTCAGGAGACTCACAACTGCCCGACTCCACATCCAGGGGATCTGACACTATTGCCCTTGCCAGCATTGACATCTCGGGCACAAACCCACACTCAGACACACGTGCATACACACACTTAAAGTTAAAACAAACAAACAAACAAACTGCATGATATGTACCATGTTGGAACATGAGGTTAATCTGAATCTATGTTCCCGGGCCATGGTCACTCCTGTGTGGCTCCAGCTACGTTGCCTCTCCTTTCAAGTGGGAGGCGTGCTGTTGACAGGAAGGTGCAGCAACTTCTCCGCAGACCTTCAGAGGAGGACTGGAAATGTCTGAGATGTGCTCTGATGAGCTGCACTCCTGAAGACACGAGGCTCAGAGCAGTCTTAGAGAACGCAGACCAGAAGGTTGAAGAGACACAGGAGGCATAGCATACTGACCCTAAAGTCCCATGTGGCATTTCCAAACTCTATGAGTGTGTCCTGCAGTCAAGCTTCCTGACTTTCCAAGGCAAGTCTCAGACCTCTCCACAAGAGGGCACCAGAGCCCACATATCACAGGGACAGTCCTAGCTTGATCCTGGGATGGGACTGCGATGGTGGCCTAGTGCTGGTTAGCTTGGAGGGGCTGAATTACATTTCCCAGGGGTCCCTTTCCCATGTGTTCGGGTAACGTGGGTGGTGAGGCGTGTCCTCTTTTGAGCAGCACCTGCGCTCCCTAGGTCAGAGGGTCCGTTTTGCTCTCCCATGACAGGTTGCTCTAGTTAGTGAGATCGCAGCCCTGTCTTGATGCATAGGGCTTCGGCTCCCTCAGGCTGTCCTCCAACCCGACTCTGGCTTAGGCTTCTTAGCACACTGCATGCCCCAGCGAGGCCTTCCTCGTTTCTCAAGTAGTTTATGGGCAGATGCGGCCTGCCGCGCTTGGTCTCCGCTTAGCCTTACCCACCTGTACCCCTCACCTCTGCATCCACAAGGGATGCCTGTGTTCTTGTCTAATGGATCACCCCCTTTAGCCTTCCACTGCTCACAGGGTCCCTCCTGGATGATGACCTCAGCACCCCAGGACTTATCCTCCGTGCTCTTGCCACAAACATGGGTGTGGCCCTGCTGACCTCAAGCTCCAGATTAGTGAGGGCTGCCTGCTCCTGTTCACCTTAGTGACCCCATTAGTGAGGGCTGCCTGCTCCTGTTCACCTTAGTGACCCGCATCCTGGCACGGACTGATTTCTCTCCTGAACACATTGAATTAGGGACTGAGTAGGTGTTGGCCAGGTTCTGCTACAATCCTTTATGGACTTGTGTGGAGTTTGAATGTAATTGGCTCCCATAGTCTCATAGGGAGGGGCACTATTAGAAGTTGTGGCTTTGTTGGAGTAGGTATGGCCTTGTTGGAGGAAGTGTGTCACTGTGGAGGTGGGCTTTAAGGTTTCCTATGCTGAGGACACCACCCAGTGTCACAGCCAACTTCCTGTTGCCTGCAAGATGTAGGACTCTCAGCTAGTACTCCAGCACCACATCCGCCTGCACGCTGCCATGCTCCCCATCATCATGATAATGGACTGAACCTCTGAAACTGTAAGTGAGCCACCCCAATTATTCTCTTTGTAAGAGTTGCCATGGTCATGGTATGTCTTCATAACAATAGAAAACCTAACTAAGACAACTTGTCAGGACCCCTCCCTAGTAACAGCAGGTATCGGCCGGCAGGAAGCTTATCCATCACTGTGGTGAATTAGAGAACATGAATGACTGAGCCTATTGTAAACCAGGAAAAGAGATGGAGCCAGACCACACTGTCCTCCTCAGTGTGGGCCTCAGGAGGGTCAAGCAGGAGGGCCATCTCTTCTCACTCCCCATGGACCAGCCTGAGGGTCCTGGGAGGGAGCTCCAAAGGCTCTGGATGCTGGTGGAGCATAGTGCACTTGAGATGGAGCAGAAGAGATGGGAGCCAGGTCTCAGCACCTGACCAGGAAAGGCCAGCAGGGCCTTTTGCATGAGATACCTGGGAGAAAGCCAGCTTCTTGGGGTCCAATGTTTAAATGGTCTAATAGTCAGGTTCAGGGACATGGGATTCTCTTCAATAAAACAACTTCATCTCTGCCAGGCCTGTTGCAATCCAGATGCCTGGGTGTGAAGGTCAAAGGACAGCTCTCACCTTCCACTGCGGCCTCCAGACATGGAACTCAGGTCATAACATTTTACCTGCTGAGTCATCTCACCACCTTAATATCAATTAATTTCTCTTACTTTCCAATACTTTGCATAGTTTCAACAACACTGACATAGGACAAAATGAGAACGTGTATAAGACGTTTTCTTCTCGGACTCCGGCACCCCATGCACACAGTCTTCTCCCTATAGCCAGTATGCGTCCTGCAGGGCCACGGGGCGTGAGCGAGGCTGGTGGCTATGTACCCTTTCCACACCTGCTTTCTTTGCACACGCTGACACATACTAGACACACTTCAGCAAACACGGCCACCTACTCTTGCACCTGCAGAGTTTTGTTCCTGTGGACATTCCACAGTTGACCCAACTGTTCTGACTGACCGGTGCTGTCGCCGCCTTCACATTAAAGCTACTGCAGATCACTAGGCACGTTTGTCCCCTCTTACCAAGCTATGCAGTCAAATTTCCTCCAAGTCCATTTCCTAAATCAAAGGGTTTGAGCGCTTTTTATTTGGCAGCATTGATAAAACTGTCATCCATACAGGTTTAATTAACATGCACTTGGCCCATACAGTATGACAGGAACGAAAACTAATTGCTTGGATTTGCATTTCCTAATGAGGTCGGGCATATTTTCACATGTTTATTGGCTGTTAGTATTTATCTATTTTGCCAATTTCTCTCTTTGGTGACCTTTTCCTGTTTGATTTGAAGACATTCTGTATTTATTTTTAAAAATTAGCCCTTTAATTCAGCATGCTTTTTGTCATTATCTTATGCTGCTTTGCATGTGGGAATTTTTATATAATTGAACTTGTGTATATCTTTCCTTTCATGTTTCTGGGACTTGGGTCATATTTTAAAAGCTCTTCCCCCCCTCCAACACTATAAAAACCAGCAGGCTAATTCGCAACCCGAGACACGGTGTATGAAACCCACTGCAACTCACCTCCAATGCTGTAGAAACCAGCAGCGAATTCGCGCTCCTCCTGAGACGTGGTGTAGGAAACCCAACTACTGCCGCTCATCTGCTTTGCACCTGACAGCTGGTCTCAACTGTCAGCTTGCCGGAAATATGGTCCTCTGGGTGAGCCTGAGGGGATTCTCTCAGGTTAACTGAGTCTAGGGCTCTGTTGTACGGTGACAGCCCATCTGAACTTCCTGCACTGTCCCAGCTTCTCATCCAACCATCTCCCTGGCTGCAAATCTCAGCTCTGATCCTTGGGGGCCCTGGCTTGGTGTCATTAAATGATTTATCAGATGAATTATTAAATGAAGGTCACATGGGCAGTAAAGGTACCACAGGACTTGCCAACAGAACTGACAACTTGAGTTTGATCTTTGGAACCCACAAGGTAGAGACTGACTCCTCCAAGCCCTTGGACTCTCCACACACAAGCCACAGCATATGTGTGCCCACACAAAGACATAAAGAAACACAAAGAGATTAAGAGGTCCCCCTCCCACAAACAAGTGTGAAAAATTAGAAAGTGAGGCAACACAGAGCCGAAGGCGGTCACGGTATGTTCAGTGATGGGAAGCAAATTGTGTCAGGCCAGGTGGCGGATCAGTGCACTATGGACTTTCATAGTTTATAACTGGCTGAAGTATTTAGAGATCTTGTTATTGGGAAATATCTGTTGTTACCAGAATCTGGATAAACAGTGACAGATCATTTGACATGTTAAAAAAGGCAATCATTCTGATACAAGGTTTATAAATTACCCAAAGATAGCACAAACCTACGTCAATTCTTAGTTTCCTAACTACTTCTCATCTAGGTCAATGGGTGCCAATATCTTTAGTTCTGAGAATGGAGAGGGTAAGTGGCAGAACTATGTGTGGAATTAACAAAGGGCCACCACAGAATTTCCATGAGTCCAGATGTGTCCTCAGATATCCCTTCTTTGAGCCACAGAGAAAGGGCAGCAGTAATGAGAGCCACACAACACAGTGTGGCTGAGACTAAGGCTTTGACCCAGTGCTTGGCTAAGTTAGTGGCTAGATACCAATGACTCCACACAACACATGCTTTTACCCACCTCCTCCTTAGTTCCTCTTCATCAAGGGTTTGTTCACTAGCTAAAAAGGGAACAGTGATCGCCAGTCAAGCTCAACTCGGCGTCCAGCTGGAGACAGCCATGTGGGGCTGTGCTGTCTGCTGGGATGGCAACATGACCATTTAGGGGTGTCAAAACAGTCAGCGAGCTGCAGATTTTACTACATGACCACAGAATTCAGTGATCTAAAGTATTACTTCATCTCAGAGAGCCCAAAAGCTCCGTAAACATTCTGCTCACAGGTTTGGTGGCTCACAGGATCTGGTTCCCCATGTGGTGAGCCTGAGTCTCCCTCCTTAGGGAAGAAAGGCCAGGCACAGGCTAGTTTCTGGCCACTTGGATTTCACAGTGCTCCTCTCCTTCCCCCAAGGGAGCCTGGAGTGTGAGATGTGCCAGACAGAAGGCACCTCTGTGACCTCAAGAAAAATCTGGGGTTGAGATTAGCTGAACCTCCCTGGAAGACCAGGCTACTTACCTAGATGAGATCAAGCCTGTGCTGACTCCTCTGGGGGATGCTTGGAAACAGGTTTCTTCTAGATGTTTCTATGTGTGGACCATGTCCTGGATAGTTTTATGCCTACTTGACATAAGCTAGAGTCATCTGAAAGAAAGGAACCTGAGTTGAGAAAATGCCTCTATGAGATGGGGCCATAGGCAAGCCTGTACATTTTCTTACTTAGTGATAGATGGAGGAGAGCCCAGCCCATTGTGGGTGGGGACACCCCTGTGCTGCTGGTCCTGGGTTCTAGAAGAAAGCAGGCTGAGCAAGACAACAAGTGTTGAATGAGGTTTTCTGTCCTGCCCAGACCTTGTTCTGACCAGTTGCCACAGTCGTTAAGTCCCAAAGAAATCACACAGAGGTCTACATTAGTTATAAACTGATTGGTCCATTAGCTTAGGCGGCTTATTAACTTTTATAACTTATATTAACCCATTATTCTTATCTATGTTAGCCACATGGTTCGGTACCTTTTTCAATGAGGCAGTTACATCTTCCTTCTTTTGTGTCTGGGCAAGATTGCAGAGGAATGGACTTCCTCCTTCCCAGAATTCTCCTGTTCTCCTTGACCCACCTCTACTTCCTATCTGGTTGTCCTGCCTATACTTCCTGCCTGGCTATTGGCCAATCAGCATTTATTTAAAATATAATTGACAGAATACAGACCATGATCAAACACCACTTCCCCCCCCCTCTTTTTTAATTGACAGAATACAGACCATGGTCCCACACCACTTCCCCCTCTTTTTTTAAAAAAAAAAACCAATTTTATCCATAGTCCAATTTTGGGGAATGTGGGTATAGCTTTCCAAGAGACTTCCTGCTGGTTGAGGGTGCTGATAATCTTATGGGGACCTAAAGAAAATTTATAATTATCATCAAGTCATTATTGGAGTATCCTGTGAGGCTTGATCATCTCAGGCAGCAGTCTTGAATCTATTCTGGATGTAGAACTCAGACATCTAGGCCATCTGCTCCTACCGGAGATTTCTCAGGTGGTCTTCCTTGATCAAACCTGATTTTTCTTAATTCAGAATGAATCTACAGCCTCTCATTTCCTGTGGAAACAAAAGCAAATTCTCTTCTTCAAAGTAACATACCTTTTGAGTTCAATTTTGAAGTCAAGTATTTTCAAAATATCTATCTTGGATTAATTCCACAGCATTTATAAGCAAATATCTTTTAGCAGCTGTTGCTCCTTCCTCAGCATTCAAACAAATCAAAGACAACATAATAACACACAGTATCAAGATTCTCTATTTTTCATCTTTACGTGGCTTTATTTTAATCTCTATTTCTTTTATTCTTACTTTTAATTTTTGGCTTTTTGATACAGGGATTCCCTGTGTATCTTTGTCCTGGAACTCACTCTGTAGACCAGGCTGTCCTTGAACTCACAGAGATCTGTCTGCCTCTGCCTCCCAAGCTTAGGAATAAAAGTGTGTACCACCACACCTTGAACTCACAGAGATCTGTCTGCCTCTGTCTCTCAAGTGTTGGGATTAAAGGTTTGTACCACCACACCCAACTACTCTCCTTTTTTTATTTTAAGGACTTTAACCTTATTCTTTACTCTCCCAAGCCTGCATATATTTTTTACACACTGTAAACCATTTAGAGGTTTTCTTCCTCCTTGAATCCCTCTTTACCGTATAAATCTCTCTTTGTCTGACCACATGAGTCTTTAATATGCTAAGCAATATGAGTAGGATTAAAGCCGTGGCTTTGATGGCTGGATCCAGCCCATTTCTTAGCTTTCTGATACCTGCTGGAGCCATGTTTATTGCCACAACTCTATGGCATTTCAAGGTTCCTGCCACCACCAGAAAGCATGCAAGCAGCTTTTCATCAACACCATTCAAGTATTTCATGGCAGGATCTCTTAAAAGAGCTGCAGGGTTTTACAGCTAAAGCTGAGGGAGGAAGCCTCTCTTAAATGAGATGCATTTGCCTCTAGCAAACAGAGCCCACCTGAGAAAATACTGCTATCAATAAGCTGTGCTTAACTCTATTCTTTGTTGTCTAGAATTACTTCCCAAACTCTGTCAGGCTTTATGTGCATGCAGTCGTCCACACGTTGGGCACCATTTGTTGACTGAATTTTTCTGTCCTGCTGTTCCGACAGTCAACACAGAGGTCTACATTAGTTATAAACTGATTTGCCCATTAGTTCAGGCTTCTTATTAACTCTTATAACTTATATTAACCCATTATTCTTATCTGTGTTAGCCACATGGCTCGGTACCTTTTTCAGTGAGGCAGTCACATCTTCCTTCTTCTGTGTCGGGGCAGGACTGCAGAGAAATGGGCTTCCTTCTTTCCAGAATTCTCCTGTTCTCCGTGACCCACCTCTATTACTTCCTGTCTGGTTGTCTTGCCTATACTTCCTGCCTGCCTACTGGTCAATTAGAGTTTATTTAAAATATAATTGCTAGAACACAGACCATGGTTCCACACCAAACAAGCAGCACCACTCCATGGTCTCTACATCAACTCCTGCTTCTAGGTTCCTCTCCTGACTTCCCTCATTGATGGACTGTTGTTTTCTGGGCTATAAACTGAAATAAACTCTTTCCTGATCACAATAGTACCTTCACTAGGCCTGATGCATTCCTACGTTTTCCACTGTAACAGAGAAAAACTGTGAGAATGGCCATGCTGAATCCTGGGAGTCCTTGAGGGCCTGACAGAATGACAGTATAATCAGGAAGATGGCAGCCAGCCTTCTACAGCTTAGTTGCCATCATTCCACAAACTACAGACAAGTCACCATGTGTGGAATCTCCCTGAGCAAAAGACACGAGAGTCCAGAAAGGCACAGTATCAAGTGAGAAGTCACCGTCAAGGCATGGTGATGGCCAGAGTCAGCACAAGCCACAGACCTCAGGTGGGAAGTCACCATCAAGGCATGGTGATGGCCAGAGTCAGCACAAGCCACAGACCACATTTGACGAAGCCTTTCACCAAAAGGGCTGACAAGATGGCAATGCGCTGTTTACTCCAGTGCTGAGGGGTACTCACCCACCAGAAGATATTCCAAGGCTGATTGACGGCAGTGGGCAGTGAGCATTCTGCCCTGAACTCTTGTATGAATGGCTTCTCCTGTGCTCTTATTCACCTTAAATCTCCATGGTTCAGTGTAGCTCCCTCCAGAGTCCAGCCAGTATTGTCAGTTTCTGTATTCTTCCAGTGTTGGGAACTCAAGACACACATGCACAAGGCGTGGTCATGTCTGTACAAATGGTAGCTTCTCACTTTCCTGCTCAGGTCACGCGCTGACACAGGACCTTCTGCTGTCACAATGTGTGCAATGCCTTTGCAGGCACATGTTTAACACCCCTGCTGCTCTGATACATTATCGGAGGTAACATTATTTATATTCATCCTCTATAGTCCATAATTTCCAAAGTTCAAAGAAAGCAAAGGTTCTGGGGTTTCCCCTAGATCTTTTTATTTATGTGCATGTGTGTGTATGAGCAGGTATGTGCAGAAGCCAGAAGAAGGTGGGTACGTGACTAGAGTTACAGGCCGTTTTGAGCCATCCAACATGGGAGCTGGGAACTGAACTGAGGTCCTTTGCAAGAGCAGCAAGTGCTCTGAGCTCCTGAGCCATCTCTCCAGCCCCAGAAATCAGTGTTTAGTTCAGAGTCTTTCTTTGACTCTATACCCACAGAGACAATTGCTCCTTTACATATCCTCCATGAGGCTGCTTCAGCGACCACTTAGGAAACACAATACACAACTGCTCTGTGCAAGGCCAGGAGACCCTACAGGAAGACGGCTTTACTTCCATAATTCACTTTTTGGGAATCACAACCCTGATCTTGCTGAAATTAAGAAGATAGCACTCTTGGCCATAAGTATTCACAGGAACCCCTTTAAATACACAGACACAAGGGAAATGCATGAGCCTGAGTGGCTCCACATCTGTGTGGCACCCAGGATTGCCACCTGGCCTGCACTAGGTGGGTTCGAACAGCCTCTTCTGCTAAGAGGCTCTCTCGATGATGGCACCCATTGATGGGCATAAGCCAGTACTTGAGAAGCTGAAGCAGGAAGTTCTCAAGTTCAGGATGCCTGAACTACATAACAAAACCAAACCGTGTTATGGGATATTTGTGTAACTATATGAAAATGTGTCACTGTGGTTGGTGTAATAAAAAGCTAACAGCCAATAGGCAGGAGGTATAGGTGGGACTCCCAGGCAGTGTTGTGGGCTGCAGACTCCTGGCCCCTTGACTCTCTTTGCCTGCCTTAGATCCTTGGCCTGCTGGAGTGAATGGAGCAAAACAACTTGTTTACCTGTGCCTGCAGCTGCTCTGAGCATGAGGCCCTCATGAGTTCCTAATGGCAGGAAAATGGTTTCTGGTGGGGTTTACAACTGAAAATCCCGAGAGCTAGGGCATGGCTATCAGTTAAGGATCCCTATATAAGCTTCCCTGGAGCACAATAGAGTTGGCATTCTTTTATCAAGGATAACCTGTGTGTGTGTTTTTAAATCTCCAGCCTAGTTCCTGGCTCGTGTCCAGTCCCCTAGTGCAGGCGCTACAGGCAGAGAGAAAGTAGATGTATCTAGGCACACAGGCGACACCAGCAAAACTCTAAAGTCAAAAGTCAGACATATGGTACAGATCAGAGGTCACTGAACCACACAACAGAATGTAGATTAGAAATAAATGGGGTAATTTAAGTAAGAGCTAGTGGGACAAGCCTAAGCTAAGGCTGAGCTTTCATAATTAGTAACAAATAAATAATAACCGGCCTTTGTGTCATTTGGGAGCTGGCTGGTGGGATAGGAAAAGACTCAAAAAGAAGTCTTGAAAGACCCCCCTTTAAAACCACATCTGAGGGGGAAGCATAGCAGGCAGGGAACTTGGATGAGCAAAGCTGAGGCCACATGAGGCGAAAGAAAACCAACAGGGACAGGAGCCCCAGCTGCACCACCTGTCTAAACATTCCACAATCCCACTAACCCACACCCTGTAGGAGGAATCACAAGACAGAGGCAGCCTGGGCAGCACTGGTTGAGAATGTCACTGTGCCATTTGGCAGTCAGGTTTTTCCAATGGTTTTGGCTGAGTGGTCATCTCATCTCAAGGCTATACTCAGAAATAAAACCTAATTCCTCCCGCGGGGCAAGGAATGTAAGCAAGTCTACCCCCGAAGAATCCAGCAAGCTTCACCAAAACTCCATGATCCTACCAAGCAAAGTTCATTCTGGGGAACCAGCAAGTGTACAGGGCTTGCTTATAGGGCAGGCGAGGGCTGTACCAGTGCCATGGGTGCCCCTCCTCCAAAAGGCAGTGTCAAGTCTACGACCAGCAGATGGCTTTCCCACAGCCACTTAGATGGAGCCCCCCACCCAAGTCTCCTTCAGCCTATAGTCTCTAGCCCCTCTCCAAGGTGGTATGGTGTAGCTGGACTTCAGGAGACTGTGACCCTCCCCAGGGGATGTCAAGAGCCTACAAGCCCAGCTAGGATGACCTTCTGTGAGCAGGTGCAGACAGTTCAGCAGGCAAAGGCTAAAACTGTAGCTGATGCTCAACAGTACAGATCAGGTACATTCCATATACAGGAAAGAAAACGCTATGCCAAGAGCACTGCCTGGGGAATCTGCGCCAGAGCCAAACGCTGCTGACAGGGAACTGTCAAGAAGGCCGAGGAGACAGAGACATAAGCAGGTGCCATGTCTGCCCTGCACTTGGGTGCAATGAGGGGTCAGAAGTCACTTCTGAGCGTGAGGCTGTCCAATACCAAGGGCTGGCAGGGAAGGCTGCCCTGGAAAGTCACAGATGGAACAAACACTGCCAGGGAGGGGACATAGTACAGTTCCACCCTGCTCTACCTCGCCATTCTCAAAACACTGAAACCATCAGTGGCTCAACCAACATGAGGTTGGTTCTGTGCCAAAGCCAGGCCAAGGATCTGGCAGTCCCCAGTCCAGTCTGTAGTATCTCGCTGAAGGGGAAGCTGCTCAGGACACACAGGCCGACACTGACAACTCTGTAGTAGCCCTGCTTCCTGGCAAGAAGGCTTGCTTTCCTCTTCAATCAGCCAACTAAGAGCAAATCAGTCACATGCTTTTTTATCATAATAGCTCTTTATTATCATAATAGCTCATATTTCATGACCCAAGTAATTGCAAGCCCACTTAAAGCACCTGCTGGGTAAGCACAGAACTGCTCCCAAAGCTGCTGCCATGATTCACTAGTCTTCACTGGGATCACTTACTTCACCCTTCAATATAAAGGCACAGAAGCCACCTGAGACCTCAGGTGTCAGCATCACCGCACGGTGCACTGATGTGCAGTCCAAACATTTTTAAAGCAAAGAGCTGTTTCCCAAAGAGTTGTAGATTTTACTATAAATAATTTTAAAAAGACTAGGCCAACATTGGCCCAACAAGAAACCTGAACTTTTCTGCAAAGGCTGTTTTGCATTAGCCTTTAGGAGCAGAAACATGGATCCATCTGCCGAAGCAACTTCTAAATGCTAGAAAATACAGCTCCCCCAGACTGCTGCCACCCACCCACGAACAGGCCCTATCAATATACTGCACAGCTAAGGATGTTCTGGATTTCATCTAGAATGGCCAGTTCAGAGTGTGGAAATATCTTCACCGGGATGGTTCAGCTGCAGCTGGTTCACAACCAGTGATGCTGTCTGAGATGCAGGCCTCTTGTGCTGTCTGCTCGGCACCCTCATCATTTTCGGGCTGCTCTGGGCTATCTACATTCTCATTGTTAAGAATGACTCCATCTTTCTTCTTTTCTCCCAACACCTCCAGGCCCATCATCCTGAGATAATGAAGCCGCTCATTCTTAGGTACAAAAGTTCGAATAGAAGCCTTTCCCCGCCACCCACACAGCACAATGGGGCATTGGAGGGCATCCGGATTCCTGTCAACAAAGAAGGCTACATGTAAGCATTAAGCATCCTATTAGCTACATTTAATGATACTGACATGCAACCTCTCTCTCTCTCAAAAAAAAAAAAAAAAAAAAGTGCTGTACCCACTGCCCGAATTCCTGCAAAGGTGCGGTCAGTTTGCTGCTGCTGTTGTTCCTGTCACCCGGTAGCTGTCATCTTATTACCTCTGCTACTTTGCTACCTGAAACTCCCCAAAGGTAACACCCTGAAAATGCTGTAGTCTGGTACCCTCCTGCCCTAGCTTTCAAGTGTTGGGGTTACACCATGAGCTACCATGTCAGGCTACTTATCCAATAGTGAGGCATACACACTTACGCAGAATCCGGTTCGTACTTCAGCACAACACTTCCCTTTGCTGTAGGAAAAGAGAAAACAGACAAACATGCCAAGGTTTTCACTCCTGGACACAACTAAAGCTGAGTGTTGTTTCCAAGAGGATGACAGCTCTCAGGGGCAGACTGAGAGCTAACTACTGGCCAATTCTCAACACTCAAGGTTAAATACAATAAAGCTCCAACTCCTAAACCAAGCCCAAAATAATATCAGAGTTACCATGTCCTATCTCTCATCACCTCAAAGACAGATGAGGGCGGATGAGGGCCAGCAAGACAGCTCAGCTGGAAAAAGAGCTTACTGTCTAAACCTAAGACTTGAATCTGCTCCCAGACCCAGGTGAGGAAGGAAGCTCTTCCTACAGGTTGTCTTCTGACCTCTCCATGCAGGGCATGGCACAGGCATGTCCACCCACCAACCAAAGACAGGGAATAGACCTTCATGGAAGATTACAAAAAAAGAAATACAAAGTTCCTGCTTCGTCTTAAATAATCTCTCCTTTGAACTATGGTTCTGCTGAGGATGGAGTAGCAGAGCTTACAGAACTTCACGTGCCTGTGGCTCACACAGGGTGAGACAACGTCATACAAACCCAGGACCATGCAGCTGCAGAGTGAGCTGTCTGGACACACCAACACACACTTGTGACAATGCAAACAAAGGAAAGAGGCACCTGGTGAAGATGTCACCACCATGACCTAAAAACCTAACACAGACGCTTAGGAGATGTAAGGGAACAGTGAAACAAGACTGCAGGTCTCATGGAACTAAGAAGGGAACCTGAACTACAGAGGCCTACAAGACTGGTAGAAGAGTCAAGAGGTGGGCCACACGACCAGCACCCAGGCAATAATCCTGCAAGGTGCAGCCAAACAGGGCTCAAGAAGCCAGGCCAAGTGCTTTATAAACTCGGGTTGCTGCGTAGTAGCAGTATGGATCCCACAGGAACAAGGGAAAAAAACCCTGAAAAAAGGATCAAATCTTTCATGTGAAATGGCAAGGGTTTGCACAAAGCCCACTTACAGGCTCTGCAATGTTATCTGTAAGTGACAAAATTCCCTCCAGAGTGAACGTCCTACCACAGCTGTTACTCATATCCTGCTGTGCAGCCAAGGATGACCTTGAATATCTGATCTTCCTGACTCACATCCTAAGCGCTGGGACAACAGGCAGATTCAGTTTAAGCAGTTTATGGAGCTCTGAGCTTGCTAATGGAAGATCCCTGTCAACTGAGCACATGCCCAGCCAGACTTTTTTTCTCTCAAATATTTTCAATCCATGAGTGGCTGAATTTGAGGATGTGGAACCCATACAGAGGACTGCCTGCACTAGTACATGTGACTGAGAAAGGTGCCCTAAAAGTAGAAACGCCTGTTACAGGCCTCGTGAAGGTAACACTAGCCAGTCTCTCGATCCCTGTACTCACCCAAGTCCTTGACTTGACTGTAGGCCTCACTGCTGAGTTTTCTAAAGAATGGATTCTCCTGGGTCAACAGCGTCTTCACATCTTCCATCGACACAGTGATGATTCTTGAATTAATAAATGGATACAATGTATATATCCCCTGTAAGAGCAGAAAAAGGCCACTGTGATCCCATGGGTGCGTTTACTGAAGGGCTTTCCTGTGGGGTTCAGAGCTTGACTAAGTTCTTCCTCTGGGTCAAGGCCCTGGAAGAACTCAAGGATCTCTTAGGTAGCTCTAGCAAGCCTTGAAGAACTCAAGTCTAGTGGCATGCCATAAGGCACTCTCTTGGTTGTGTCTCACAGAACCATGGCTAGGACTTTCCATGTCCAAATTACCTCCTGTGCCAAACGGAACGCACAGTCAAACTCTTCACCGCTGTTATTTCGACACCAGACTTTTATCCCAGTGTTAATGACCTGTAATTTCAAAATGAGAAGAAACAGGAACTAAGGACAATTGTTCGGCTGCCTGAGAGCAGCTTTGGAAAGGGACGGGAAGAGAAGCAGCCCTTTCTGGAACTGGTATCCAAGAATCAACCCATAGTTCCAACCATGTCTATGTCTACAGCTCATGACAACACTTAAAGTACAACAATTAAGCTGCACACATCTCAGTGTGCATCAAGACAGAGGCACTTCATGTCACTGCCTTGATAGTCCAGCAGACTGAAGAGGAGCTGAACACGGCAGCTCACCTTGTACAAAGCACAGCCACTAGGCTGGAAAACCAAAGGACAACTGTCTCGGGAGAAAACAAAATGCGGGCACGGAACCTACTCTTCCCGAGTGGAACCAGTGTGGGTATCCGAGGCCCTGCTCGCGCTCCGCCAGGCCCCACCTTCATCTTCTCACTGTTGTTCAGCAGCACGTTCCGCAGCTCCTTGGAGACCATGTAAAGCTGCCGCTTCTTCCCTTCTGTAGTTCGGGTTAACAAATTCATCCTCGGGAATGAAGGGTCCAAGGCATAAAACTTCCTGTCAACACAGTGGAGCTGCTTACACAGACAGCCCACGGCCAACCATCTACGAACCTCACAGCACCCAAGAGAACCTAATTTCCAGACTGAGTGCCCCTCGTCTCAAAGCACAAGCAGGACGTACCTGGAGGACAGCCAGGCCAGGGGCTGCTCCAAAAGCAGCTCTTACCAGCTGGAGCCCAGACGCCCACACTAGGCCAAACACTAATGTTTTTACAATGTATGCTTTTCTGTGTTCCCAGTGCAGGGTAATTCCACTACTACCTGGACCTACTCTCCTAAATAAGAGCAGACTGGGAATCTTGGCCGCTGCTACACTCAACTGAGTGAAAGGAACCTACACTGGGTCCCAGCTGACACCCCCAGATGGCAAGGCTAGTCCACTTCTCCGGTACTGCCTGCTCTAAGGTACGATCAGAAGGGAGGATCTAACTACACACCACCAGTTGGACGTGCCTGGTAATGGATTTGCTTTGCTACAATGAACTTTCTAAAGCAGGAATCATGTCAGGATTCTTACTCAATAGGCGGGAACAAAGGATCATCTTCAGGAATGAAGACAAATGGATCTTCTTTAAATCCAAACAACTTCATTTTCTTTGACGGAGGAGGCCTAGGAGGGAATGTGGAGTGGAACGGCGGTCAGCCAAGCACTACACCCTGCCCCAGCCAGCACTCAGTCCTCAACTATCTGTCAAGCTGGGCCCCACAGGACAGCCAGTGCTGGAAGCAGCTGTGGGTGCTCTCTAAGCTGCAGAGCCTAACCCAGACGCTGTGCTGTGTCCCGATCCCTGGAAATGGCCATGGCTAAGGTCTGGGATCTCATTTGGCTTACACGCCCAGTGTAGTTCTCCTCACCCACACACGCCATCTTTCTTTTCATTGCTTTCTGTGTTCTCAGTGCCTTGTGTTACTTCTGAGTCACCGTCAGGCTCAGAGCGGTCACCAGGATTCTTCTCTGTAGCACCCAAAGAGCTGGATGCTGTGGTTTTTCTGGGCTCTGAAGATTTACTCTGTACCTATTGAAGGGAACAAGTCCATTTTCATAATAAAGCAACACACTTCACCACTGCAAGAAAATTAAAACTACCATGTTCACATCAACCAGTTGTATTTTTCTACGGCACTGGAAGACAGCAAAATTTTCTTCTTAAAACACATCCCTTTTAGAATTGGCTCTTATGAATGGAATGTGCTGGCACTGCTCACTCAGAGCCAACTCTCCGGTGGCCCCACAGGCTGGCCTTGGTAGAGGCCAGCACAGCCAGGCTGTTCTTACTCAGCAACCCTGTGTCTGCTCTGGGTAAGGCACATGAAGTTCATAAGAATTGAGAATGTGCTGACCCGCAGGGTTAGGCACAGGCACATAACTGATGAAACTTAACCAAAAGGGGACTGTGGGGACTGCACTCTTCCAGGGCTTCCGGAACTGGGGTAACCACGACACACAACTGGCTTGGAGTAAAACTGAAGGTTTCAGTCACATGTCGAAGCTCATGGGATCCTAGCACACTTGTCCAATATACACACTGCTCAGGGCTCAACCACTAACAACAGCAAACCACCTGTAAAGCGCTGTGTCCTTTCTACAGTTAGGAGATCCGTGAGAGTGAATCTTTCAGCTCCACAGTCAGATTACAAGTTAGGATGCTTCAGTGCAACCAAGTTCCGGATTTTCCCCAGGTCACCAAGTTGTTAAGAGAAAATCCAAGTCATAGTAAGTCTCAAGAGACATCTCAAATAGCCCACTGTCCACAGCTTCTCCTTAAAGACGAAGCACAGTTTCTATTTCTGCTCCCCATGACTGACTAGTAAGACCCCAACTACTCATGAGGAGTGCACCCCCGGAGTGCACACTGCTCACTCACAGTGGGCAGGCCACATACCCAAAGTTAGTAAGAGACAGAAAAGCAGCAGTGAGAGACATGCAAATGTGGAACCCTGCAAATAACACAACGGATTGTGAAAAAGCAAGACAACTCGTCAAAGGGGAACCCTCTTTTATACTGCAGAAGTAGCAAGGGGCCGGCAGGCTCTTCAGTGTAGGTACATAGACAGCTCACAACACTCACAACAGCTCAGAGCACTAGCTATAGGTACGGGGCAAACAGGACTGGAAGAGCATGCACTAGACTAGGAGAGGACTCTAGTCTCAATACCAGCTTCAAATAACTAACTAAATGCACACCACTGTTAAAACACTGTAAGCAAACACGAGGCATCTTGACACCAAACGTCAACTGACTACCTGGAAACAACCCTTTAAACACATTGGCATAAGTCTAATGCAGTAAATTCTACTTCTTTTTGATAAGCACAGTACTAGAAAAAGAAGACTAACATGGTTGGCATCCCACCTCTAACAGGAAAGAGTGCAGCTCTAAGCTTTACTCCCAAGGGGTTAGAACCCCCCAGAGTTAGGCCCACAGTCTCAAAGTAAGGACCTTCCTGGCCCACACAATTCACAGTATCTCCGCCTTCATCAGCTGGATCTCCAACAGTTACCCTAGGCCAGAGCACGCTGCAATCCTTTGAGAAAACAGTTCCTTTTGTTTTTCCAAAGCTGAGTAGTGTTATTCCTAATTCAAGATGATTTGAAGAAACAGAGGTTTGCACAACTCCAGGCCACATTCTATAACCACACAAGTCTGATTAGGAGCTATAAACAATGGCTGGGCTAACAAAGACGAGGGGAACGACATTTGCTCACTCACGGCCAGCACATACAGGGGGCCGAATGAAGCCCTATGGGGTAGCACAATGAAAGTCAGAGGACTCTGGACTCACAGCCCTTAGTCCTGCCCACCCTCAATCTCACATCATTTCAACTGCTGCTGAGTAGCTGAACTTTAAGATGGAGACAGAATATGCTACCCAAACATGGCCTTTCTCACCATCTCAAAATCTCCACTTTGCTCTGCATTTCAAATGCAGTGGTGAAGTCAAATGCTCTGCTAGATGGTTTTGGATTTAAAAACCTTACCTTCGGCTGACGTTTATTCCACGGCATTGATGCTTTTTTGACCAATACCGCCACAAAGAACCCTCCAGTATTCTGATGGTGCGGTAGTATTCGAAGGCTAAAATAGTACATAATAAAACGTCACACAAATGATTGGATCTTTCCTTACTGCAAATGCTCAGCCCCACTTACAGAAGAGCTCCCACTCCTACTGTCTTTGAAAAGTCCATGGAGGGGAACAGAGGAAGACACAAGAATGGAGGGATGGACGTGATGATCAAGGTACACAGCATGCATTTATGAAGCTATCACAATGAAGCCACTGCTCTGTACAATTCCTCCACACTAATGAATTAACAATGAAAAGCTCATGCAGTTTCCAAAGCATTAACTCTGAGATGCTAACCAGTTCTAACATTGTAGGCATTGCTAGTTGTATCCAATGAGTACCAAGCTCAACGACAGACCATATCCCCATTCCAAAACCCACAGTGCCACCAACTTACCATCGCTCTAGGTGCATTGCTTGCAGTTTTTCCAGGTCTTTTGGTGGGAACATAGTAGGTCGAACTTGTGTGTGCCTGCCCTGGGGAACCTCATCCCAGCCTGCAAACCACTGCCCATCTCTAGTCATAACCTGCAGAGACCAGCAGCATTACTACAGTGAAGTACACAGGGGAAGGTGTAAAAAAAGTACACATGGCACAAAGGGTAAATAGTCTCTCCACAGAAAGACTATTTCCAAAGGTAAAGCTAAAACACGCACGGCAAATAACTTACATAGCATCTTTTAAGAATACCAAAATTCCTTCACCGCAAAGTCCAGAATAAATAGCATCAAAGCCCCAGACCAGGTTATTTATTTATTAAACAGAAAAAACTCTCAGACTTAGCAGGAAGGTCAAAGAACTGTTTTTTGGGGTTTTTTTTTTGTTTTGTTTTTTAATAAAAGCAAGATTAAATTGCCAACCCTTAAAAAGGTAGCAAGGTTTTAATCTATGGGTGTGAGAGTAAAGACAGATTCTATATGAGGAACAAAACAGAAAAACACATGTAATATAGTATTTGTCTTTAAATAGAATCTGTGAGTGGATTCTATACGATACAACCAGGTGATGCACTGCTTCACAATACCCAAAAACAAATGTTTTCCAATGTTTATGGCTCTTAAATCTTTGACTAAAGCCCTCATTGCAGAATTACCTTCCACTCGGAGACTCCAGGCATCCACTTCAGTCCTGGCAACTCGGCAGATACGTCAGCAAGCTCGAGAGCACCTAGGAACATATCCAAGGAAAACCCCAAAGGCTGCCACATTGTGCCCATTCAAAAAACAGAGGAAAGTCCACCCAATGTGGCTTCATTCTAAGAATGCCCAGGGAAGGCAAGTCCACTGACAGAAAGGGGCTTGGAGTAGGACAGAGTGAATGCTAATGGCCACAAAGAATCCTCTGGGGTGCAAAACATGGCCTCAAACTGGAGTGTTTCAAAGTTTCCTATCCCAGGAAGTTCTCTAAAGTCCCCTACTGGGTATAACTAGAGCAGCCTTGGGGCAGGGCAAGTGTGAACACACACCGCTCCTCAGTCTCCAACAGTGGTGTTGCAGGAAGCTGTACAGTAGGTGCGTCTGTCACCATCTAAGCCGCTAGCACATGGACTCGTGAAAGCAAAGACCCCAATAACTATATAAACAAACCAGAGGACCCCAAAGGGACCCTTGCAGGGAGCAGGGCTTTCACAGAAGCAGCCTGCCCTACGAGCCTTCCTCCTTCAAAGCAAACACAACACAGACACTGGTTCTCCATCCAGCAGGGCCAGTGGGCCGCACCGTATCCAGGAGCAGAGCTGACCCCAATAAGCTGCAGTCTCCATGCCTGTGAGCCACCCACAGCGCTGTCCACCTCCAGCACTTAATGAAGGACGGTACCAACTCTGATGTTTGACAGCCCCTGCTTTCCCAGAACCCAAGCACTTTCTGTTGCTCCAATTCCTGTTCAAAGCCAAGCATGATGAGAGAAGCAAGGCTCCCGTTTGTTCCATCAGCCTATGTCTGGGGTGAGATCAGCTGCATTTCAGTACCCACTCTAGTCAAGACAACTAATCACCAAGAAACCACAGCCAGCTTTTACGTCAATAAAAGGGTACCCCAACAGGATGAATCCCTCAAATCCAACAACCACCTTCAGAGCGCACTGTTTCTGCGCTGCTAGGGTCAAAGCCCAGGGCTGTTCATACTGTTACTGAACTACATCCCCACCCTGGGCTTATATCTGTGCAGCTCAGACTGCTCTCGAACCCAGTTCCTCTACCTCCCTCTTCCTGATGTTGAGAGCACAGGCCCCATTCCTGGCTTAGCCTTGTGACTAAGCAGTGACAGAAACAGCTACAAATAGTGAGGATGTTGAAAGCTTCTCAGAGATCAGGGGCTAGGCTGTAGCAAAAGACAGATATGAAGTCTATTGTTCTAGGTACCAGAATCCCGTCTTTCCTAAAAGCCCAGCTAACAGACATAAATCTTAGCAGGTTCAATTAGTTTTTTTTGGGGGGGGGGACGGGGTTGAGACAGGGTTTCTCTGTATAACAGCTGGATGTCCTGAAACTAGCTTTGTAGATGAGGCTCCAACTCACAGATATCTGCCTGCCTCTGCCTCCTGAGTGCATGCACCACCATCACCTGGCATACCTTGGCGAGGGTTGGAGAATATGTCATTCCTCATTTCCTTCTCTACAAGCGCTTTTAAAAGTTAAATACTATTAAAACAATTATTCTAAAATCCTATCTTTTACTAAGGTTGATGTGTAGGAATACAAATGCAATGTATGAAACCTTGATCTAAAGGACCCAGCTGAGGACTGACTGCACAGTCCAGACCAGCCAGGGCTGCGACACACTCAAAGCAAGGGACGGCAGGTGCAGGTGCCGCGCCTCAGCATGTGTGAGTACAGTTGTCTGCGAGGACGGCACACTGGTGGACTGTGATATCAAAACACAGAGAAAACCTACTGTTTGCTTTTAGAAAACTCCAATACAGGTTATGTTAATGGAGGACACTAACACTTCAGCAAAATGCTAAAACTGAAGCACTTGAAAAAGCATTGTGAAAATGCTGTTTTGGAACACTGTAAATACTGCCTATCTGATACCTCAGTGCAATTCAGTGTGCTAAGACCTTAAATCAGTGCGATGGGCACTAACAAAACAATCATAGGCCTGGCAAGGACGTGACGCAACTGGAGCCCTGTGTGCAGGGTGTACAACGATTCTGTCAGTACAAAGAGCAGCCCTGCAAGTCCTCAACACAAGAAGAGCTATCAGAGAGCTCAGCAATGCCCTTGCAGATGCATGTACCAGAGCATGGAGAGCAGGCTGTCTATGAGACTCTTAACACACGGCATTCACAGCCTCAGGCTCACAGCAGTTCACAGCAGAAGCCCAAGCGCCACCTACCGATGAGCCAGTGGACAAAGGGGGAGGGGTGTCACACAGACAGCTGGGTACTGCTCAGTTTACACATGGGTTGAAACCCTGACAGAAACCTTGTATAAGGCAAACAAGGCCGCCATGAGAGGACAGCTAGATTATTACCCACCTACATGCAGACCCTAAAACCAAAAGTCCAGAGGGGAAAAACCCGAATGGTGGCAAGGGGACAGAGCAACTTACTTGGTTTTGCAGAATGAGGAAGTAAAATGAATGCTAAGAGCTGAACATAAACGTCCACCCTAACACACCATGCTATACTCTAGTTCATGGAATTAGCCCACCACAGTAATGTCCACCCTGACACGCGTGCTGCAGTTCATGGGATTAGCCCACCACAGTAATGTCCACCCTGACACGCGTGCTGCAGTTCATGGGATTAGCCCACCACAGTAATGTCCACCCTGACACGCATGCTACAGTTCATGGGATTAGCTCCCATTCACCAGCAGTGCGCTCACTGTCCCCGAAGGACTAGCAGACACACTCACCATCACTCTTTTCCAGTAGAGCCGCAATTACGGCTTCATCCTCGACGGGGTTCAGGGAACACGTGGAGTACACCATCCTGCCCCCTTCTGCCAGCTGCTCAGCACCTCGAGTTGCTATCCGGAGCTGTAGGCTAAGGGAGGGCAGAGGAACAAAGGGCACCACCTCATTACACACATACTATATGATAAAAACAAACAAAACACCTTCCAAGACTGCAAATGAAGTTAATGTAATCATCTAGGAGCCAATATGTTCATTCTTTAAATTAAAAAAAAAAAACAAAAGTACTTTCACATCTTCTGCTCTGTCACATTTCTCAACAGTTTAACAAGAAAAGCACAACATATTTAGAGAATCTCTCTGTTAAAACCTCAAATTTATTCAAATATGTGGTTTTTCTATAGAGAATATAAACCCTTTCCTCCATTTACAAAACCAGTAGCATTTAACAAGCAAAATTAAATCTCTGCAGTCGGTTTTTGCTAGCGCACTAGCCCACCCATTACGCTCTGAAGGGCATGGGCTACCTGTCAAAAGACAATCCCAGCAAGCTCTAGAAAGCCACTGAAAATGCAGTGTGTAAGCTGAAGAGGTGGCTCAGCAGGTAAGAGCGCCTGTGAGGACCTGGGTTTGCTTCCAGCATCCACATGGTGGCTCAAGACCGACCATCCGTAACTCCAGTCCCAAGATTAAACGCCTTCTCTGATCTCCATTGGCACCAGGCATGCACAATGTGCACATATGTACATGCAGGCAAAAAGTTCATACACATAAAATTAAAAATACGGAAGAATGCCACACACAAGGCAATACACTAAACACTAACAGATGCTGCGAGAGATCCAAGGTTAGTTACAGGGGAGGTAATGCGTGCTTCAGATGTTAGGTGAGATGGTCGTAAGAGGCAATTTAAATACACACCTTGGCAGAATAAAAGTAACAGTTACTACTCTTAAAGGTCTCAAAGTTCTCATCCTTCCTAATGCTGCACCCTTTAATATAGTTTCTCATGCAGTGACCCCAATCATAAAATTATTTTATTGCTACTTCATAATAATTTTGGTGTTATGAATCGTAATGTAAATATCTGATAGTCGACCGACCCCCACGGTTGAGAATCACTGTTTTAAAGCAAGCTGTAGTTGGCTCCAGGTGTCCACCCGTAGAGGACTGGCTGGGAAACACACACGATGGCAGTCTGCCCGTCTCTGGGTCTAACCAGTTCACTCACCCATGGAGCTGCAGGCTGTTTAAGGTGGTCCATTTTTTCCAGACATCAATGTTTTTTCTCATCGTGCCGTCTCCACTGGAAAGAAGACATTTAAGAACTGAGCCACTGCCTGGGCAGATGTTGAACAAGCATGTCAGACCCAGGCTGGACTGCAAAGCAGGTATAAAAGCTGACTACAGCACCTCCATCCGCACAGAGAGACAGTGTCTTCCTACTTCAGTTCTCAGACCACGACACAACACTCAATTCCAAATGGAAGCACAGGAGCGGAAACCCTCATTCAGCTCTCAAGAGACTCCCTCCATGGGAGAAGGATTCCTTATTCCCAGAGCTCTGGAGAAAACAAGTTCTGGGTGTCTTTGGAAGTACATGAGGAGAACCAATCCTAAACATGAATCCACTGGTTTTGCACACACCTTACACACACAGCCTGAGGATGATGATGGGTCACCTGAGCATGCAGTGCTCTGGCTGGGAGTTCAGGTGCGGCTGCTGACTTGCAGATCTGACAAGGACTCAAAGTGCTTCAGCTTCTGAAACTCTCTAAATTTTCAAACTAGGACATGTTTAGCCTGTACCAGCAACACTAATCTGTACACCTATAACACAGGCCCTTATATAAATGCTCCTCAGAAAAGTGATTAATAAAGAATGACATTTTAAAACTAGAATTACACTTGCAAAGGTCATGCCACAGTAAATTCAATCAAGCCAACTGAACACAATTACCAACTTCCTGCACTGATCTGATAATTAACTGCATGTGTATTTTACAGGATAGGTCCCATCACCCTAGTTCATCCACCAGGGTCTGTTTCTGCCCTAGCTTAAAACTTTGCACAGCTTCATTCCTCTGTGCTTCAGGAGGGGTCCACAAGACTGGAAAGACCTGATACACAATCCTCACCCTGGTTGGATGCAAGGGCTCCTATGATAGAAACCTTACCCTAATTTCAGAAATTTCTTCAGCCTATAACCAAGAGTTTGTAAGACAACTTATTTTCAGAATATATATATATATATATATATATATATATATATATATAAAAAGGTTTTTCTTTTGATTTTAAGACCATATATAAAACCACATGGGTAGAACAGAGGTCCTTCAAGGTTAAATACTGTAACCAAAGAAACAAGAGAATTCATGACTCATTTTTTTAACTTAGAATGCTTCACACGCTGGTTCTGCTCACTGTGCTGCAAGTTATTTACAGTAGTCCATTCTTTCACATTCACTCACCATGCGTTTTAACTCAGCCACACTTGGCATTACCAGCTACAGGTTCCTAACTAAGTTCTACCAGAAAAGTTTAAGAAAATGACGTTTACCCAAAGAGGTTTCCTAAGACTCTGATAGGTCATTTCTGACATTAAATTTAAATTATCAATATACAGAGAAAATGAGTTTCACAAGGTTTCAATTTCTTTCACTGAACTATGTAATAAATTTCAATAGAAGACCCCAACATTTTTAATATACACTACACACTCCAGGAGAATACTTGGGATGCAAATGGATCCAGTGATATCTTGAAATTCATCCTGGGGTGTGCGTGCATGCGTGTCAAACTCCAATTCTTCAAGGACGTCACCTCTCGTCTGGCGCTGTTCATCACTCTGCTCTACCCCAGGAACATAACGCCCTTCCCATACTCCTGGCCACAGTAACCATGTGCACCAACGTTTACACGCTACTTCATTTCATCTAATCCACATGTGATTGGATTTCCTGATAGATTGTGGGCTTTCTGGCCTCGTAATAATATAAATACCTGCAAGGAACATCACATAAAATTCGATCATAGAAGAGAATCTCTTTCCTTCCGTCCACATCTACCGTGAGTCTAGGAATGCTGGACGCATCGTGGTTTACCACCATGATGCAGGGACTGCTCAGCCTTTTGGCCTGATGAACGAGCAGATAGCAGCGCTTGTTGTCCACGTCATTTGCGATAACAAATCCCTCTAGGAACATAAAATTGTAGTCAGATGAGATGCGCAGGAGAAGCATTCCCTGAAACACACAACCACAACCTCTGGTCGGCAGGTGAGAAGGAACGCTCTGCGAAACATAAGATCCAGGGCTTTCTGGAAAAGGGAAAAAGAGCTGCACCCGAAAATACAAACATCTCATTTGTTAGCAGATGTTTACAACTGTTGTAAATTATGAATTATGAGGGCAACGGAGAGAGAAGGGCACACGAGGCCCTGTACATGGGCCAGAGCTCTGCTCTGGAAGGAAATTCAGGCTTGGGGCAGGGTCCTGTCACCTGAGCCCATCAGCTGGCCCTGCTACATGGTGCTTGGTGTTCCAAGCTCAAGTTTCCCAAGTGGTGGCCTTGCTCATTTCTGGTTCCTCCCACACTTCAGCAAAAAACAAAAGAAGCTTAACACCATTTACAGCCAGGACCATTCTTCCCAACACAAGGACCATAAGACATCTGGAACAGAGAGAATCTGCCCCTGCCAGCTAAGTAAGGCCCTTCACTGACAGCACAAAAAGAAAAACAGACAGCTATCAATAAAATGAGGGTTAAAAAAAAAGACAAGCAAAGGGAGAAAACCCGCCTACACTGTTAGTTAAGTATGCAACTGAAACAGAACTAGGGCTGGGCAGCGCTGAAAGCCACCGAGCAGGAGAGATGGAAGCTGACCTGGCCAACACTAGGCATGCTGCGCCCCTCTCTCAGGAGACACTGGCACACTGCACAAAGGGATGAGCACACTGCTGTCTCCCCACACCAATGCCTATCACCTCCCACTTCAAATATGGCACCCAATGCTGCCACAGCCCACTGCTGAAAAGCGAAGGGATCTGAATGGAGAGGGCTAACAGCAACTACCCAGAACAACATGCCACGCTCCTCACCTAAGGTAGAAGCTGAACAGAGCAGGAAAGCTACTACCCAAGCTCACAGCAGATCTGTAAACTAAGCCATGTCCTAGTACAGACCACTCATACAAAAAAGGCTCTCAGAGCTGGAGCGCGCTGGTTTGAGAACGCATCAACACAGCGCTACCTTCACTACAGTCACAGGCCACTCCACTGCCCAGGAAGCAGAAAAGGGGAGGACTTTAGTAGTCTACAATTCACCAAAACAGCTTCCCTGCCCCGCAGTGATTACCTGGAAAGGGGACACTCATGTCTGCATGCAACATTTCAATTAACTGTGTGGTCTTCGATCCAGGAGCCGCACACATGTCTAAGATCTAAAAAAACAAACAAGAACATGCCACTTTTTAAAAGCTGTTAAGACTCTACATCTGATCTTAAACCATCTTGTGAGTCATTCTAATATGCTGACTTGCATTGCATTCTAAACGATGGAGAGAATGTTCTCTGCTCATAAAAAGCAGAAGTCACACAGCGACAGAGACATGGTCTGCAGAAGGACAGGACAGAATGACGCTGGGAGCCGCAGAATCAGAAACCAGGAACAGGAGTCACCCGGCATGACACCGAATGACAGCTCCACAGCGGGACCCATTCCCTTCCCTTCTGCCTTTTCCTCATTGTTCCCAGAGGGTTGTAGGGACAAAGTCAAAACATCAATTTACTTAAAAATTATGCAATCATGCTCAGAACTAATGAGCTCCATGGAGTCAATGTGACTTAGCCAAAAAGACCACAGGTTATACCGGTATAGTTAATTTGCTAAGTTAAAAACAAAAAACCCTTTAAGAGTGAAACAATTTCTGTATAGCTATGTGTACTGTAAGAAGACAAAACTACAAAACAAAACCTTAAAATACATACCATTATCAAACAAACGCAGGAGGGAAAGGCTGGCAGTACTGAGAGGTTTCAGCAGAGTGGACACACTGTCCGTACCTACCCTACCCTACCCTTCCATCTTGTCTGGTACACTACCTTATGATGGGGCTCAACGTTGAGCAGCAGTGGGGGGATCATGCTGACAGCCTCCTGCCGGCTGATGTTTCCCTTGGGGAGAAAACCAGAACAATAAGAAAACAGCACTTCAAATCAGGCATGTATGAAGGGCAATAGAAAAAGGTCCCATTACCCTCCCAGAACAGGAAAACCTCTACTACCACACAAACTATTCAGTGAGGAGACATTTCCGAATTAATGGACAGTGGCTTGCTATCTAAAGATGTAACAATGACCCACTAGCATCAGGCTGGAATGTCGGGTATAGTCCTGGAGGCTAGTACCACAGTCTAGGTCCTCTTGAGCTTAGGACTGCTCAAGGGTGACCTCCTATCTACAGAGCAGCTAGCAGCTGCAAGTGCAGGAAAGAAAGTGGGCATCAGGCAACAACCCTTCTCTTCTATGGGTCTGCTGTATCAGGGACCCTCAAAGCACTTTCTACATCTAAGCAACTCTGTGTAGAGCTGCAACATCAGCTGCTGATCCTATCTATCCTTTCAACAACTATCACCATCCTTGTTCTATTTTCACAAGGACACGAGAACTGGCAGGCACAAGAGACACATTCAGAGGCAGACAGGGGGATGTAGACCAGCATTGCCTTGGTCAACTCTACCAACAACCTGCAAGCTGTGCGGGCTGTGCACCAGCCACCAGCTTTTCAGCACCCAAAACACTGGTAAGCACCGACACCTGACAAGTCAGGCATGCACGAGTCAGAACTGACATCCAGACTTACGTCTTCACCTCATAGGTCTCTGGTCAGCAGTGAGTCTGGCACCGCGGTTAACTCTCCTGGGCACACTGACTCTACACTTCCCTGCGCATCTCTAGGCCCAGAACTCTGCAGAAGTTATAAAGTCAACCCTGTTCAGCGACACAACTCTCACTATCTAGAAGCCTTCCTTCCCAACAGCCACCTCCTCTGACCACAACTGACGCACTAGCTGCCTACCACACTGGTCCTCACAGCCTCTGCTCCACCCAGGGCACAAACCTCACTCTCTAATGGCTTGCTAATCTTTTTCTGAGCCACAAACCTGGATGAGGAGCTGGGCAGAGACGCAGAAGCTCTCAATTCTTACTATCCTCTCCAGGAAGGGAAAGCCAAGGAGAATTCATGCCGCCTACCTATTCTGATAGAAAGCCACAGTGGCAGGAACAGCTGGAAACGGGAACTGAGTGCCATGGCTGGCGTCGGGAAGGGATATAGACCAGGGCATTACTAAAGTGTGTCTAGCCTCACAAAGGCTTCACCTGACCAGAAAGAGGTGGGCAGGATGAGGAGGGGCAACCCAAGTTAAATGTGAAATTAAAGACTCTAAAAGAAGGAAAAGGGAAAACTACAGGGTGCACACTTATCCATTACAGGCAAAGAAAAGATAGCGTCTGCTCTGGGGACACCCCTGGCTACAGACCCGTGACTGAAGCTGCTCAGAGCAACCCAGAAGGACAGCACCTGTGAGACCCAAAGCTACACTCTGCTACAAGCATTTGTTTTCATTGGTAAATGTAAAATAAAGGAAAAAATACATAGCAAGATACAACAGGATAAAGTGTGAATTAACGATGCCACTAAAAATAAGATAAACTTCATAGTCCACTATGTAGTATTAAAATCTCATACTCTGTGTGTACGACAGGCAAATAGAAAGTACACAGAAGAAAAAGGAGTTACACTAAATAGAAGTGCCATGAGTGACTGCCTCGTCCTGCACTCATCCAAATTCTAAGCCATGTCAGAGAGGAGACAGCAAGGCTGACGGCAACAAAGTGCAGACGCGATAACACCAAGAAAGTACGACTAGTGTGTCCTGACCACACCCCTCTGCAGTGGATGCTCAACGATGCAGCACTTGGTGCTTTCAGGGCCCCAGCCCACCCACAGAACCAACTTACACACTCGGTCTCGCTAACCAGGAACTGATGAAACTTTGCCAACAGTGGGGACTTTCTCAAGATTTTCCGACTTAAATTTGTGTGCCAGGCAAGTTCCTCAGGGTACCTACATGAGAGGAGATGGAAGATAAGAAACTCACCATTTTCACACAATAAGACATGTGTAGCAGATATGCAAATGTTTGGCAAGTATGTGGATCATGATTGTCTTCAACTATTTCCTATTTTTATACAAAGAGTTCCACAAGGAAACCACCACTGTGCTCCTTGTTACCTCCTGGACCAGAGTTACCAATACAGCCTCTTGCCCCTGAGTCAACTATGGATATTCTATCCTCATGAGATCAGGACTGGAAAGGTGTCTACACCTGGTCGCCAGTCCGCAGAAGTAGAAACAAGGTCTCTGATGTGAACCACAGCACAAGGCTCGTCATGCCTAATTAGCCCAACGTCAAACTCGGCAGGCGATACAGTGATCAATGCGAGTGTCATTGCGGACTGTTAGCCTGGAGCAGATAATGAGCTCCGTTAACAATAACGGTCACAAAGGTTCTATATATCAATCTGTAGCCATGGCAGCAGCCAGGACAATGAAATCAGGCTGACTGGAAAACAGACACAAGTGACGAATTTGAAACTTGGGAGTGGTACAGAGAGCAAACAAGCACCGAGCATCTTAAGACCCTACTCAATAGCCATGTTTTAAGATATGTGTGATAAGTTCTGTCTACTAAATTACGAGACTGGAACTGACTGGACTTTACACACAGTACCCCCCATTCAAGACAGTACCTTGAAGTTGTGTTCAATTTATCAGGCAGTTAAAAAAAAATATATAAGGCATTCATTCTGGCTCACTAAAGGCAGTAATAAAGACACTCCCAGTTTTGGCTTCTAGTGTTGCATCTGAGAAATCTGCTGGGCCATTGTGTCACCCGAAACACAGAGTAGCAAAATGCCAAATTTGATATAACTTCTGGCAATCCCAAACTTGTCTGTGACCAATGACAGTAAAACTGTACAAATTACCAAGTCACCAGAGCATCAGTGTGAACGCCACATACCGCGGGGACTTACTAGAAAGAACTGAGTTTTCATTTCAAGCACAGGGAACAGCCTACACAGTCTGAGTAGTAAATAGCCTCTACGGTCTCACGGTCAGTTTCTAGTACCGAGAGCTAAGGTGTAAGTTTACTAAGATAAGCTTCAAGTTCTCCTGTAGTGAGCATGGCAGCTAGTGATCTCATGATTAAAATATTTTACAACTTCCAAATGGCTAAATGCAAAAGTGAAAATGAATAAAAGAACAAATTGATCACACATCTTTAGAATGGCCAGCAAATACATACATACGTAATTTTTTTGCCTACCCCTGCATCCCAAGTACGGGTCCAAAGGCTAGGCCACCTCACCAGCAATGGCAAATATTTTAAGTCATGTGCTTTTAAGACCGAATGAATACTCATGAACTTGTGTGTTTGTGGTGGAATAATCTTTTTGTACACTCTGAAGACGTGCCTTTGCCAAAGTGCCTTCTGAACAGCTCATAAAGAGCTGAATAGCCGATAGCTAGGAAGAAAAAGAGGTTAGGCAGGATTTCTGTGGACAAAGAGTTTTGGGAAGAAGGAAGGCGGAATCGCCAGCAGAAGCAGAGGAACAGAAGTGCAGGAGGAGAGATAAAAGCCACAAGTCACGTAGCAACATGCAGATGACAGAAATGGCTAAGTTAAAGTATAAGAGCTAGCGGAACAAGCCTAGGCTGTGAGCCGAGCTTTCATAATTAATAAGTCTCCATGCCATTTTTGTGAGCTGGCAACCCAAAGAAAAATCTACTGACATGTTTGGGGTTTTGTTGTCTTATGAATGTCTTAAGGAGTTTTAAAGTCTCTGAGGTTTCTCGGAAGACAGAAGCAGCACTGCTGTCTGTTTACACTTTGCCCCACTGTGGCCAAAGGCGCAAGACCCTAGGGCTGCATTTGAGCAGAGAAAACGACAAGACCCAAAACGCTGCTGTCTGACTGCTGAGGCTTCCAAGTGTCCAGCACTGACATGCACATCTGATTAAGTAACTGTCACTGATAATGGAAAAAGCTATTGATTAGGAACCTATGCAGTTAACCTTTTATCATACTCCAGCTGTGTTTGGAAAACTAAGCACAGCCGCAGCCTTGCAGCCGTTGACAGAGAAAGAGTCCTCTCCCTCCCCCAAAGGCTCCGCCGAACTCTAGAGAAGGACACAGGAAAGCAGCTATGGCATTAGCTGGAGTTACGTGTTCAAGGGCTATTCAAACCAAGAGTCTGTTTCATGGAGTTTGTTGGGAGATGGATAATAGAATGACGACAACAGCGTGTCTCGTAGACTTGTGCTCATCTGCAGGGACTTCCTGTACAAGGGCTATGGGACAAATGTCTCCGGGTGAGATGTAAAGCAGTAACGATGCCTCCCCACCAGGAAATGCATAGGCACGACCACCAGTCTCCAACCAAGGCTCAAGGAGAGGTCAGCCAGCTGGGGACTTACCAGGGGGAGGGCAGTCAGATGCTGAGAAGCCTCCATATCTTAACCAGTCAATGACCAAAGCAACTGATACCTGTCTTCCTTTCTCATGGACTCACTACAGCAACACACATGCGAGTCATTCTCCTATATATTACCTTCCAAACTATTAAAACTAACAGAAATGCATAACAGGGGGGTTTGGGGGGACAACAACACAAAGCTTCAGGTCTCTGTATTCTGCAGCAGCGATGATACGTTTGGATCATCGCTGCACACTGATTTTAGTATCTGATACCCAGTACTCATTTCAATAAGCATGCTGCACCTAACTATGCTAAGGAGACCACAAACGGCCAGTGCGGAGAGACCAGCTATACATCATGATTAACAAACCCTAATCTTTTGTGTTGATTGCCTAAAAGTAAAAGATCTATACCACCAATTTATAAATAGTCAAACGCTAGATACGGTGGCACAGGCCTTTAATTCCAGCAGAAGGGAGTCAGGGTATTCAACCTCTGTGATTTCCAGGCTAGACTGGTCTACATAGCAAGTCCCAGACTAGCCAGGGCTACACAATGAGACCCTGTTTCAAAATAAAAAGCACAAAATAGCCAAAACCTACGAAGTTACCAGAAAAGACTTAACTAAATTCACCCTCATCTAGCAATAACTTAAAAAAATACTTTTCTTTTGTGAAAATTCGATCCCCAAATCTGAAACCTGAAACCATAGTTGAAAACATCTGTTGAGTCTGTTCACTCAAGGTATGGAGCCTCTGGGCTGCGCTGGAGCACTTCAGGTACTGCAGGAGGTATCCTACACCTTAGGCTTCAGGGATCACAGGTAATATAAGTCCCACCACGGAAATGCTTGGCTGCTAGACACAGAAAAAGACTGAATCTGCCCGGAGGCTGTGCAAGGAAACACTGGACCATAAGCCACACCAGCCAGTGGTGAGGCTTTGCCAAGCGGAGTCTGGTCTCCCATTCTGAAGGGAAAGCAACTACGCTGAAATTCTGGTGTGGGAAACTCGGGGTTGAGAACAGTGAGAGAAGCCACTCAGGATCACCAAAACCAAAGGACTGAACCGTGTGTGAAACATGAATGGCAAATCCTTTATGAACATGTGCACACCAGTCTGAGGTTGGAAAAAGCATCAGGAAAAACAGGGTAAAGTTCACCCAGGCTCTTTACGCCAACAACAGTGACAGAGCTGAGAAATGCATCCAAGGGACAAAAACATAAAATAAATACAATAAATAGAATAGAAATCTAAGAAACACCCAACACAAGGGAGGATTCTGTACCTACCAGCTCAGTGGCTGTGGGACTTCAACTTTCTGCCCATCTACCTCCAGGTCCTCCAACTCCTTAAAATACCTGTTCTTCAAGCAATGGAGAATCTCTTTTGCATGGCTATTAAAAAAAAAAAAAGTAGGCA
The DNA here is from genome assembly GCA_028555095.1 of Dicrostonyx torquatus. Classification (NCBI taxonomy): domain Eukaryota; kingdom Metazoa; phylum Chordata; class Mammalia; order Rodentia; family Cricetidae; genus Dicrostonyx; species Dicrostonyx torquatus. The sequence goes on from JAQHUG010000093.1 coordinate 5,769,693, forward strand.
AAAATTTTCACAGTGACCTACAAAAAGTGAGTTGAAAAAAATGTAATAACTTTAAGATTAAAAATACTTTACAACTAAAACCAATTCTGAAGTGTTCCTTAATCATCCAGGTCTGTTAAATATTTTACAAATATCTTACAAATTTTACAAATATTTTACAAATATCTATTTAACTGTGTTTTACATGCATTTGGTATGAAGATGTCAAGATTCCCTGGAACTGGAGTTACAGACAGTTGTGAGCTACCATGAGGGTGCTGAGAATTGAACCCTGGTCCCCTGGGAGGACAGGCAGTGCTCTTAATTGCGGAGCCATCTCTCCAGCCCAAAATTGTTAATTCTCAAGAATTCACCTTGTCCTCATTATGGTTGCTCCTCCTCTGGGCCCACTCCCACAGCATCTGATCTGTGTAAGACCTGGTTTCTATGAGGATGAGAACCAGAAATTCTGGATGGTCACAAGCCTGTCATTCACTCCTGGCCTATTTCCATTTCAATCAACTCAACTCAGGCTTGACACCTCTAAGACCATCAACTTGTGGCACACAGAATTCTCCCAGGGATTTCCCCCCTTCCCCTTGAGTTTGACCTGTCTTCCTACAATGTGGTGGAAATGTTCTATGATGTTTACTGGGGGACAGATCTAATGCTCTGGAAATTAGTGCAGCATTTCCAGTCTGGCTCCGTAGAACAACTGGTTCTAAGGCTGGACGGCTATGTCTGTCTCCAGTCTGACAACCTCCAGTTTAACTCTCCCTCCTGCCCTGCTCAGAGCTGAACTGCAGAGGAACTGCTTCTGCAAGCCGGGCCTGCCTGTGTCCTGAGCCTTCTCCCTGGCTGCGTTGAGCTGCGGCTTTCTTGCTCCCTCTGTGCCTCTGATGCTGACTCCATGGATGGTCCTTCTAAAGACCCCTTCTCCTTTGAACCCCTCTCCTGGGCTCCCAGGGCAGCATGCCCCTCAAGTGGTTCTGATCTGGAGGTGCCTCTGGATGCAGGTATGGATGGAGACTCCATGCCCTGCAGATCTCTGATCTGCCAACACTGGCTAGAAGTTGTCCTGGTGCTGAGCAGAGGACTCTGTGCTCAGCAGCTTGAAGGCATGGTGGGATATGTACAGAGGGGGATCTGGGGTACCTCTCCAACAGGCTCAGTTCTTGGCTCCTAGAACTGATGCTGACCCTAACCCCACCCCACCCGGACACTTGTTTTTAACTAATTAAATTTTTACCACTTTTTTTAAAAAAAAATTCGCCTTACAAAGCAACAAAATCAATTTACTAAATCCAAAACCCCTCTAGTTCTATTGTGTCGCGTTGGAACACAGGTTGAATACATCTTTAAAATATGTTCAATGCAATGCTGCACTTTTGCCCAGCTTCATTTCTATTTGTGACAAGTCTCAGGAATGATGTACATGACGGGCAGGGAGAAGAGAGGCAAACTGGATGCCACAAGTTTTCCATGCTCCTCAGATGAACCCACCAGTTCACCCACGCCCCACAGAAACGTTCTCGGGGTTGAGTTTTCTCTCCATAGTCTGACCTTCCATCTCTAACGCCTAAGCAACCCAGGCTGCTGCTCCCCTGCACTCGATCTCCCTCCCCAGAGCTTCCAAGTCCACAACCCCAGGAAAGGCACATCAGACTTACCTTTTGTAACCAGTGATTCTCAGCGTGGCCGGGAGGGGCTCGCGGAGTGCGTCCATGAATTGGTCCCACTCTCCCTCGGGCACGATCTTGAGTTCCTGATAGTAGTGCTCGAAGAGCTTGTTCTCCTTGATGATCTCGGGATAGCCACCTTCCCAGCCCTGGCGGGACAGCGAGGATCCCTGCTCACCCGGCCCACCAGCAATTCGCCAAGCCCAAGCCCATGGGGCGCCCCTCCCTCCCCGTGCCTACCGCCTGGTCGCGCTTCCTGCCGCCCTCGGCGTCATCCTCCGCGCCTTCTGCCTGCGATTGCAGCCGCCGGCCCCTCGCCCGCCGCCCCATGGCCCACGCGGTTGCACACGCGGAGCGCACACCGCGACCAAGCACAGCCAGCTCGCACGCGGTACTTCCGGTTGCTTCCCGAGGACCCCCGCGGCAGGGATCCTAGCTGAGGCAGCCAAGACGTATGCCGTGTAGGAAACAACATGATCGTACCGGAAACGCACTCGAGGAAAGCATGACCACCCTACAGGGAAGATGCTTCCGCACAGAGACCCCCAACACCGCTGAGCACGCATCACCCCGTCTGAAACGGAGCCTCAGGCACCTGCGTGGACGACCCACAGCAAGGCGCGTGCGCAGAGAGGCGGGCAGCCCTCCGCTGTCAAGGAGATCGTGGAGGGGCGTGGCTCGGGTTGCAGTGCGGGAGACTCAGAGCCAAGGGGCGGGACCGTAGCTGGGAAAGCATGATTTCGGGGCGGGGCTGTGACCCTCAGGGGGCGGAGCTCCGGCTGCAGGGCAAGCAAGGATCTCGCCCTTCCTGCTCGCCGGGCAGCGTGCCAGAGGAGCTCTCGGCCAGCGGGAGTGCGGCTCTCCCGGCTCGCGGGCGGGAAGAGGCGGGGCTCTCTGCGCAGGCGGGGCCCTGCACCGTCGGGCTCTCCCCTGCAACCTCTGCGGGAGGGCATTGTCTGGTGGTGCTAGCTTGTGGTCCAGTCCCCGCCCGGACAGGTGGCTCGCCCCTCCCCTGGGCAGGTACGCACCGCCACGGAGCCTGCTCGAGTGGGCCGCTCTGCGCCCTCCTCCTGGGCTTATATGTGGCCCCATTTGGACACTCGGGCATGGAGCACGCTGCTCGACCTCAGCGATGGACGAGTTACTCCTGCTGGACAGCCTCGCCTACCTAGAGGGTCTCCTGGCCTTTGTGTTTTATGTGATGCTCAGTCGTCTGGGCTCTCCCTACGGTCGCTACTCGTGGCAGCATCCCGGCCCCCAGGTGCCGGCGCGACCCGCCTGGTTCCTGCAGGAGCTGCCCTCGATGGTTTGGCCGCTGTATGAGTGCGTCCGCCCTGCAGCCGCGCGCCTGAGCAGCCTGCCCAACCGGATCCTGCTGGCCATGTTTCTGATCCACTACGCGCAAAGGTAATGATCTTCCCTCCTGCTCTCGTGCCTGGCCAGGGTTAGTGGTACAATGGTCCCGATTTCTTCTCTGACTGTTTGCAGACTATCAGCGATGTCACCCCAGCGGGATGATGTTACTGCATTTCTACTGTTTCCCCCTTGGGAAATCTTTATCCCTGGTGCAGCCTCTCTTGACCCGGCTTCAGCTTGCTAACAGCTTAGTCTCTCGGAACCACTCTGGACCCTGAATGTGGACTTGAGCAATTTCAAAGAAGTGGTGCCTTCTTTATTTGAGAGGAACTGGCTTTCTAGGCACACAGTTGGCTTATGAATCTTTCTCGGGAGAAGTTATGTGAAGAACGTTTCAGTGCCTGCCTCAAGTCTTCAGGTTTTCTAATCAACTGGACTGGATTGTCTAGTTCTAACTGACTCAATATCTAAATGTGTTCGTCTAGATTCTGAAAATTGCCCGATAAGAAGGACGCCTCTGTATCTGAGGGAGTTGAGTCCGGTGACGTTTACAAGCCTCTCATCCTCTGATTTTGGGGACCCATCCTAAAATACCCTTTTCCTGGAGAGTCTGGGAGAGTTCAGTGTTCTGTTGGTAGTCTGTTCTTATATTCCAGTGAGGCTGGAGAACGGCTTCTCGGATCCTGTACCCACAAGTCCCTAGTGTTCCAGTATGGTACAGGAGTTGGTACCAGCCCTTCTCACCACCCTTTGCTTTTAGTCAGCCTTAGTGCAGGCATTTTATATGGGGACACAATCAACGTTCAACAAAGACTGAATTCTGTGTGCCTCAAACTGTTGATAGAGTACTCCAGAGGCTGGGGAGATGATTCCGTGGGTAGCTGTGCAAGCCCCGTGTCCCGAGTTTGCATCCCACACAAGCTTCGGTAATACCAGCGCCGCTGTGGGGAGATGGACAGCAGAGATAGGAGCCGGGGCTAGTTAGACTGGTCTACAGAGTGGGGGACAAGAAGGCAAAGAGATTGTCTTCTGACCTCAACATGTTCTCTGTGGCGTACACGCACCCACTCACACACATGCACACCACACACACACACACACACACACACACTCACAAATAAAACCACAGAGAAGCTATATTCTACCAAATGAAGTTGTTATCAATTTGCTTACTCTATTTTTATGAAGGGATGGGGCATTGCTGCTGTTATAATATCCACCGGACTCTTGTTCATGTAAGTGCCTCCATAAAAAGATAAGAGTCGGTTCTGGGAGGCGGACTGCTAGAGGTTTCTCCATCTAATAGCAAATCCTGGAGATTCCCTTGGGATTTAGAGAGTGGCTCGGCGGCAGGGCATTTGCTTGCGCTGTGCAAGGAGGGCTGAGTTAGGGGAGCAAGCACAGCACCGAGAAAAGGGGGAAGGGGCCTGACTATTGGAATGAGAATGTGTGTGCCATATTACACCGTACAGCCAAAAAGATGATCAGGAGCAGCCTCAGGATTACATACAGTATTTTGAAACTAACATTTGGCTTAAAGAGTCTAACTGGGGTTGGGGGCATCAATAATCTAAGGTTATACAGGCATCCTTCCAGAAGTTATTTCTGGTATGAGGTTGTGGTGACAATTGCCCAAGGCTGTAGTGCTGGCAGAGTCTTTTTTTGTGACATAAGTCTTGTAAGGACACATTTGTGCAAGCCCTTCCCTAGTGACTTCTTGTTGTCCTTAATACTTGGCAGAAGTGGTTGTTATATGAACAACTGTCACCTTTTCCCCATTGGTGGAGTACTTTCTCTGAAGGGCTGGATTTTGGCATAATTTGGTCCTATGAACAAGGAAATCAGTGTTCACAGCACCCACATCTCAGGCACCTATGAACAAGGAAGTTGAGAGGTAGCGGTTCTCTCATTCCAAAGTCCTGGGTCTGGCAAGATCCTGTGAGAATCCATGCATTTGTGGAAGCTTCTCATGAAATGGGTACAAAATTCAGTAAGGAGCAGCGGCGAATACAGGTTGGTAGCAGGAACCAGGCCTTAGAGACCAGCAATGGAATAAGTTCAGGGTTAAATGGAAATAAGCGGAAACCTGTTGCAACCTTCAAACCTCACCTGCCAAGTCATAGAATGGGGTCTCAGTTCCCCCAGAGATTCATGCGGTGCAGCATGGAGCACAAGTGTTAGCACTGACATGATCTTGCAGTGAGAATACATGTATCCTACATGTGTGTCCAGCACAGGTTGTTCTCATGACATTCATGCTTCCCAAACCTGCCGCCTGCTCAGCCCCGTTGCACGCACGCTGCTCCATCTTTAGTTTTACTCCATTTCTTTCCTCCCTTTCTGGGGCAATCCAGCTATTCAACTCAGACCATAAATCTGTAAAAAAGAAACCAAATCATCCTGCTGCACAGAATTCTCTCATCCAAAAACGTCCCATTGCTCTGTTTAACTTTCCAGACCTACAATCCACCCTCACAGCTGTCGTCTTCTTCAGGGCTGTCTTTCTTTCTATTCGCTGGTTTCTTTCCGCCTTGCTTATCGTTCCCTCCTCACGTTTATAGCTGGTAAATAATCTTATCTTTAAACCCTCCAAGGCAGACAGTGTTGGTCTACTTCTCACCCAAAGAATAACCATTTTTATTCTTCTCACGCCCTGTATATGATGAGACAAAGCTGGCGGAAGTAAAAGTCGTCAATGTTGAAATTTCCTCATAGACCAATGTTTCCAGTAAGCACATATTTGATCATAGAGAATTGTTTAAACTGGTCATGCATAGTGCTATATGATACATAGTCCTTTGTGTAGAATTTAACAAGCCCAGAGGACCTAATTCACATTTAGCTATTGGTATTTCAGAACTTTCACTTGACTTAGAAATGACTCAGATGCTCAGTGTCTTCCCTGCATACAGAACTGAGTTTGACACCCAGGAGAGGGAAAGCAGAGAGGGAATGCAGACAAGAAGGAAAATGGTGGAGAGAAGAAGTCAGCCTCTCTCAGACTTTAGTCCAGCGTTATGTAATTTGACATAACTTTAAATTTCAACTCCTTTAATCCCAGCACCGCGAGTTCCAAGCCAGAGATGCTAATTTTTCTTTCAACTGACAGGAAATGTTCATGTATAAATAACCCATTTACAATGACCTGAATTCATTAAGTGTTGTACCTAGATCACTGTGAAAGGCGAGCTATCAGATAAGCAGCCATCATTTGAAGTTACTTTTTTCTCCAAAACTTTAAGGAGTATGGTCGTGCACACTGTTTGGTTGGAAGCAACACCACAGCCTCTGGCATCCATCTACCCAAAGAGTCTGGAATGTTCAGGTGGAGGCTCCATCCCAAGGCCCCCTCCCCTGGGAGTTGTCTCAGTCCAGACCCAACCCCTGAGAAAGCAGGCCAAAGGATGACCCCTCTCCAAAGATGCTCAAGACCACTCCCACAGGGTTTTAAATTGTACCCCAGAGAACAAACACCTGGTTTTCCAGTCTTCCTTTCCTGGTTCCTCTGGGGGGGGGTGGGGGGGCTGGAAAGCCATCTGGGAGCTTTGATATCCATGAAATCTGGGCATTTTCTAATTCAATTTGATTTGTTCTGATTTGGATCATTGTGTCGGTGGGGAGGCTTACTGGGGTGCAGAAACTTTTCACACACCTGTGACCCCAGCAGTGTAGGTGGATTTTTCTTTTGGCTGCCAGCTCACAAATAATGACTCAGAGGCTTATTAATTATGAATGCTTGGCCTATAGCTTAGGCTTATTTCTAACTAGCTCTTGTCCCTTAAATTAATGAATTTATATAAATCTACATTCTGTTGCATGGTGTCAGCTCCCTTCCATCTTGTACCTCCTGTTTCCTCTCCTTGTCTCTCCTGGCATCACCTCACTTCTTCCCAGAGTCCTCTCTGTCCCTGCAAGTCCGGCCTGGCCTCTTCAGCTATTGGCCGTTCAGCTTTTTATTACACCAATCACAGAAATTCGTTTTCACACAGTGCACAAATCTCTCACAACACAGCACTCAGGCCAAGGCAAGAGAATCTCAGGTTCAATGTCGGCCTGGGCTACTTAGTAGGACCCCATCTCAAGAAAACAGAGAATGCGCAATGCTGTCCTACATGATCCTTTTAGAACAAAACATTTTTGCAGAATAGAGCATATTAATGCAAGGTCTCTGGCCTGGGATCAAAGGAGGCACTGGACGGAATTGTCCTTTTAAATAGGAATATGTATTCAAAACACTCTCAATGCCATGAAGCTGACGCAGACAGACAGCAAATGTTGGAAGCTCTGAAGGAGCTCAGTCCCATGAGGTGGAGCGGGAGTTCCTTCCTGCAGGTCTCAGAGAAAGGGAAGACTTGACAGCACAAGCCTGCAGCCAGGTTGTCCCTGACTCACAGGTGCAGAGGGCTGAGAGAGGAAGGAAACAGAGACTCTAAGAATGTAGGTGAGGTGAGGAGGGGTGCACATCTGGTTGTAGTGTCGCTGTCATACAGGTGGAGGGAGATACGTCATCTTTGCTCGCTGACGCAAAGATGCCATTTGCCCGGAATCCAGACACGCTGGGAGGCCTTGGGTGACACATCTGCCTCTCTGTGTAAAAAGTGAGGGGCCCAGCATCAACTATGAGGACAGAGGGCAACATTTAGGCTTAACTTGTCTGGTCTGGGATTCTAACAATTGTTTGTACTTAAACTTTTATAAATAAACACTTCCAAAATGTTTTCTTTAAAAAATAAACAAACAAACGGAAAGAAGAGAGAAAGACCCTGAGGGTACACACCGCCTTGCACTCTCAACTACACAGCTGCTTTAGGAGCTTCTCATGTGATCTTAAACCCCTGACAGAGCTCTGTAGGTCTCCCTGGCCTGCCAATCAGCTGACAGCCCTGAGGCCATTGCTTTCATTTTGCCAACTAATTTAACATTCTCTCATCAGATTCCTTTGAAACATGGACCAAGAGAGTTTTGGGGTTAATTACTTTAAAAAAAATTCTATGCACTTTTTGGAGTTTTGCCTGAATGTATGTGAATACCACATGGGTGCAGTCCCCAAGCTGGGCAGAAGAAGGTAAGGTGTCAGCCCCCTGAAATGAGTGACAGATGATTGTGAACCGCCACGTGGATGCTGGGAACTGAACCTGGTCCTCTGGAAGAGTGTAGGGTGCTCTTAACCTCTGAGCCATCCGCCCAGCCCCTTCAGGACTGTTATTAACACAGTTGGTTTAATTGACCTGTAGTTTGTAAGTCAGCCTCTGTGCAGCTGCATAAGGGATTTTCCCTCGCGGCACAATTCACAACAGGTGTGCCCAGGGAACACACACATCAGAGAGTTCCTGTCAGTTGTGTGTCAGAGAAGCAGGGATGTCAACACATCGGTTAAAAAGACTGAACCTGGACTGTATTTCTGACAACATGGGACAAGTTTAAGTTTTGAGATTTTCATTTTCCTTGATAAGTAATCGCCAACCAGAAGAAACCATTTGAGTTGAAGCAGGTCCCATAGCAGTGCTTTTTGCTTGGTTTCTATGACGCAGGATCTCAGTGTGTAGCCCAGGCTGGCCTTAAACCTTTGACCCTTCTGTTTTAGACTCCTGAGTGCTGGGGAGCAAACCTGCTCCATTGTTCCCATCTTTGCTTTTTCCCTTAAATTACCTTTCACCTTCTTTCACTGCTCTGTCAGTTTAGGAATTAACACTTAGTTGTTTATATATTTTAGGTAGGCCTGTTGGAAAAAATGCCACACAAGCCTGTGGAATTTAATAACAGAATTTCTTGGTTTCCAATAGGAAGTAGGCAGTGCATGTGGGAGACATTTAAAAGGCTGTTTGTAAATTTTTGAGTGTCCATGGCCCTTTTGGCAGACCAAGTTAGGTTCACACCAGACTAAGGGATTTTTTACTATTGGTCTGAGCACAGGGATTTGACCCAGGAAAGAAGGTGACTGAGTGAAATGGCACACATATTTCCCCTTTTAGAAAGAGGTAACAAGCAGGGAGGGATTCCCCCAGAGGGTGTCGTACAAAGGTGTGTGTCGTACACACCTTTGTAGGAGAGGACAGCGAGAGAAATAACAGGGTCCTTGCAGGTTTTACACGCTTAAAAGAGTTGGGGTAAGTTGGAATTTGCCAAGATAAATAAGGAAAGAATTACACAAAGGATTTTAAAACAGCAGTTCTTGACACCCAGAACCAGGGGTGAAGGTGGAATCTGCCCAAGACAAAGCACTTACATATAATTACTTTCTGTTGCTTTGATAAAACATGTGGCCAAAGAAACTTACAAATGAAGTGTTCTTTGGTGCTCATGGTTCTAGAGGAGTAAGAGTCCATCACCAGGCATGGTGGCAGTAGCAGCGGAGAGCTCACATCTAAAACCAAAAGCAGGAAACAGAATGATCTTAAAATGGCACATCTTAACCTCTCAAAGCTGTCCCCAGTGAGACACTTCCTCCAGCAAGGCCATATCTCCTAAGTCTCCCCATACAGAGTCAAAAGCTGAGGAGCAAACCTTCCAGTGGTGGACTAAGGGAGACCTGTTGTCATTCAACCCCCCCACAGCCTTGTGAAAATGTCTTGTAGCAGTCGGTTTGTTGTTTCATGTGTTTGTTTTGTAAGGTAGACTGGCCGTTGTGCAAGCCATGCCTGTAGGAAAGCCTTTCCAAGGACTTGTTTTCAGGCTCTCTTCATTGTCCTCCTAATTTATCTATGTGTTCACTGTTGTTTGTACTTGCCAGTGGGATTGTTTGTTTTTTAGACATAAGTTCTGACTGCTTTGCCCTGGCTGGCCTGGAACTTGATACGTTCAACCGGATCAACAGGGCCAACATGAACTCGAAGAAATCTTCCTGCCTCTGCCTCCAGAGTACTGCCATTAAAAGCACATGCCTACACACTTGACTTTATCTGTTTTGTTTTGGTTTTTTTGTTTTCGTTTGTTTGTTTTTCAAGACAGGGTTTCTCTGTGTAACAGTCCTAGCTTTCCTGGAACTAGCTCTTATAGACCAGGCTGGCCTTGAACTCACAGAGGTCTGCCTGCCTCTGTCTTCCAAGGGTTGGGATTAAAGGTGTGTGCCACCACACCCAATTACTCTCTTTTTTTTTTTTAAAGAAAAAAAACCTTTTTAACCTTTTTTATTTTCTCTCCCAAGCCTGCATATATTTTTAACACACTGTAAAACATTTAGAGGTTTTTTTTTTTTTTTACTTTGAATCTCTCTTTTACTGTATATCTCTCTTTTTCTGACCACATGAGTTTTTAATTTGCTAATTCTAATATGGCTAGAATTAAAGCCGTGGCTTTGATGGCTGGATCTAGCCCATTCCATAGCTTTTTGAGATTCCAGCCTCATGGCCGAGGTACCAGCTGTAGGCATGTTTATTGCCACAACTCTGTGGCGTTTCAAGGTCCCTGCCACCAACAGAAAGCATGCAGTCAGCTTTTCGTCAGCACCATTTAAGTGTTATGTGGCAGGACCTCTTAAAAGAGATGCAGGGTTTTACAGCTAAAGCTGAGTCAGGAAACCTCTCTTAAATGAGATGCATTTGCCTCTAGCAAAAAGAGCCCACCTCAGAAAATACTGCTATCAATAAGCTGTGCTTAACTCTATTCCTTTCAGTCTAGAATTACTTCCCAAGCTCTGTCAGACTTTATGTGCATGCAGTCGTCCACACGTTGGGCACCATTTGTTGTCTGAGATTTCTCTCCTGCCCAGTTCCCACAATCGTTAAGTCCCAAAGAAATCACACAGAGGTCTACATTAGTTATAAACTGACTGGCCCATTAGCTCAGGCTTCTTATTAACACTTATAACTTATATAGCCTATTATTCTTGTCTATGTTAGCCACAGGCATCCTTCTCCACGCCCCTCCCCATCCCTCTACTCTCACCTGCTAGCCCCTTTCCTCTTCCCAGTTTCTCCTTCTTTCATGCCTCATCCGTTCTGTTGCCGTCTTTTTATCTCCTGTGCCCCCACACAGCTTTGCCCCTCCTCATGGTTCCCATTCCAGTTCTGTGACCCGTACCAGTATAGACATTTATATCTGCACATGTGTAAAAGCTAAAATCTAGGATCCAGCCAGGTGATGGTGTCAGACACCTTTAATCCCGGCACTGGGAAGACAGAGGCAGGTGGATATCTGTGAGTTTTAGGCCAACCTGGTCTACAGAATGAATTCTATGACAGCCAAGGCTACACAGAGAAACCTTGTCTCAAACTCCCCCTCCCCCGAGAAATCTAGGATCCTCCACCCATGAGAAAGAATATGTATTGTTTGTCTCAAGAAAGAATATGCATTGTTTGTCTCACCCAGTCTTGCTTACTTTTGCTGAACACAGGGATCTCCAGTTCTGCCCACTTTCCTGCAGGCGCCATGACTCAGGTTTCTTGTGGCTGAGTAGAAAATGGCTCTAAAAGCACTTGTTTTACCAGATGTGGTATTTAAAACTTCTGGGAGATACTTGTGCGGGAGTTAGGGGTGGTGGTGGAGTCAGAGGGAGAGATACATGTCGCTAGACACAAAAGCCCATGAACTTGGTGACATTTAAGTTTTCCCAGGAGAAAAGATAAGCAGTTTCCATTCCCCCCAAGCATCTTACTTATTAAATGGTCATTTGAGCTCTATCGGCAAGTCCTGGAAAAAAAAACCAGGGTGGAAACAGCATTTAGTACAGCCAGTCTGGCAAACTCTCCCTAGCCCTTGTTGGTACAGGGTGTTGTGGATGATAGAAGCCAATTGAGAGAGCAGTAGGGAACAAAATGACATGGGCAAAGCCTAATAGTGGCACTAATAAAGTTTGTCTTGGTTCCTGTGTGACTGTACCAGTGGGAAGCTAGATCCTGACCTTAGGAATAGGAACCTCTGTGTTGCTGAGTACAGAAGGGGAGGGAGGGACACTGTGGGGGCTGGGAGGTAGCCAAGGCAATAGTCTGTACTCTTTGGGGAGTCTCTACGACTCCCTCAAGCAAGAGCTCGAAGGGAGGCTTTCACACTTGGCCCTGGGAGCTTTGTTAGATGCTCTGAGGCAAGCAGAAACCTACTAATAGCAGCTCCCCATTTTGCAGTTTCAGTGGGACACTTGCAAAGCTCTCCTCCTTCTGTCTGGTCCATCCTTTGGTCATGCACATTCCATAATATAACCTTGCAGATTAATTTCTTCAGATCTATCTAATAGATGGCAGCTCCCAATTACCTAGAGAGATTTTTAAAGCATGAAGATCTGGTTCACGAGACATTGACAGAGCCACAGCCCATGTGTGCAAATTATGTCTTTTGCAAATTAACATGATAATCAGGATCTCACATTGAATTTGGGCACCATGGAAAAATCTATGAAGCACTTGACTTTTAGATTCCAACAGCCTTGACATCAAACTGTGGTATACTTTGCACATTGATGTTGTTTGCCTTCAGATGAATCGAGAAGATAGTTTATCGAGTCTGCAGAGAAGCTCCTTCCAGAAGCCCTGCAGAGCTCACCAGGAGCTTGAGAGCCCTCCTTCAGGATATGTGTGCCTGAGTTCAGAACAATACACAGACACCTGTCTAGTTGGCCAGACTGCTGTGCCAGAACACAGCCGCAAGTGTGGCCTGTTTCCTCTGAGTAGAGCAAGGGGGGGGAGTGATCATATTCTTGGTGCACTGGACCTGCCCACGGGCGACTGATGCATTTATCAAAACTGTTCTATTATTAATAAAAACTCAGGAGTCAGATAGTTGTTATGGCTAATAGGAAAAAAAGCTAAACAAAAGGTATTAGATTCAGAGTTCTTGTTTAAAAAAAAAAGAGGGAAAAGTGGTGTGGGACAAATGTCTATATTCTGTCAATTATATTTTAAATAAACACTGATTGGCCAGTAGTCAGGCAGGAAGTATAGGTGGTACAACCAGACAGGAAGTAGAGGCAGGTCAAGGAGAACAGGAGAATTCTGGAAAGAAGGAAGCCCATTCCTCCACAGTCCTTGCCCTGACAGAAGAAGGAAGATATGACTGTCTCACTGAAAAAGGTACTGTGCCATGTGGCTAACATAGATAGAATAATGGGTTAATATAAGTTATAAGAGTTAATAAGAAGCCTGAGCTAATGGGCCAATTAGTTTATGATTAATATAGACCTCTGTGTGATTTTCTTTGAGCCTTAACAATTGCGAGAACTGGGCAGAACAGAAAACCTCAGACAACATATTAACTATCCTATCTTGATGAGTCCAATGTTTTCTACCTAAACCACTTTCTATCATAACTTCTATTACCTTACCATCATAAAAATATCTTTTTAGACCTTAAAATGTTTTCTTAGATAAACACCTTAAGCTTTTATGTCTCTCATCCTTATAAATCTCTTTTGTAAGTTTCTTTTCTAAATTTGGTAACAAAGAAAACTGTATAACTCTCCACTCTTCAATCCCATCAGAGAACTGAGAAGGATAAAATATTATCTGAGTAAACAGGAAGTGCAGAGCAAGCAATTTCCAAAGTTGTAGTATTGTGGGAAAATCTTTGTACACTGTGAAGATGTGTCTCTGCCTAAGGTGCCTTTGGATTTGATAAAGACCTGAATGTCCAATAGCTAGACAGGAGAAAGTAAGTGGGACTTCCAGGGAGAGAGAGGAACCCAGGGTTAGAATGCAGGCACCCTGGAGACTCCAGCAAGACAATGACGAACTCAATTGTACAGAATGGAAGAGAGGTAAAGAGCCACATGGCAGAATGTAGATTAATAGAACAGGTTAAGTTTTTGTTTCTTTGTTCGTTTTGTTTTTCGAGACAGGGTTTTTCTGTGTAGCTTTGGAGCCTGTCCTGGCACTCACTCTTGTAGAATAGGCTGGCCTTGAACTCACAGAGATCCACTTGCCTCTGCCTCCTGAGTGCTGAAATTAAAGGCATGTACCACTACCGTCCTGCTGAAACAGGTTACGTTTTAAGAGCTAGTTGGGAACAAGCCTAAGCTAAAGACTGAGCTTTCATAATTAATAAGTTTCCATGTCATTGTTTGGGAGCTGGGACTTCTAACTAAAAGTCCCACAAGAAGGTGCAATTATACTGTAGAAATGCCAAAGACAGATGTCTGCCTGGGCAGTCATCCAAGGTTACTCTGCAGCATTGGGGCATCTGTCTCTGGCCTATATGCCCAGAATATCTGACTGACTTTTCTTTGAAGCAGAGATTTTAAAGGACTGTCCACCTTGATTTGGCAAAGTTTGGCAGTTGCCTTCTTTTATATTCTGTTTGTCCAGTTTGGACAACATATTGTCAGCAGTTGAGGCAAGGGCAGTTTCTTGCTTGGTTCCTAACTTTATCACAAATGTAAGCAAACTAAGGTTCTTTGATGCCTATCATCTTCTCTGAAGTAGATTGGTGCTGCTGTTAGGAGCAGACATATCTCACTGTCATGAAAAGCCTTATGTTATTAAAACATCTTAAATGCCATATTCTGTAGGTCTCCTAAATGTTTGGAGTCCACTTATCTATCTAAAGCAAATCTCTGTTTGACCTTGAAAACATACCTAACATGGCTACAAGTTTGATTGTTATGGATGACTAACTACTAACCTGCATTTCCTAATTATCCTAAATAACTTGTAATAATACCTTTGAAGGACTAGAACTTTACATTTTTAAATGAGCTGCATAGGTACAATACCTTAAACAAGAGTAGAAACATGTATATAGTATTTTATAACAAAAATAACCTTAAATTTGTATCAATGTACAAAAATCCATATCAGTGTAAAGTATTTCAGACTAGTAATTGCTTTTTAGTTTAAAAGTAGATTCAATAATTTGCCCTTTTATCCTATCATTCCTATATTCCCCCTTTTTTATCTTTTCAGCAAGAGATCCCTGAATCTAACCTCCTTTGCTTAGTTTCCTTCTTGATCATGACCAGTAGCAATGTGCAACCAACCCATTCATAATCCACTGAATGACCAAGGACCGCCCACCCCAACTCTTGGAAATGTGGGCATCAAGTTCTCAAAATTGCTTCCTGTTGTCTGGGGGCAACCACATCTTTAGGGGACCCTGAGACCATTGAGATAATGATCAAGTCCTGGGAGAGCAAGCTAATGTGATGGGAGAGTTCAGGACTTATCTGAAATCCTGACTAGAGTAGTCTATGAGGCTGGACCATCTTAGCTAACTGCCTTGAAGTTATCCTGAGCAGTTTGTAGTCCAAAGCTGATCTTAGGATGTTGTTTGTCAGCTTAGTGGCATTACCACAATCCTGATAGAATTGTCATTGCAAAGTCCCATCATCATCTTTGAGACCTCAAGGGTCACTTCCAGGAATGGTCACAGTTCACTGCAAAAAAAATTAAACATTTGAAAAGTCATATGCAGAAGATCGCTGAGCGTTTAAAGGATTGCAATCTGTTAAATACTCTGTGTTATACAAACTTACAAAAAGATTTTTTTATCGCATTTATTTAGCGAGCCTCCAGTTACCAGCTTCAGACTTAAGCCTGAAATTATATACAAAAAGATAGATGAAGCTTATTTCTAGAATTAGCTAGTACCCTAAATGGTTATTAATATCATGACATAAGGTAGATGGATGGATAGATAGATAGATAGATAATCTCAAATTTTGAGATAATATTTATATCAAGAAAAATTTTAAAGTGTCAAAATAAAATGAAAGGATTATGAGTATAGTGGCAATACAGTAGTCCCTTAATTTTGGCTTTTTTTCTGTCCTATACCAGGTGGCTTTTCTGACATGAGACAGAGATTTTGCATTTTCCTTTAGCTAGCTAGCATACCTGGGTTTAGAGAAGGAGACACATCAACTCCAAGCCCAATTTAATTTTTAAGTGTATTGGGACTACAAAAAGACAATTTACCTTATATGTCTGTAGAGAAGACCAGAAACAAATATTTGGGAAGATTTATGAAATTCTATCCTATTGGAAATGTGCCATACCCTTAGTCCAATTTATTCTTTTTCTTGGGACATTTTTTTCTTTATGATTCATTTGATATCTGATATATCTCATTTGTCTGTCTAGTGGTCTTCAAATTACTTAGTAGAATGCTTTAGTTCTCCTAGAAAGACAAAACCCAAACCATGCCCTAATCCTAACGTTGGGAGCTTCCCTTTCTTGGCAAGTTATGTCTGATTAAGCAGGTTAGTTTTTTAAGTTAGTTTAGATTGAATGGTGACCCTGTTTGATGATGAACTATTGCCTCACCTAATCAAGAGGTCTCTCCTGTTTAAATCTAATATTTATCAATCTTGATGGTATCCATAGCTTTTCTTCTCCTGTGGAAACAAAAACAAAACTTCTTCCTCAATCTAACACATCCTGGTTTCCATTCTGAGGTCAACACATCAGTCTTAATTTGTATGGGTATTCTGATAGTGTCCATAACTTCTAATAAATGTGTAATTACAGAATCAGCCTTTTTAGAACTCAAAGCAGTTGCCCATTGAAATCCTGAATATATATATCTGTGGTATGGTGCACATACTTTAATTTTCCAAACGCCACAAAATGAAACAGATCCATTTGCCAAATTTCATTTCTTTGAGAATCCTTGGGGTTACTTCCTGCAGGTAATAGAGTTTGGTTATACAAAGAACCAGTAGAACATTTTCTTATAATTCCCTTGGCTTGTTTCCAAGTGATAGAAAAAGCTTTCTTCAAACCTTTGCTATTAACATGCTGTTTCTTATGAAATCCTGAGACTTCTAGTACATTTCCTACCAATAGCTGATCAATTTTATCATTTCCCTGTTACTAGAGGGCCTGGTAGACCATATGGGATCTGATATGTATTATATACAAGGGATAATTTCTACTTCTGTTTACATGTTGAAGTTGTATAAATAGCAAAGTTAATTCTGAATCATCTGGAATAAGTTCAGTCATTTTAATATGTAAAATAACTCTTTCTGCATATTTAGAATTAGCAACTATATTAAGAGGTTCTAGAAAATCTAATTAATGTCATGAGAATAACATAATTTTGACTTTTGAATGGTATCCAAATAAGGGTTTTGATCTACTTTACTTTTCCCCCCTGACTTATAACCTGCCTTTCCTGTTTTGTTTACATCAGTATAGAATATATGGTCTCCAGAAATTGATTTTCCTTATACATGTGAGAAAGGATCCAATTAGTTGTTTTTATAAACTGAAGTCTTTGCTTTTGGAATCGTTGTTGCTAATCTCTCGCCCAAAATTACTGCAAGTTCTTTGTCAGTATTCATTTCTTTGCCCATAATGAAACAATTTAGTAAAAGGTACCACAATTTATGGTGAATCTATTCTTGCTAATTGTTGAAGACTCAATTTTCCTTTCAGAATCAGTTCAGAAACTGTTTCTATAGGTCTTTAATTTTTTACTCTGTGTGGTAAAATATCCATTCTAAAGTATTATCTTCTTTCAAGGACCAGGATACAATCCAGCTCTGGATCCAAGCCATCCAATTATGCATCCTGGAACTTTTTCTCTCCCAGACCTAATGCTCTCTTAGCTTCAACTGATAATTTTCTTGGTCTATTTAAGCCCTTATTACGTTGTAATGTTTGAAATAAATTACTTAGTTCTTGGTTGTTGATCCAGTTGTGGGCCATAGCCAGTTACTGTCTCCCAGAAGTTTTTGAAAAATCACTAAGAATCTATCATTGATCTCTCCTGATTTGTTCTTTCTGTGGTTGAATTTTCTATTTTATAGCCGAGAGAATTAATAGAATCTCCTCTTTGTATTTTTTCGGGAGCAAATTTTAATCCCCAACAAGACAAAACTCCATTTACTTCATCATTTTTCCAAGGTATCTGTGTTTGAATCAGCTAGTAAGATGTCATCCATATAATGGTAAATTATAGATTGAGGAAATTATTTATGAATTATTTCTAATGATAATACAAAATATTGAGACAAGGTGAGACTGTTTAACATTTCTTGTGGAAGAATTTTCCACTGATACCTTTTAATAGGCTTGGAATTATTATAAGAAGGTGCTGTGAAGGCAAAGTTTTCTCTATCCTGTTCTTGTAAAGGTATAGTAAAAAGGCAGTCTTTTAAATCAATCAGTATAATGGACTGCCCTTTAGGTAATAAAGAAGGCAAGGGAATTCCAGACTGTAGAGAGCCCGTTGGCTGAATCACTTTATTAACAGTTCTCAAGTCTGTTGCCATTCTCCTTTTTCCAGATTTCTTTTTAATCACAGATATAGGAGAATTCCAAGGACTGGTCGATTCTTCAGTATGCTGCTCCTGTACAAACTGTTCTAGTGCCTGTAATTTTTCAAAGGCCATTGTTCTACTCAGACAAGTTTGTCTGTTAACCATTTTAAAGGTTGGCCTGTTGGTACCTTTGAAAGATCAACAGCTTTGTCCTCTGCTTATATACAACCTGAGTGGTCAGTAACTGATCTTGATAATACTTTAAATCTTTTAGTATTTCTCTCAGAAGCATTCCTTATTTTATGGTTGTTTTCTGAGATTGGAGGGTTGTTAATTTGTGTTTAACAAGGCACAGGAAAGAGTAAGAAGGGGCTTAGAGGGATCACAGGTGTTTTCATTATTGGAAGGTGGGGAGAGAGGATGGATTCGTTGTTCCTCCACTGCTTTGTTGATTCAAGGTTAACTTTATTAAATGTCTCGGCGTGTCACAGTGCAATCAAATATCCTGAAACAAGTGATGATTAGGAATATCAGATGCAGCAAGGCAGAGAAGCAGGTTAACAGAGTGGCACTTCACACTCAAGATGTCCCAATCCACATCTGCCACTGAATTCAACACTGCACTTAGGACTGAATTGGAGAAAACTCATGAAAGCTTGCTATCTGTGATTCCAGTATCCTGGAGAAGTGGCCAGGCACTAGATGAGTGTTACCCATCTCAGTTTGTCATTCATCCCTTGGAAATCTGTGGCCTTAGCCCAGAACTCTTGGTCACACTGTTTATTTTCACATTATTCTGTGCATATTTTAGCTTCTTGATTTTCTTTCCTCTTTTTGAGCCTTTCTTTTGGAACAAGATTGGAACACAAGATGGGTTTTGTGCAGTTCAGCCATGTGCATCTCCTATGAGCCAAAGATAGTTGGTACTTTATTGCCGTTGGTTCATTGTCGAGATTCAACCACTCATGTACTGAGTGAGATATTGTAGAAAAATGACATCTGCATTGAATGAGCATGGAGTTTTTATTATGTTAACACTCCCCGAAGAAAACAACATAACACCTGTTTACATTTTGTTAAATTGTGAGTAATCTTAAAAAATATACTGTAAATGGGATGTGCGTTTTATTATGCAAATGCTATGCAATTGTGTGTGAGTTGAACATCCAATAACTTAGTGTTTGCAGAGTTCCTGAAACCAGTCTCACCAGGACAGAGGGACAAATATAAACACTGTGTGTATGTGTGTATACATGCACATGTGAATATATGTGATATGTGTGCCTGTGGAGGTCAGAGGACAGTCCTTGGGTATTATTCCTCAGACACCATCCACTCTTTTGTGTGTGTGTGTGTGTGTGTGTGTGTGTGTGTGTGTGTGTGTGTGTGTGTGTTAGGGGCTCTGGCCTGTGGTTTTAAATACTAACACACCAGGAGCTAGCTCATTTGGTAAAGTGATAAGCACTTACTCTGTAAACACAAGGCCCTGAGTTGATCCTAGAACCCAATTTAAAAACTAGACATAGGGTGTATGCTGTCACCGGCACTGCCGAGGTGTGGACCAGAGCATCCCTGAGCTCTGACTAGGCTAAGGTGACCCAGGATCTCCCTGTCGTGGCCTCCCCAATACTGGGATTGTAAGTGCTCACTTTTTTTTAACAGATGAGTATGGGGGGTTAAACTCAAATTTTTGTGTTTGTAAGACCAGTTCTTTTCCAACTAGTTATCCCTTTAGCCACCAGTAAACTGTATTTTAACGGGCATATTTTCTTTTAAAAGTTCTATTTTTTATTATTTTAAATGATGTGTATGTGTGTGTAGAAGTATGTGCAGGTGCCCACTGAGGCCAGAAGTGTCAGATTGCTTTGGAGGTGGTTTTAGGATAGGGGGACTTTCTTCGTTTTTCTTTTAAGTGAGTGTATCTGTTTCATGGTCTGTATAATTAAAATCCTGAGTACAGTGATTGATGAACACAAGCAATGCATAGTTACTCCTTTATCTAAAAGCCTCTGATTTTAGCATAGAATAAATCAATACAAATCTGAACCAAAGGATGGCGTCTTTACAAGAAAGCAAACTGGAAAAACCCAAGTCATCGGAAACAGACTCTCTAATTCTTAAGTTTGTTTCTTGCTTGTGTTTCCTAAGGACTCTGGTTTTCCCGGTCCTGATCCGAGGAGGGAAACCTACACCCCTGAGTTCCTTTGGCGCAGCAGTGCTGTTCTGCACCCTCAACGGCTACCTGCAGAGCAGGTACTTGAGCCAGTTTGCTGAGTATGCGGACGACTGGGTGGTCCAGCCCTGTTTCCTGATTGGTGAGTTCACCAAGATCGGCCCTTCCACTCAGGAAACTAGAGAAGGAATCACAAGTCTGTAATGTCACCTTCTCGGGAGGGCTCAAAACAGGGAGGATAAGACTGTCTTTGCTCAAGCCAGGAGGGAAGGCCCGACCCAGGTGCTTTGATCCCACTGGCACTGAAAGGCATGCTATAACATGGAAAACTTGGAAACAGCTGTAAGCCGCATCCGGGTAACGGTGCTTGATGATACAGCAGCTGCTTCCAGCTCCATTGTCTGTGGCACCAAAATCTGGCTATCAAGAATAAGCGATGGGATTGCTTTTCTGTCTATTTTTTGGGGGGTGGTGGTGGATGAGTTTCAAATGCTTATTTTTTAACTTATCTTTTGAGAATTTCATACAAGAGTATTATACTTACAGACTTTCCACCCCTCCCTCTTCCTCCTCCAACTCCTCTGATGCCTTCACACACACACACACACACACACACACACACACACGAAACCTACTGAATCTATTTAGTGTCACTCATGAGTGACCAGATAACCTATGATGGAGGTAATCCCTGGAGAAAACTCGCTATTCCTCTTTCAGCAGCCATTGGTTGTCTGGAGCTCTTCATCTTATGACATTTTCCCCCACCACCACATTGGCATGCCACCTACTATCGCCATTCATTATGCAAGCCTTGTTTAGACGACCGTATATTGAGACTCCATGGGTGCACCTTCCGTGCCGGGTCTGGAAGATACTATGTCACAGCTGATGCCCTGGTTCTCTGGATCTTACAGTCTTTTTTTTTTTTTAAAGATTTATTTATTTATTATGTATACAACACTCCTTCCATGTATGCTTGCATGCCAGAAGAGGGCACCAGATTTCATGATAGATGACTGTGAGCCACCATGTGGTTGCTGAGAATTGAACTCAGGACCTCTAGAAGAGCAGTCAGTGCTCTTAACCTCCGAGCCATCTCTCCAGCCCTGGATCTTACAGTCTTTATGCTCGTCTTTCTTGATGTTCCCTGAACCTTAAATGTCGTGTTGTGTTT
Source organism: Dicrostonyx torquatus (assembly GCA_028555095.1). Classification (NCBI taxonomy): domain Eukaryota; kingdom Metazoa; phylum Chordata; class Mammalia; order Rodentia; family Cricetidae; genus Dicrostonyx; species Dicrostonyx torquatus. The sequence goes on from JAQHUG010000093.1 coordinate 5,791,187, forward strand.
CGGATGTATCAGCTGGAGCTGGGTCCTCCATAATCAGTTGTTCTCTGCATTTTGAGAGCTGTAGATTTCTGTAACGGTCTCTGCTGCAAAAAGAAGCATCTTTGATGAAGGATGAAAAGCTTTATTCATCGGGCTGAGCTGGTGCACAGGCTGCGTCCCCAGCTAGTGCTGGGGCTCGGATGAGTCACTTCTGTGATAACACCCGTTCATTTGTGAACATGCTCACTGTGTGAAGCAGCCCACTGGACACATTGCCTCACCTCCCCTTTGCAGCTGGTCTACAACCTGAGCTGCCTGATACTTGTTTGCAAGGCTTTAACTTCTCCACCACTAAGTGGAAAGGCATGAAAGCACAAGCACCATGCCCAACCGGAAGCGAGCCAGATCATCTCGTTCATATGTGGATATCATTCAGTGTTGCTTTGTGAGGAGACAGGAAGCTACGTGGGTAGGTAGTTGTCCTTAAGCTAGTTACCACCAGGAGCAAAACTCTAACAAAAAATTTCCCCTAGCAGTTGTTGTTGGAGGCTGCTAGTTAGTTCCCGGCTGCTCAGCCCCAAAATAATCACACAGAAACCATATTATTTGCAATATTGTTAGGCCAATAGCTTAAGCATATTTCTGACAAACTCTTATATCCTAAACTAACCCATCTCCATTAACCCATTTCTATTAATCTGCCTGTCACCACGTGGGTGTTGCTTACCAGCAAGGTTCCAGCTCATACGTCCCTGGTTAGTTTGAAAGATTTGCCACCCCAAACAACAATCAGAGGAAGATTCTCTGAAACACTGTGACGTATGTTTGGTAGAAGGGCACCACTGTGGAAATGCACAGCCAGTCACAGATTGCCAGTGCACTCAAGGAGGCTTTAAGAGAGAAAGTGTGTCAGGCATTTACAAAGATAACAAAGGTGGTATCTAGTCAGCGTTAACTATTTCTGAGGCAGGCCCCTTGCAGACACATCCCCTAGAAGTTTCAGTGGCTCTGGCAGAGCCTGTGACCTTTTCCCTACATGTGTACATTCATGCCTCCTCCCATTCTCTTGTTTCTAGTGTATATGTGCATGTCTTCCCCACTCTCTTGTTGCTACATGTATGCATTCATGCCTTTCCTAATCTCTTGTTCCTACATGTATGCATACTTTCCTCCCCTGCTCTCTTGTTCCTACATGTACGCATGCATGCCTCACCTAGTCTCTTGTTCCTACATGTATGCATGCTTGCCTCCCCTGCTCTCTTGTTCCTACATGTATGCATGCATGCCTTCCCTAATCTCTTGTTCCTACATGTACGCATGCTTGCTTCCCTTGCTCTCTTGTTCAACATGTATGCATGCTCGCCTCCCCTACTCTCTTGTTCCTATGTGTATGCATGCATGTCTCCCACCTGAGCAACCTATTCCGGAAGAAGTAGAAGAAATCGACTTTAAACGTAACTTTATGAAAGTAATAGAGGCCATTAAAGAAGAGGTGAAAAACTCCTTTAAAGAAAGAGATGAAAGAGATGAGAAG
>JAQHUG010000093.1:5798289-5830742 GCA_028555095.1 Dicrostonyx torquatus
CCACTAACATGATTTTCGACTAAGTTAGTGTTCATTAGTCTGCGGCTTCTTCCGTGCACCCTAATGGTGTTTACAGAAACTGCACTTTCCTGAGCTTTCCATAGCAGGGGAACAGAAAGTCCAAACTGCAGAGAGCCATTGTAGAAACAAAAAACTAAACTTTGGTCACAAACCGACCAAAGCAAAGAAACCCATTGATAACAGTTAATTTCTGTTTGCAGACAGGACTGGTGACCGTCAGCTGCCATTTCCTTCAGACTTACAAATTTGTATTTCTGTATTTCTACATTTCTATTTCTGGAACCTACATCTCTTTATTTCTGTTCCTGGACCCTTCAAACTCAGGTTCCCTTCTGAGCTCAGGTCTCCGCTGTCTGTTTCTCTTGGAATTGTGATCCAGTGAACTCCCACCAGGATGGGCCATTCAGCTTCGCTTGCCTCATTCTGTGGTGTTTCTCTCATGATGCTTCAGTTGCTCCCTCTATGAACCAGTTCCCCCTTAGAGGACCCTGGTGGTTGGTCTACCACGGCAGCAGCGACAACCCTGGTTCCAGTTCCAGCTGGTTATCTTTCTCCTTGCTGTAACAAGAACCACGATTTGAGAGGACAGTCTTTTGTGTGAAGGAAGGCATGGTGGCACAAGGTGGTGATGTGTCAGCCGTCAGAGGCAGAGAGGTTGTAGTAGTGAGGAGGAGCGGGCTGTGGGGGCTGCATTCCCCGGCGCCCGGCTCCTGGCCGCAGGCCTGCTTTTGGTCCTGGCTAGCTTATACCTGGAATAATTACACACAAACTGTATTCATTTAAATACTGCCTGGCCCATTAGTTTTAACCTCTTATACATATTAGTTTAACCCATATCTAGCAATCTGTGTATAACCATGTGGCTGTGGCTTACCAGGAAGATTCTAACCAAAGTCCATCTTGGGCTGAAGAAACATGGTGTCTCCCACACTTCCTTTCTTCTCAGAACTCCGTTCTGTCCTCCCTGCCTATCTAAGATTTTGCCCTACCAAAAAGCCAAGGCAGTTTCTTTATTCAACCAATGAAATCAACAGAAATACAGAAGGACCCTCCTACACCAAGAGGTAAATGTGTTGATTCCACTGGTTTCCTCTCAGGCCATGGGACGGTGCAGCCCACATTCAGAGTGGATCTCACTCTATAGCTCACATGTCTAGAAGTCTGTCACCTAGGTACCTCTGGATCCTGTGTTTTTAACTGTCACAGATACATTTGTAAAGACTTGCTATGATTTTTTAAATTCCACAAATTAAATTCACTGTGTATCTTAGATGCACACAAATGTTAGTTTTCTTCCAGTCCCCGCACAGAGTACAGCTGGTCTCTCAGACGGGAAATGGGGTACATAAATAAGGGATCTGGACAATCTGATTTTCTTTGCGACTTTACTTAAAAGCTAAATCAAGGAAATCATACAAACATCTAAAACCCCAAAATAAGAAGAATTACTGAGTCTATTATAATCACCAGGATACAATAGACCCTATCATGGCATTTGATATATTTAGGGGGAAAGTGACATTTCTGGTGGCAGAGTCAGGGTGGAAAACTCAGGAGGCTGCATCGGGAGGGTCTGTATACTTTTAGAGGGTGTCCTGTGACCTGGCAGTGGACCAAGGGCCCATACTCTGCCAGCTGCATGTGGACTGGTAATAATTGCAACACTGTTTGGCCTTCACATTTTTTTTGTTTGTTTTGTTATACATTTTTATTGATATATTGAGCTCTACATTTTTCTCTGCTCCCCTCCCTGCTTTTCCCCTCCCTCCTCCAACCCTCTCCCAAGGTCCCCACACTTCCAATTTACTCAGGAGATCTTGTCTTTTTCTACTTTCTACTTCCCATGTAGATTAGATCTATGTAAGTCTCTCTTAGTGTCCTCATTGTTGTCTAAGTTCTCTGTGATTATGGTTTGTAGGCTGGCTTTCTTTGTTTTATGTTTAAAAGCCACCTATAAGTGAATACATGTGATAATTGTCTTTCTGTGTCTGGGTTACCTCACTCAATATGATGTTTTCTAGCTCCATCCATTTTCCTGCAAAATTCAAGCTGTCATTATTTTTTTCTGCAGTGTAGTACTCCATTGTGTAAATGTACCACATTTTTCATATCCATTCTTCTGTAGAGGGGCATTTAGGTTGTTTCCAGATTCTGGCTATGACAAACAATGCTGCTATGAACATAGTTGAGCACATGTCTTTGTGGCACAATTGAGCATCCTTTGGATATATACCAAAAAGTGGTATTACTGGGTCTTGAGGGAGGTTGTTTCCTAATTTTCTGAGAAATCTCCACACTGACATCCAAAGGGGTTGTACCAGCTTGCATTCCCACCAGCAATGCAGAAATGTCCCCTTTTCCCCACAACCTCTCCAACATAAGTTGTCATCAGTGTTTTTGATTTTGGCCATTCTTACAGGTATAAGATGGAATCTCAGAGTTGTTTTAATTTGCATTTTTCTGATGACTAAGGATGTTGAACATTTCCTTAAGTGTCTTTCAGCCATTTTAGATTCCTCTGTTGTCGGTTGTGGTGGCCTTCACATTTTTAATATCTCAGAAAAATCAGATTTTTCCTTTTTGTATCAGAGACTTTTATTTTTTGGAAAATAAAAGAAAATTAGGAAACAACCTCCCTCAAGACCCAGTAATACCACTTTTTGGTATATATCCAAAGGATGCTCAATTGTGCCACAAAGACATGTGCTCAACTATGTTCATAGCAGCATTGTTTGTCATAGCCGAGTCTTGGGGTTTCGTCTTCTCTGACTGAAGATAACTGGTGTCATGCCGATGCTCTCAGTGACCAGGACTTCTGAGAACCTCTGTTCTAATGTCTGTGCTGAAGCAGACACAAACCTATCTTTAATAAAATCTCACACTCTGCTTCCTAAAACCAAGAAAACTCCCGAGGATTTGAAGGATCATCCCAAGGAGAGGAAGCTTCTAGCTAGGTGCTGGGGTGCTAGCCAGAGCCTTGTAATTTTCAGGCCCTGGGTATAGAAGGGAAGGGGAAAGGGTGGCCAAGTGGCAGAGGAAACCTGACTGGGGAGCTGGTAGCAGATTGATAGGGTGAAAGTCAGGGATACGCACTGCAGAGCAGGAAGGGAAGGACAGAAAGAATCACAGCTAGGATCCTAGGCTCCATTCTCCAGGGCTATGGTGTAAGGCCAGCAAATATTTGCCTCTCCTTATATGGAGGGGAGACTTTTGCTTTTCCTTTTCCTTAAGCAAAAAGGGAGGCAAACATACCTGCAGCCTAGTTTCCCTGTGCCCGGTCCTGTTTTTTGTTTCTGTTATGGTAAAAACACAGACTGGAACCACAAGTGTTTGGGGTAGAATAGATGTCTAGAAACATAGTCAAGGAGGCAGCCTATCGCCTTGGCTAGCACATGGCCAGCACAGGCGCTTGTGGTGTTCGCTGCCAGCTGTGGCTCCTGCTTAGGCTCCCCCTGATACAAGGAAGCCAGTGTTCTGTTCAGTTGAGCATGGCTTTTTTCACTCTGGCCAGCGACTAACCGTAATAACCTTGTTTGTTCTTTAGGTTTTGCCTTGTGGTTAATAGGCTTGGTGGTAAATATCCATTCCGACCACATCCTGAGGAATCTGAGAAAACCAGGGGACACTGGATACAAAATACCCAGAGGTATGTACCGAGAGGGTAACACCCTCGTATTTAATGTTCAGCTCTGTGACGGAATGGCATTTTTCATGGAATCTCCCTCTTGAAAATTATATAAAATATTGTATGAGATTAGAAAAACATTTAAAATACACTAGTGTGTTATGGTAGTTTAAATGTAATCAGCCCCCATAATCTCGTAGGGAATGGCACTATTAGGAGGGGCGGCTTTGTTGGAGGAAGTGTGTCAGTCACTGTGGGGGTGGGCTTTGAGGTCTCCTATGCTCAGAATACCCAGTGTCCCAGTCAACTTCCTGTTGCCTACATGTCTGAAAGATGTAGGACTTTCAGCCCCTTCTCCAGCACCATGTCTGCCTGCACGCCGCCATGATGATAGTGGACTTAACTTCTGAAACCGTGAGTGGGCCCCTAAGTGAAATGTTTTCCTGTGAGAGCTGCTGTGCTCATGGTGTCTCTCAAAGCAGTAGAAACCCTGACTAAGACATGACCTTCCAGGAAAAGCCGCTGTTAGCAGACAGTCTTGAGTGTGAGCTAGAATTCGGAGGGCACTGTGTGACAGTGTGTGACTAGTATTCCTCAGGCTCACCCAGATTCCTGGCCTGTGGTCAGTCTGAAAACCTTGAAGCTGTAGATTAGGTTCCATGGTGTCTTGGTGTGGTGCAGCCAAGTCCCAGAGGCACCTGCCTTCACCCACAACCGTGTAGCCCTCATGGCAGCACCATGCCCAGGGGAAGAGATGTGCAAAAGTCGTGGGTCTCATGAGGAACCAGAACAGCATGTTTCAGGGCTCTGTGGACTGGAGGACTGGTTGGAGCAGATTTGAAAGTGGAGATGATACTAACAGGCGAAGGAGCCGATACCTGAGCTCACAGAAAGTGGAGGGGACACTCACAGTGAAGGAGTCACTAGCTAAGCTCACAGAAAGTGGACGGGATGCTCACAGTGAAGGAGTCACTAGCTAAGCTCACAGAAAGTGGAGGGGACGCTCACAGTGAAGGAGTCACTAGCTGAGCTCACAGAAAGTGGAGGGGACGCTCACAGTGAAGGAGTCACTAGCTGAGCTCACAGAAAGTGGAGGGGACGCTCACAGTGAAGGAGGCCATAGCCAGCTCTCAAAGAATGACACAGAGACTTCTTATTAATTATGAAAGCTCGGCCTATAGCTTAGACTTATACCTAACTACCTCTTATGGCTTAAATTAACCCATTTATTTTAATCTGTTGTAGGAGGAGACCACTTGTTTGTTCCTGGCCACATAGCCCCAAAATAATCACACAGAAACTGTATTATTTAAATCACTGCTTGGCCCATTAGCTCTAGTTCTTATTGGCTAACTCTTACATATTAATTTAACCCATTTCTGTTAGTCTGTGTATCGCCACATGGCTATGGCTTACCAGGTAAAGTTCCATCTGGCTCCCGTGGGGCTGCATGGCTTCTCTCTGACCCTGCCTCCTTTCTCCCAGCATTCACTTTAGTTTTCCCCACCTAGCTCTGTTCTTTTTCCCTATCACAGGCTACGACAGTTTCTTTATTCATTAACCAATAAAAGCAACACATCGACAGAAGGACCTCCCACACCAATCTGTGTTCTTTCACGTGGTGTCACCTCTCTTCCATCTTGTACCCCCTATTTCCTCTCTGTGTCTCCTGCTGTCTCCTGTGCACTAGATCTTCCTTTCTCTCCCTAGAAATCCCACCTGTACCTCTTGCCTAGCTATTGACTGTTCAGCTTTTTATTCTATCACTCAGAGTAAATACACCTTCACATAATGTACAAATATCCAACAACACTCCATGCTGGTCTTAGAACAAGCTAAGCAGAGCAGCAAAGGCTGCTGTCTTCCAGACAACAGCAGATGCCAGCAGCCCGGAAAAGGCACAGTGGGAACCATGAGGCTAGGCAGGCATCTCCTCTCTAGTTCATCGTTTCTAATCATCTAAGTTAAGGTGCACACCAAGGATAACAAAAACAACCAACAGCTCCCACAGACAGACATAAAATATGGAAATGAAGTCTAAGAGACTCATTCTCATTCTGTGTAAGTAAGGTGGAGGGCGGGCTAGGTGGTCCTAATGGAGGACACAGAACACACCCTGAAAACTAAGATAAGAAGGCCTTGGCGGAGAAGTCCAACCCTCAAGCCTGCCTTTCAGAAGAGCTCACCATAAGCCAGGGGAAGCAGACAGACAGCCACCAGCTGTACCTGGAGAATCCTCGTCTTAGTGGCTACTCAGATCCTTGAGTGCCCCCAAGGAGGAAATGCGGGCATTTGGCTTCGCATTCCTTGTGTATTATCTCTCAGTGGTTTTGAGGACCCAGGGCATGGGGGATATGGCCACCAAGGTTCTGTGACAGCTCTGAGTTTTAAACCGACCAACTTCTTGCATGTTCTGACTTTCAAGGGACCTTTTCAACGTGACAGTTGACATGGCTGTGTTTTCTCATGCATGGCGGTGTCTGTGCCTAAAGATTGAGTCATACCTCACAGAGTTTTTTACCAGAGCTGATAGCTACTCTGACGTCACCAGCCAGCTACGTGAGATTACTTCATGGGTCCCTGCAGAAGCAGGCGCAGATGGGGAAGTATGATACCTGCTTGTCTACACACGTCCAGGCAGAGAAGGCGCCTGCCCAGATCAGGACAAAGGGCAAGCGCTGTGGGCTATAGGTGACAGTGACTATCCACTGCTTTTCTGTTGTTGCCGCTCAATTAAGATATTTTTAAAAGCATGTAAACTCCTGATGGGCTGGTTAGCAGGCCCCAGGGATCCCCCTGTCTCCAACTCTCCAAAACCCAGATGACAAGCATGTGCTGCCGTTTCCCGGCTTTTTGTGTGGGTGGTGGGGATTGAAACTAAGTCCTTGTGCTTACAAGACAAGTGACTATGCCATCTGACCTGCCCTTAAGCTTTATAAAATAGTCTGTCTTAATGTAATGGGCAATGCATTGAGTTGTGACAGATTATACACACTTGACATGCACGGTCTTGTGACATGGCATCCTTGCACCGCCCGTATTAAAGGGACAATGCCTTTAATCCCAGAGTGGTGTCTGGGATTCTTAGCTAGCCGTGTGCTCACCAGCCTCTGCCCCTACACCCATTTGCTTCCACCAAATAGTGAGCGCTCCACACTGGACACTCAAGAGGAAGGTCACTTAGTGACCTGTTGCAGTGTCCACCCCAGGTTGGAGTGTTGTGGAATTTGAAGGGAGGCTGCAGATGTGCCCACTTTGAGGATTCAGGCCATTTTTCATTATTATTATTATTTTTAAATCTATCTTGTCCAGCAACACTGAAAACCTTCATCTAACAAGTCCCAGGTACTGTCATTCCATCTAATGTATAATCATAGTAGTACTTTTTTAAAAATCTTTATTTATTATGTATACAATATTCTGTTGACATGTATGCCTGCAGGCCAGAAGAGGACACCAGACCTCATTACAGATGGTTGTGAGCCACCGTGTTGTTGCTGGGAATTGAACTCAGGACCTCTGGAAGAGCAGGCAATGCTCTTAACCGCTGAGCCATCTCTCCAGCACCCATTATTATTAATGTGGGTGTGTGTATATGTGTGTGTGGCACACACATGTGCTATACCACATGTGTCGAGGTCAGAGGACAACTCAATGGAGTCAGTTCTCTCCTGCCACCCTGTCATCAAGCTTGACAGCAGGCACCCTGACCTGCTCTGGGCCACACTTCCAGACTCTGGCCTTTCCTTACACACTAGTCCCAACCCTGAGGCTCTAATCTCTCTCCTCTAGACACTATCTATACCCTGAGTACCTTGTCATATCCCTAAGACTGTCTTTTTCAAGACAGGATCTCATGTATCCTATGCTGAGGTGATGGTCATGTACCACCATGTCTGGCTTCTTTTCCTGTGGGGGTGAGTGGGACAGTGTCATCCCAAGGAAGTGTCTGAAGCGACTAATTATCTTTCACAACCCCCGGACTCTGGCCACAGATGCATGCGGACAGGAATTCTTAGAAGTACAGAACCTGAGAAAAGTGTGTGCATATTCCTGCTCACTCTCTCTCTCTCACACACACACCCTACACTAAAACCCCTAGAATTTGAAACTGACTTGTAAGTGCATGTTAGGTCACTTCCCTCTTCACTTTCCCCTCTCCGTCAGTCAGTGATGTGTCTTTGCACAGGTCCAAGGGTTTGGACCTGACAGGGTCAGTGAGGGAATGAAGAAAAAAGACAGACACAGTCATACAGAAAATCTGGGATCCCATGGACTGTGTTCTCTGATGGTGAAAATGCAGCCCTCCCAAAGGGCGTCGTGTTTATTATATGGGGTAGAATTGAGAGCCGAGGTTATTGCATAGGCTGATAAATGCTGGAATGTGCATACACCTGGGGTGTATGGTTCACAACTGGATCAGAGAGCGAGGTTTGACTGATCATGTTGGGAGGTCTCTCTAAGGGAGCAGCCTTTAGGCCTTAAATATCTGTGGGGAGAGAGCTCTGGTGGTAATTTCCTATATACGCTGTCAGCGACCACACACAGACCAGAGGAAGGCTTTGCCACTCCCGTAAGACTGAGACCCAGTTCCTTGACTTGACCATGCCTGTGTCAGCACACACTCACTCATGACGTCACACACTCAGGGCTTCCTCGACTCCCTGCACCTTGGACCAAGAGTTGAGAAGCCCTGCTGTGCTGTGTGGCCTTATACCTACAAGGTAATTGAAGATCCTGCCCAGTACCTTCCTCTCCAGGCCTGAAAGCCTGAAGTCAGAGATTGCCCACGTGTTTGGGGATTAGAAGGCTTTGCCTTCAGGCCTCCACTGTGCTACTTGGCAGCTGTTTCTCTAATGGTCTCACATGTCTTTTCTGAGAAGTAGGCCACCTCAGCTCTCCTGGGGCCCTGGTGTGCTTTGGTGGCCTGACCAGAGCTGGTTTCTGGCACTGGTTTTACGACATGAGAGGTGACCACCTATTTATTTGTCTGTTTGTTTGGTTTGGTTTGGTTTTTCAAGACAGGGTTTCTCTGTAGCTTTGGAGCTTGTCCTGTAACTCTCTTTGTAGACCAGGCTGGCCTCGAACCCAAAAGAGATCCATCTGCCTCTGCCTCCCAAGTGCTGGGATTAAACCACCTTTTTAAAACAAGGTCCACCCACAGCAGCTTCTTACCACACTTATCACGGTTACAGAGTCTCTGGCCTGCCTTCGTCCTGCCTTCCTCAGGTGCTGGAATGTGCTGGCTATTGCTCTCTTACCGTGGGGTCTTTGCTGTGGCCTTTTCTTGCCCAGAACATACACAGTAACTTCTGACCAGACTGTCACCTCCTTACTTAGCAAGACATACTTCCTACAATTCTGTCATGAGTCCTTTCTACCTCATGGTGTTACCATGCCCTGCCCTGCCTCTCCAGGCTCCTCAGTCAAATCAGTCTCTTCTGGGTGACCGCCCTTCTTTGTTACATTGGAGTTTATGACTCTAGATGGGAGAAGGGGCTTGACCTAGTGCCTGTAGCCTGGCCTGGAACAGGGGCTCTGTGTTGTTTGCAGGAGTGAGTTTCTACTTGAGACTGAATTTCCCTCATTTGGCCATGGGCTCCCTATCAGCCCCCCACCCCACCACACCCATTACACACATACACACACACACACACACACACACACACACACACACACCGGGGTGGGGGGACAGGGGTCCTGCACCAGCTGTGGTTGAGTCAGGACTTAAAGCAAGGAGTCTGTCTCAACAGAGAACTGCTTGCTAACTAGAGTCTCTTAGTTTCATAAGCTTCTTCATTTTGGTTGTACTGCGATAGTTCCTAAACTACAGAGATTTGCTTTCTAGAAGTAAATTAACTTTGTCTTTAGATTTGGTGGCTGACCTGCCCCCTTGAACTCCCCAGTATGCAGTAATGGCCAACCAGGAGAATTGGTTTATGATCACCTTGCTTTAACTGGTGACACCTAGCTGTGGCCAACCACAGGCCAAAAGGGGAGACTTTCTACTTTCTCCTCTGCCCTCCATGTTTGCTCTGCCTTACTAAATGACAAAAAAAAAAAAGAAAGAAAGAAAGAAATGGAAAGGTGGAAAGGCAAGGCCATGACTGCTCCTTAGTATGGTGGAGGAGAAGGTTTATTACAGATACGTGGGAGAGCATAGCCAGAGGCAGGGACATCTGGGAGAGTGCAGAGTAGACCTGACCAGGCTGAGCTAGGCCATGTGCGGAGGGAGGGGGAAGGAAGAGAGAGGGGGGACCAGGTACAGCAGTCTGGAGGTCAAGGGTACCAAAGGTAATCAAAATAGTTAGATTATATAGGGAAGGGCAGCCCAGCCCCTGGGTTGGAGAGTTGAGGGTGCAGAGCAATACAGAAGGACCCTGTAACAGCAGGGGCTGAGGGATGCTGGGAGAAGATGTGGAAAATAGGCACCTCAGTCATTTGTCCCCAGTTTGAGACTTAAGAATTACAAACCCCTGTTTGAGAGTAAATGGTGAGCTCTCAGATTCTTGCACCTCAGTCATTTGTCCCCAGTTTGAGACTTAAGAATTACAAACCCCTGTTTGAGAGTAAATGGTGAGCTCTCAGATTCTTGCAGACCTTTCTCTAGGTCTCCCCCACCCCCTACCCCCCACCCCACTCCCCACAGTAAAGGCCTGTACTGTCCCATGTCTTTCATCTCTTGTCTCTCCTTGCTGACTTACCCTCTGGGGTCCCCCTGCTGCTTCCTCTCCAGTTGTGGTGGGTCCTCTTTCTCTGAGTTCCTCATCTGCTGAGTTTTAATTTCTTTCCTTTCTCCAGAATCTTCCTTTCTAACCAGCCTGCAGGTGGACTCCCCAGAAACCCTTGTGTCCCATGGAGAGTTTCCCCAAACAGAACCACTGGTCTCCCCAGTGGGGCAGTGGAGCAGGGACACGTCTCTCTTTTCTGTTTGGAAGACTCTTTTGTACCCCTCCTTGGGGCCATTGTCCCGCAGTCCTAGCCTAGACAGAATCTCTCCACTGAAGCACAGCCTGGCTGAGGTGCCTGATTCTGCATGTTCAAAAGGGCCTTACGTTTCCACACCAGAATATCACCTCATCTTTCCTTCATTCGGGCCTCTATCTCTTTCTGCCAGGCTCTCTGCTCATCCTCCTCTGCCTCTCAGAGTCTCCAAAAACCCCTCCCCTCCAAGAACTGCCAATCTCCCCCAATGTCTGCTGCTTGCCAACACCTGCGTCTAAGATTTACTATGGAGAAAGGCTGTTTCCAAATCCTGCTGGCAGAGGACAGCGGCTGCCTTGAGTGACCTTCTTAGCAAAACCTGTTTCTCAACCAGACTCCCGGCTGTGATCAGATCAGAAGTCTTTTAGTGACCTCTGCCTCTCTCTGCCTTGGCAGCTTCCCTGCCTAACCTCCCCATTTCTTTCTTCTTTCCTCTTCCCACTCCTTCCCCTGCTGGCCAGCCTGACCCTGGAGCCACCATTCCCTTCCACGGGACTCTCTAGCTCAGAACCTGACTCCAGCGAGTCTTATGGAAAGCTAACCCCTCCCCCACCTCCTCCCCACATACCCTGTGTAGGAGGTAATCTTTTGTTGATCTGCCTCCTCCCAGTAAAGGCCTATACCATCTTTAGTCCTTTGTTTCTATCTGTCATTTCAGCTCATTAACCTTTCGGTTAACACTCTTGCAGTTTCTCCAGCTACTGAACGTCACCCGAGTGTCACCACCTTTTCTCTCTTTTCGCCTAGGAGGCCTGTTCGAATACGTCACTGCAGCCAACTACCTTGGGGAGATTGTGGAGTGGTGTGGCTTTGCACTGGCCAGCTGGTCCCCCGCAGGCGGAGCGTTTGCTATGTTCACGATCAGTACGCTGCTCACCAGGGCAAGGCAGCATCACCAGTAAGTTTTAAACCACGTCTTCACTTTCCCAGTTTGTTCTTGGACTTCAGCATAGCAGTTTCCAGGCCAGACTTCCATAATGCTAATATTGAGCCGCTAGTCCTGTTGCTTAAAGGAGAGAGCTAAAGGAGCAGACCTGCGGCTTTGGGGGTCCTCCCTTGTGCTGGCAGGCAGGTGTCTTCCCGTAAAGAGGGAGTGGCAGAGTCAGGAACCACCATGCCTTTGTCACCGGTCTACTTGCTTACGTTTCAGAGGTTCAATCCATTATCGTCCTGGTTGAAATTATGGTGACATGCAGGCAGTCACTGAAGGAGTAGCTGCGAGCCACACCCTGATCTGTTGACTGGACTTGACAAGGGTTTGGAAACCTCAAAACCCACCCCTAATAATATGAATCCTCTCACAAAGCCATGCCTCGTAATCCTTTCAAATACTGCTACTCCCTGGTGACTAAGCATTTAAGTGTATGAGCCTATGGGGGACAATTCTTATGCAAACCCCCACACCCTGAAAACCCCCAGAGCTGCCGAGAAGGAAGAGGTATAAAAGTACCCCTGGCAAAGGTTTATAAAAAGGAATTACATTATCAACTGGCCAAAAACCAAGTCAGGATAAAGAGGGAACTGCTCATTGTTGATGGATTGCCGGGTCCATTGATCTAACTGCAGAGAGAAGAAGATGACTTATCCTTTGTTCTACTGGGACGAGAGAAACCTGGGCTGCGCATCTGTTAAACAGATTCTAGCTTAGGTATTTTATGGGGCTTAAGCTTTCTCCTTGTGATAATTTAAACCTACCCCATGCCTTCCTGTTCTTTCACCTCGCACTGTATTCTGCAGACAAGCGGTGTTTCTCTTCCTAGACTACTTAGGTCCCTCTAAACCTCCTGACCTCCCCATCTCAGAGATCACCACCTACTCTGTCAGGGAATAGGGCAGTGGCTGCTGTAGCGTCTTCCTGCTAAGAAGGGGCAGAGTCTATCAGCCGTGCAGGTCTGAAAGAGAAAGAACTCTGAGGAGGTGACTCCTGGGGCTGGTCCTGGTGGCTTTGGTAAAATTTTGGCAGGCAGTGTATCTTGAGCTCTTTCTGCAGAACCATCTGTAGAAGCAAAGGGCCAGATGGCATGGAGAGAATAATGCTAGAGGCCACTTTAGTGTAGCCCAGAGTAGGCCAGCCATTATCCAAAATGTCCCACATCCAAGGCTGGTCTTGAGAGTGATGAAACGGATCTCCTTTCAGGCATGTTGGTAGCTATTGGTGTGGCTAGATCCACAGTGAGAGATGTCTCCAAGAGAGAGAGAAGACATTTAACTACTATTTGATTATTAGGTTAAAACAGTGGTGGACCTGTCTCTCTTGGCTTCCCATAGGTTCTGCAATGTTGAACTGAGCCCAATGTCCAAGGAGTATGATTCCCTAAAACCCCAAGGAATACATGCCATTCCCAGTCGTACCCCAAACTATCCCTTCCTGCTGGGTGTTTAGGATCAAACCTGTAGCCAGACCTGGCCACTCCTACCTTTTAGTACCAAGGCTACTTAAGAGTCTGGTTCTCAGGGCTGATTTGGTTTCAGCAGAGCCTCTGCCCTTTTTCCTTAATCACTGACTCCACCTATATGAAGTCATGTTGAAGGAAAGGCCTTCCTTGGCTGTGGCTTCCCTCAGAAGCATGAGGGAGAAGTCTCCTCTGGATGACCCTCCTCTTTGTAGAACAGACACTGGTTAGAGCTTATTGGGTGGGGTCACCAGGTAACTCCCCACAGTTACAGGACTTTCTGAGAGATGTCATGGTCGCCAGGACCTAAAGTCTCTCTGACTACATTACCGTAGCCTCCAAGCATGCTTACTGAATACCCTGCCCGTCAGTGTATCGAACTTTGACCTTGGCATATCCCATTGGCCTAGTTAGGGTTACTATTGGTATGATGAAACACATGAGCAAAGCAATTTGACCAGGAATTCTTGGAACCAGTTTGTCCGTCGAAAGCAAGCTGGGGGAGGGGAGATCACAAGACCTTGGGTCAGCGTCAGCTATTGCCTACTTGAATTCCCTCGTCCACCTGAATGGAGATGTCCAGTCTGTCAGCAGGGAGCTGTGCGGACAGTCTCATCTGTCCCCAGGAGAAGTCAGACTACATAACAGCAGGATTTCCACACCTTACCTATGCATGATTGGGTGCTCTGTCTACCCAGCTTCCTCCTTTAGTAAACCACACCAGCCTGAGATCAGCCAGGAGCCGCATTTGCTGCGTCTATTTAGCAGCTGTTCTAGTCCGGCTTCATTCACCTCTGTTCACAGAGTTAGAGCCAGGATCGGAAGGAGGAAGAGAGGCGCCCATTCATTAGCCCAGTAACGTACTAGGAGAGCCAGGGAACCAAGATTTAGCTGCCTAGTTTTGAGACCCATCCACCTGCCAACTCAGAAACATTTCTTGTCATTTTAATTCCAAGAGGGAAGAACCAGGGCGCAGTTAAAACTGATCACAGCTAAACAAAAAGTCGACCAGTATAAATAGCTTATCACCCAATATTTGGAATTCACTCACAATCTCCTGAGCTCTGAAGGGTGCACACAGCTCTGCCTCCCTGACTCTGCCCTCCACAGCACCCATAGTTCCCTCTCATTGACTCCAGCCACCTTTGCGAACACAGCTGCTGCTGTCCCGGGTGCCATCACAATCCTGATGCTTCCTACGGCTTTATGCTGTCACCAGCAATACCGTGTGGGAGACCCTGCACGTGACCAGTGTGGGGCTACCAGCATGACTTTCAGCTTTGACCTCCTTGGGACCATAGCCTCTGTGTGCTGAGACACACACGGGTGATGGACCTCAATGACACTTGGATTCTGTGCCACTGGCACCCAGACACCTACTGTCCTTACTCCCAGTGGCTGTGGGGGATCACCTGGATGTCTACCACATTAGTCCTGGTTGGGGTATCCCCTTGCTTTAAGGAGGCCCTTGGAATACCCAATGAATCACAGTCACTTCTGATACTTCTCAGTTTTCAGTCAGGTATACAGCTGTCCTCTGAAATCCTGGACAAAAGACCCCAAGAAATGGGGGTGATGGATGTTGTCTAGGGAATTGCCATGTTCATTCCTTGACGTGAACAAAGAATTGAACAACTGGAAGTGATAGAAGACCACGCCATGGAGACTTGCATGCAGGATGGGAGAAGTTCAAGGCTGGAAGTCTATTAAATGGGTGCTGGTTTGGGTTTGGGGGCACTTTATAGGGTCCCTGCAACTCCCCCTTCCCTCTCTACTGGTCCTCTCTAGATTCCTGACCCCACTTCATGAAGCTTACTTTCACTTCCCTATCCGTCCGTGTCCCACTAACTCTCCTTTAGTCAGAAACGGGGTTACTACAGTGACTGAACTCTACTGGAAGGCAGAAAGCTCTCATCCCAGTCCCTGTGTGCAGTCACGGATGTGACTACATGGGACAAGGTCATACTGGAACTTGGTATGCCTGGGCCACTGTAGTGGGGCTGTTTATCAAATGTGGAAAGGACCAGGGTTGCATATCCAGAGGACAGCACCATGTGGAGACACAGAGATAGGGAGGCGGGACAGCCTGGCCACCAGGATCAGAGACAGCACGTCTGCCCTAGCTATGGTTCAGGCTCATCAGGGATGATCTCATGATACTGAGTTCTGGTGCTTTGTCAACACCTGCAAAAAATGGACACATCAGACTTCAGCCATTTTAAATTGACTGACCCTTAAGGAAGTAAAGGCAGTGAGTTTGACCTTTGAAGGCCCCAGATCTCTCTGCTAGATGACCTGGGATAAGACCGAATGGAAACCACGTCCCCTGTAACCAGGTTTTACAGCACAAACAGAGCAAAGTTACCGTGCAGGAGCAGTGCTGAACAGCAGCTGGCCTCCTGGAGTCCCTCCTCCATTTTCATTCCCAGGCTCCCTGAGCACAGGGACTGTGACCGCTTATGGCTGTCTCACCCAGGCGTGTTGCTGTTCTTCACATGTGTGGCATCTGATGGAAAACTGAATGGTGACTTGTCTCTAGCTAGGCAAACAAGCCTTCATACTTTTGAAAACTGATGAGGGGGAGATTGAACAAGAGGTGGTCGAGTCCATCATGGAGGACTTTTCTAGAACAAAACAGGGACCAAGAAAGTCCCTCTCAACATTTGAATATGAAATACGCAGAAACGGGAAATAAATAATTCAGATTTCTAATTGAAAGCCTTACTAGTGAAAATCCCAAGGAATACATTGTGTTGCCGGAGACATCAGGGCCGCTTCATTTAGGTTCTCAGTCTTATCAATAAAAAATTGTAAAGTGGCATTGGGAGGAAGCTGGAAGACAGCAAACTGTGTGTCATGGCAGCTGTTTGGGGGGTGAGGAGGACTCAGAGGAGAGAGAGGAAGAGAGACCAGGATGCAATGGGAGGCGGAGAACCACTTACGTGGAAAGTGCAAAGTGCCCAAGAACACAGGCTTAGGCTTTGACCACTATCTAAAAGAAAGAAAAGGAAGAAAAAGGAAGTTACCCTTTTAAGCTCTGAAAGTGGACACACTTGGCAGAGCTGTGAACTGGTGGCATAATCAACCGCAGGGAGGGCTGGCTTCTCTGAGGGGAGAGTATGTTGTCTCACGAAGGGTTAATCGTTCCTCCTGTCTCTCTAACATGGCTTTAGGCCAATGTGACTTCCTGAGGGTCCGTTGGCCAGGTGACTCACAGGCCCGACTGGATGAACTTTTAACGTAGGCGTCAATAGTATGAACTGTTCCAGGCAATGGAGTAGATCAGAATGTAAGGCTCCACCCAAGACAAGCCGCAGATTGCAGATTCCGTTCCCTTGACTAGCAGCACCGTCACTTTCTCAGAGGCCCTCAGCAGAGCCCTGATAACCTCAGGGACCTCCAGAGCTTCCATAACATTTTCCCCCTTAAGAATAAGGAGCTTAAAATCACTTAGAAAATGGGCCAGCGTTGGAGGCGGGGGATACATATAACCACACCCACCGTGAACGAATTAGCATCGGAGCTGGAGTTTCCATCCTGCCTCACTTAACAGACTCCAGGCAGGTTGCTCATCTAGGAGCGAATAAACCAGAGCGCCCCCTGCTGGCCAGAGAACTGAAGACATTCCTTGCTTCTGACCTTGAAGAATGGCCTTTGCAGTCCCCACCCCTAAACTGCTTAGCCAGTTCCTATTCAGGTCCTCGTCATTTGTGGAGCATAGCACGAATAGTAAAAACCCAGAGACAGATATTGGGGTTCAAACTGAGGATCAGAAAAGCAAAACTGCGAACCGCTAGAAGCTCTGCCAAGGTCGGGCGACCACAGACTGAGTCCTAAGCCTCTGTCTCCTCCTGTGCTATATGATTTCTGAGCTGAAGATGCTTTTGTTGAAATTGATGTCAGTGTGGGGTGATTTTGAGTCCTAAAGAGTAACTTAGTTTTGTGACAGTGTATTTATACATTTATTGGCCTTAAAAGCTGAGGACAAAATACTTATCCCTTTGCATGATCTTGTTATGTTACTTTGGCTGGTTTGAAATTAAAAATCCCATTGCCTCAGCCTCTCAAGTAGCTAAGAGTATAGGCATGTCATAATAGGAGATATATATATATCCCAATAAACCCCACAACTAAACCATCAGATAAATTACTCAGAAGAAAACACTTCAAAGAGCAATTCCTGCTTTTGTATTCATTGCAGTGTGGCAGAATAGTATTGCCTGGCCATGGAATTGTAACAGCTTTGGAGCGTCAGTCTATAAATGCTGTTACTGATGGTCAAGCTCTCGGCCATTAGGTGTTGTAGCTTGCTAATAAGCCTACTCTTTTGAGAGTAAACTGTAAAGATTTAAGGGGAGACTACCTTCTCCAGGAGCCTGATCAGCCGTTCTTAGCAGCGCACTGAGTGCGTGACAGGTCACAACTCTCCATGCAGTGGCAGACTAGATACAGGTATGTGCTTGTTCATGCAAGACGCTCAAGCCTGAAGATCAGCCATAGAGGAGACTTGCTGAAATTTGAGATATTAAAGTAACGTAATATTTAACCTTTTATTTTGTTTGTTTTGTTTTTTTTGTTTTTGTTTTTTGAGACAGGGGTTCTCTGTGGCTTTAGAGCCTGTCCTGGAACTAGCTCTTGTAGCCCAGGCTGGTCTCGAACTCACAAAGATCCTCCTGCCTCTGCCTCCCGAGTGCTGGGATTAAAGGCATGCGCCACCAACGCCTGGCTTAACCTTTTAATTTAGTTCATGTCCCTTTTAAGACCACCTTAGTGTGTCCTCTGAACATAGTGATGGAATTTTTTGCAGTAGTGGTTTAGAAAAAGGAAGACAAGACAGGGTGTATTTGTGGAATGCTGGCTATCCCCGCTGCCTCTCCAGCCCAAGACTCAGAAACATGGTCTGTGGAGTCTTGACCAAGTTACTCAGCCCTTCAGGACAAGATAAGCCCATGGCTAGGACCTGCTGCAGAGAAACTGGGACGCTAGGTGTGTTTGAAGTAATACCAGACAAGAGCTGGAGAACAGTCTGAAGACTGTTTGGCCTTCACTGTGCTTGAGGGGGATGGGCAGTTAGCTTTGCTGCAGAGGTGTGTTGGGTCGTAGGCTCAATCAGCAACGGTAAGAGCACTGAGAAGTGGGAGTCGGGCCTGCTCTGGGTCACGCAGGGATAGCTTTAGTTCTAGGGATGGAACACAAGAAAAAATATAGTGACTCTTTAAAATTAGAAATCTCACAAGATGCATTTTTGAGGCGGACTTGTGATTTCAGTAGTTTAATGAGCAAGTGTTCTTTAATCATTTAACCGCATTTCTCCTGCCTGTATAACAGTTTTTCAAACTGTTTGACAAACAGCAGCTTTACATAAGAGGCTCTTAGCTTCATGGTGACCAAAGTTATACAGTGTCCTCGGACAGTATCCCAAATCACGTAACCAGTGTGTACTCTCATCTTCGCTGACTTGTGCTTTCCTGGTTGCTCTGCCCTTGCCCTCCTGAGACCACTGTCATCTTCAGAAGAATCAGCCTCCTTTATCAATGTGGGGTGTCCTGTACAGGTATCCCCAGGGCGTCTTAGGAAGGAGCTGTGCTGAGCGGCAGAGCCCCTAGCAAGCCTGTGTCCTCGGTCACATTGTGAAGTGGGTGCCTTTTCTGTGCTGGTGACTATTGGCAACTTCTGGAAAAGACTCCTGTCACTGGGTCCCATGCTAGAGAGGTGACAGGGAATGCAGAGGCCCCGGCAAGCTGCTCATCCTCTTTCCTGTTGCATATACAGCAGATGACAGGGACTGGCAGTCGGGCCCTGGGTTATCATTTCTGTAGCTGTGGGCTGCAGTTAGACTCACGCAGAGACAGCGCCCTTCACTGCCTTCCTCTCTGGCCATTATCTTTCTGCTGCACTAGTAAATGATTGCTTCCCTTAACATCTTTCGTGCCTATGGAAGCTTTTTTTTTTTTTTTTTTTACTATTTCTAAATCCTATAAAGAAATTAAAAAGACTTTTTGGAGATGAGGTCTCACGCACTGATGCCTAAGCTGGCCTCTGACTCCTGGGCTTGAGCCACCCTCCAGCCCGGCCTCTCAAGGCACTTCCACTGTAGGCATGAGGCACATGTGTCCGTTCAGCCGTCCCCGCTGGCTGCCTGTGTTGGTGCACTGAAAATACTTGCTTCAACTGAAAAGCTGAATTGCCAACATTACCCATTGTATGTTTAGTTGATGTCAGCATCTCTTCCCAGAAAGGGAAATTATGCAGGGCGCTCCTGAGACACAGTTAACACTTAAAATTATTCACAGTATGGATAAATGCCAAATCCTTATTGCAAAACAACAACAACAAAAAAAAAAGCAAAAACGAAAAAACAGAAAACAACAACTTAGGGCTGACAAGATGGCCTCGTAGGCTAAGGTGTTTGCCACCACCCCTGAGAATCAATCCCTGGCACCTGTGTGATAGAAAGACAGAACCAGTGCTCAGAAAGTTGTCTTCTGACCACTATGTGTGTATACACACATAGACACAAAGTTTTAAAATGTAAAACACCACCAAGGTATTTGTTGCATAATCACTTTTGTTACCATCTTTGAAAATGCTTAAATAACAAAATGAATTGGTTTTTTAAACCCTTTTTTCTCTCATTTTAGGTGGTACCATGAGAAGTTTGAAGATTACCCCAAATCGAGAAAAATTCTAATTCCATTTGTGTTTTAGTGTGCTCTCTATGGCGGTGTGTTCAAAGAGCTCCTTCCTGGCGACGACTCTCTGGGCGATTTCCTTAATTCTGCAGCTCCTCTGTTTTCAGGAAGGGCTATAGGGGTTTTCATACCCTGGTAAAGGAGTAAGCTAATCATAAAGTAATCCCACTGTGTGCTGTTAGGGACGATGCTGCCTGCCAGGTCAGGAGCGGGGAGCATTGCATCATTGCAGCTGTCTCTAGCTTCAAATGTGCCTCTTTGCGGTTTTGGTTTTGTTTGTTATTTCTAGATTTTTTTTTTGGGGGGGGTCAGTTTAGATTTTGGTTTTATGTCAAGACAGAATTTCACTGTGTAACCCTGACTGTCCTGGTACTCGCTCTGTAGAGTACCAACTCACAGAGATCTGCCTGCCCCTGCCTCCCGAGTGCTGGGATTAAAGACATGCCACCACCACCCATTGTTTGTGCATTTTTGAGACCAAGTCTCACTGTGTAGACCAGGCTGGCCCTACACTCACAGAGTGATGTGAGGCCTCTCGTCTAAAGGTGTTCGCCTCCGCCACTCCATTGCCACCAAACCTGGCAGTGCCTCTGGGTTCTGTGCGGCAGAAGTGTAAGAAGAAACCACCGATTCCACCACCTCCTACAACCAACCAGCCCTGCAAGGAATGCATACAGGTCTGCAGAAGTCTCCTGCCTTCTCCATGGATGTGTGTTCTGCCTGTTCAGCCCGGGCCAGAGAGGCCTGGGGCCAGGGAGAGATCCCAGTCTGCTGTCCTTCACTGCAGCTGCTCCGCTAGGCCACGAGACTGGGGAAAGGCCTCTGTCACTTCTCCCCACTCAGCTCTCCCCATGACATGCTCCTATAAACATGCTGTGTCCCCAGGAGAGGTGGGACTCTACAGTGTCACCACTCACTCACTGGCCCTACTTGGTTCTTCCTTTGGTCTAGGCGGAACTAGAAGTCTTTAGGGCACTTTTTAAAAACCATCTTTATTATTATAAAACAAAATCTCAAAACAGAATCCCTTATTTTGAATGCCCATGCCTGAAATGCCAGCACTAGGGAGGCTGAAGTGAAAGAATGGAAAGCCCAGGGCCAGCCTGGACTACGCTGGACTATGTAGGGAGATCCTATCTGAAAAATACATAAATACCAATGCCAATCAGCTACCACTGGGAGCTCCTGTTTGAAAAATAAATAAACAAATAGTTGCCAATACCAATCGGCTATCCCTCCAAGGAAGTAGCTTCAGGTAATAAAAGACATCGCCCACCCAAGCACCAGCTTGGGAGAGAGGTCCCCAGCCGGGACCCTAACTCCACAGTGGCTCTTTGCAGTCTATGAGCCACTGGTGAAGAGCCATCCCCACTGGACAGACCATTCCCCTGGGGCAGTGCACTCCCTACTGCCCGTCATCAGGGGACGCGATGGGACAGTGTGCCCTCTGATCCACAGAACATGCTGCATTCGCACCTCCCAGCAACCTGATGGTGAGCACAGCACCCCATCCGCCTTTCCTGTGTGAACTACCTACTTTCCCTGCCCCGACCACCCACCCTGCTGAGTCCACCTCCAGGGGCCCACCACCCACCTGCCTGTGGCCTTCCCAGCAGGGCTTCCTCTGGCTTCCTCTTACACACAAACCATCTTAAAAACTATCTTTATTAACATAAAGGTTTAACATAAATCCTTTCACCCTCCCTTTATCTGACCAAATAACTGCCAAATAAAGCACAAAATATTGTAGTTTTCCTCTCAAAACCTCAGAAGTAGGTGCTGCCTGGAGTGTTCTGGAAGATTTGCATGGACAGGGGTATTCTGCTGAGATCCTGGGATGTTTGCTGTGAGCTTGACCTCCATTGGAAGGCATGGTGCCAGAATGGATGCCCTGTCACTGAGCCACATGCTAGCACTACAATGCATCTTTGTTTATAAAGGACCAAGTTGCACACAGGCTTGACGCTTGTTCCACCCCCATGCTGAGTGAGAGATTAATTAGAAGGAATCCTGTCTGAAAAATTACACCCTACTTCATTTCTTAAAAATCTAACTTACTTATATGAACTGTGATTATTAAGGAAATTAGTAAACCTACAGTTCTAAGTCCAGCTGTATTGTTTGTCTGGGTGCTTGGTTGGGACCATCACCTGTTTAGCCTTCAGCCCTGGAAGTTCGCCTTTTTCCCAGTGTTAGGTGGCCCTTTAATACCCTCGGTGAAGTTGCATAAGTCATAGGACCCTTATATGGTTTTAATTAAGGTTGTTTTAGATATTCAAATGAAGATCTGCCCAATTAGGGTTTTGTTTTATTTTCTGTATTTGTTTGTTTGTTGTTTTTTGAGACAGGGTTTCTCTGTAACTTTAGAGCATGTCCTGGAACTAGCTCTTATAGACCAGGCTGGCCTCAAACTCAGAGATCCGCCTGCCTCTGCCTCCCGAGTGCTGGGCTTAAAGGCAGCACCACCACAGCCTGGCCCCAGGTGGTTTCTAAATGGAATGAAATGAAGCTATGGATGTTTGTGGCTTCACCATGTCAAGCTATGCTGCTAACTCATTTCATGAAATCCTGTTGCCCTCCTCATGTTTTCCAGCTTGGCAGCATTTCGAAGCCCTTCATTTGTGGTCATTTACTGCTTATGTCAGCAAGAACCTGGAGGAAAATGTTGCAGATTCTCTGAATTTCTGTGATATTTGGGCACAAATGGCTTTTGAATATTCTTGTTTCCTTTTGATCTCTTCCGCCTTAGCCCATGGATATTTTCTTTCCCATCTTAAACATCATTTACTCCTTGGGCCAGCAAGATGGTTCAATGAGCAGAAGAATTTACTGCACAGACAGACCTGGCCACCTGAGGTCAATACCATGTAGAGACGAAAGAGAAGAATCTACACCAGCCTTGTCTGTCCCCTAGCATACCTCGCCACACACCGTGCATGCCACCCCACAGTAATTAATAAATCAAAAACACTTTACTTATCTTGAGATTTTTCAGATGTCCTTCATACAGCTGAGAAATGAGAAAGATAATTACAGCAGAGATGGAATATCTCTTAGATATTAGTGCTTAGAATACACTACATTGACACTCTAAATTATCTTGTTTTAAAACTGTGTATTGTGTTTTGCCTGCATGTATATCTGTCTATATACTATGTACATACATTGGCCATAGAGAGTGGAGGGCATCAGATCCCCTGGGGCTGGAGTTAGAGATGGGAGCCACCATGGGCTGTGAATCAAACATTAAAAGAGCAGCCAGTGCTCTCAACCCCTGAGCCATTACTCCTGCTCCAGTGTTCCTCTTTTATAGTTGGACAATCAGATTGAGAGACTCAGAATATCTCTTTAGAATTTCTTCTTCTTCTTCTTCTTCTTCTTCTTCTTCTTCTTCTTCTTCTTCTTCTTCTTCTTCTTCTTCTTCTTCTTCTTCTTTTCTTCTTTCTTCTTTTTTTGCCATGCCTGTTACACTAGGGACTGGTGCTAAGACTCTATAGCTTGACCTGGTCATAGCTGGTGATGGAGACTCCATCAGCTTCCTGACGGAGACTTCAGATGCTAACTTCCTACAGCTCACTAACCTATCCAGGCCAGTTCTCAGAGAACCTCAGTACAGACCTCAGCCCAATTTCTTGAAAAATTCACAAGGAACTGCCCATCTCACATGGCCATGGGAACCTGCATCTGCTGCCCTCTATGGGAAGAGCACAGGTATCAGGTATCCTGATTGTAGTCAAACACAAGACAAAGAATTTACAACTTACATCTTCTCCTCCTTAAAGGAAGGCTCTCCATGGCTAATGGCACATGTGTGAGCTTGCCCCATGAGTGAGCACTAAACATGCATGTGTCTGCTTATATCACAGTCATCATGTCACCAAGCACCTTTGGGCCACAGACAACCCTGATCAGATGAGATGAAAAGCAAGAGACAACTAAAACAATGTTCTCAAGTCTCTAATCTAGGTATTTTTAATCCAGGAAGCATTCTAGAGACATTTCACATCCAGTAGGTCACTCTGTCCCTCTGGTTCCATCCCTAGACCTTCCTCGGAGGACCCTCTTGGCATGACAGCAGGATAGAGAACTGCCACAGGGACTGAACTTGGAAGAGGTACCTCATCTGGGGAAGCTATCATCAGCAGACACCTCCCTATCCCCTGGCCAGCGCATAATACATAAGAGGATCTCCTGCTGGCCACATCCACCCAACACCTGTTTGCAGCCTGTTCTCAAAGATTTGCAGTCTCAGAGCCTGAGAGAGGACTCAGCTGAGTCAAACCTTCCCAATATCTGAGTTCCTACAGTAGTGAAGGTCAATAGTTTAGAAGTCCAAGAAAAGAGTTAGGGTGCAGTTGAGTGGTAGAAAGATTGCCTGGCATACACTGTACAAGGCCCTAGGACGACCAGCCCTGCATAAGAACACGGAGGGAAAGAAAACTTACTTATGTGTCTTCATTCGAGTTTCTATTGCTGTGAAGAGCCAGCATGATCACTGCAACTCCTATAAGAAAGACATTTCAGTGGGGTGGCTCCATTACAATTTCAGACACTCAATCCATCATCATCACGGCAGGGAGCATGGTGGCGTGCAGAAAGACATGGTGCTGGAGAAGTAGCTGAGATTCTTTTGTCTTGCAGACATGTAGGCAACATGAAGTCAATTGGGATTCTGGGTGGTATCCTGAACATAGGAAACCTCAAAACCCATCCACTAGAGTGACATACTTCCTCTAACAAGGCCACACCCACTCCAATAAAGCCACACCTCCTAATACTGACACTTCCTATGAGCTTATGGGAACCAATTACATTCAAACTACCACCTTCATCTCCCTGGCCCCAAAAGCATATAACAGTATCAGTCAATGCAAAATACATTTAGTCCAACTTCAAAAGTCCCCATAGTCTATCACAGTCTCTCAACAATGTTTAAAAGTCCAAATTGTCTTCTGAGATTCATGCAATGTCTTAATTGTAATGCCCTATAAACTTAAAATCAGAAAGCATATCACATACTTTGAACATACAGTGGTGCAGGGTATACATTACCATTCCAAAATATAGGGAAGGACACACAGTGAGGAAATACTGGGCCAAGGAAAAGCCAAAACCAGCTGGGCAAACTTCAAACTCTGCATCTCCATGTCCGATGTCAAAAACACTCTTCAGATCTCCAACTTCACTCAGCTTTCTTGACTGCAACACTCTTCTTTCTCTCAGGCTGCCTCCACTCTGCTAGTAGCTCTCCACAGCAGATATTCCTCACTCTGGCAGCCTCTTGGCAGTCTCTATTAGGCTGTTTTGAGATTTCCTCTGCCAACAGAATTAATCCAAAACTCTTGGCTTTAGCCTCAGGCAGACTGTTTAGGCAAGGGCAAAAGGCAGCTACTTTCTTCACCAAAATATCACAAGAATGATCTCTAGGCAACATAATAAAATTCTCCTCTGAAACCTCGTGAGTGAGCCTCACACAGTTCAAATAACTCAGGTCCACTGTCTTCCATGCTCCTGCTAGTATGGCAGTGCTTAAAGCTTTCCACTGCTTTCCTAACCCACACTCCCAAAGTCCACCTTACTCCAAATAAAAACATGGTCCAGCCTATCACAGCAATACCTGAGTCCGTGGTACCAACTTCTGTCTTCGTTAGGGTTTCTATTGCTGTGAAGAGACACCATGACCATGACAACTTTTATAAAGGAAAGATATTTAATTGGGGTGGTTCACTTACAGTTCAGAGGTTCCGTCCATTATGTTCATAGTGGATAAGGTAGCATGCAGACAGACCTGGTGCTGGAGAGGTAGCTGAGAGTCCTATATCTTGGAGGCAACAGGAAGTAGTCTGAAAGTCAACACTGAGGGAATATGAGCAAAAGAGACCTCAAAGCCCACCCCCCATAGTGACACACTTCCTCCAACAAGGCTACACTTACTTTAACAAGGCCACACTTCTAGCAGTGCCAGTCTCTATGAGCTTAATTTTAAGTCTCTATAAGTTTAAGTTAGCCTGGGCTACCCACGGAGCTCCAAGAGATCCTGTGCTACACAGCAAAATTTAAAACAGCATCATCCTCAGCAGAGGTTTCAGTATGATACAGTATCAGATAAGATGCTGATGAGGTAGAAGGTGAGCTTCTAAGATAAACTCACATTTGCTGGTCTGCTGGAGATGCTAGGGACTGTTCAGAAGAGTCCAGGTGTTTCGTGGAGAACCTATCTGTGGCACCAGCCTGAGATGCCATGTAACAAAGCTTTAGCTGCTGTGCCCAGCTCAGGCCCTCATTGTCCACACAGCAAACAGCTCTTTTCCTAAAGAGAATAAGACATAGTTTGTTCTGGAACCATTTTCAGTGGCTGTGGTCCAGCTACATAGATTTAGGTTACCCCAAATTCCATGTCTCCATGTGGAAGCAGCTTCCTGAAGGTTCATAGTTTTGCAGAACAAAGAGAGTCATAAGAAGACAAGTTTAAAACACATGGGTGGGGCCATCAGAGAGGTGGGTACCACAAGATGGTGGAAACTTTGCTGCTGGCCTAAGATGTTATCTGATGACATTGTCAAGCTTCGGAGTTGGTGGAAGCTAGTCATCTGCTAAGTTAATAGATTTCATAAGGGTTTTATCTGTTCGTCACAAAATGTTAGTCCTGATTTTAGAGGCGGGCAAGGAATGGTTGTTCAGTAGGCTAAAGCAACCTGGAGATTACATATTTTTTACCTGCAATATTCCAACCTTTCCACATTTTTGTGGTTTTAATCAGTCAATCAGTCTCAATAAGCAAATCCAGCCTATTTCTAGGACATCTCATTCACAACATGGTCTGCCTGTTAGCCAATCAGCATACAAAGGCTATATGCTATTTATTAAATATTATAAGGTCCTTCATATCCAGGAAGCTCATTGTTAAGATCTATACTAATAGATTAGGTTGGCTGGTTGGCAGGACAGCAGTCTTCAGGAGAGAAATAGCTGGTAAGGGCCATTAAGAAAGAAACACAAGAGGTGGAGACAGGTGGATCTCTGAGTTTGAGGCCAGCCTGGTCTACATAGAGGGCTACTGTGTTGGCTGAGGTTTCTGTCCTGCCCAGTCCCACAATCGTTCAGTCCCAAAGAAAAACACAGAGGCCTACATTAATCATAAACTGGTTGAGTTATTAGCTCAGGCTTCCTATAACGCTTATAACTTATATTAATTAGCCCACAATTCTTGTCTGTGTTAGCCATGTGACTTGGTACCTTTCAGCAGCAAGGTATACTCATCTTGCTTCCTCTGTATCTGGGTGATGACTGCAGATTGTGTTTTTCCTCTTCCCAGAATTCTTCTGTTCTCACTTCCCTGCCTCTATTTCCTGCCTGATTTTCTCTCCTATACTTCCTGCCTGGCTACTGGCCAATCAGTGTTTAAAAAAAATAATACAAGTGGCAGGATAAAAGACCATTGTCCTACAGCACTACAGGACAGCTAACTAGGGCTACATTAAGAGAGCATCTCTCAAAAAGAAAAAAAAGAAAGGAAGGGAGTCTGGGAAGGATGCAGGGAGGGAGGAAGGAAGGGAAGAAAAGAAGGAACAAGGAAAGGAAAAAATTGAATCATATCAAAGCTATTGGCCATCATGACTGGTATCTGACTTTTTTCTTATTTTGTCCTCTGTATCTGACAGAAATAAGGTTTACATGTGACAGACAACAGAACTATTAGACCTAAGTAGTCAAGAACATAGTTTGACCTAGTGGAATGAAGGTAACAGATGAAGGAAATATGTATTTTAAATAACCATATTTACATTAAAAACCTAGATTGACTCTATGTATATTCTCCCTATATTTATAGCCATGTGTACTCCATGAATTATATATTCATGATAGCATGTACTCCATGAACTATCTCTATACCCATGATAGCATGTACTCCATGAACGATCTCTATACCCATGATATCATGTACTCCATGAATGATCTCTATACCCACGATAGCATGTACTCCATGAATGATCTCTATACCAACGATAGCATGTACTCCATGAATGTTCTCTATACCCATGATAGCATGTACTCATTGAATGATCTCTATACCAACGATAGCATGGACTCCATGAACAATCTCTATACCCACAATAGCATGTACTCCATGAATGTTCTCTATACCCATGATAGCATGTACACCAATGATATCTAAGTGTTAAAATGGAACTCTGGAAGAAGTCACTGTGGTTTTATCTTTTTTTATTAGCAAAACATGAATATTGTTTAAAGTTTTTTCTTTTTTGTTTAAAGTTTTAATACTATCTGAAAGCATTATAGAACATCATAGACATTAATTTAATTAAGAAACAGTACTTAAGATATAAAATATGAATGCTGTTATTAGAGGTTAAAGTTTTTGTACAATTTGGATAAGAGTTAACTCTAATATCTGATTATCTCTAACTAGAGCAAATGAAGTTAAAATGTAATTTAAAGACTATTTTTATTTTATCCAAATTATGCTGAGTAATGAGAAATTATATAATTTATATATATATATTTTATACATAGAGAGAGAAAGACAGTAAAAACACTTGAATCCTTTAACATGAAAACTAATTTTAAATAATGTGGAGTAAGCAAATGGTTATAAAAAATAAGAATAAAAAGAAAGGACAATGTTTTCAATTATAACTTCATTAAAACAAAGGTTAGTATTATTTCATCACTTAGAAATATCCTGGGTAGAATATTAAATATAAACAACTTTGATAAATCTAATCATAAAAGTATTAAAGAAACATAAAAGTGTCTGACATTGTGGCACATGCCCTTAATCCCAGCACTTAGGATGCAGAGGCAGGCAGATCTCCAAATCTGACACCACCTGGCCTACAGAGCTAGTTTCAGGACAGCCAGGGCTACATAGCAGAACAAACAAGCGAACAAAAGTGAGAGAAATTCTTAACTGCTCAGTGACCTCTATCATCAGTGGTATCATCTGATGACGCCTGCAGGTCTCATCCAGCACTTTTGAAGTTCCCATGAACAGACTCTCCAATAATGTGAGAAAGTTCACCCAATTGAGCTTTCTTGTCTAGGCGTGAGTTACAAGTACCTTGATACACACCTAATCTTTTCATCAGAATGGAGTCTTTGATATGATGTCTTTCTTTTCTTTTAGTTGAAGAAATCATCTGGTTTTCTTTATCCATTGTGAAGACTCTGTAACTAATTTAGAATTTTAATTACCATACTTAAAAGTCCTTTTCAACACATAAAGCCAGCTGGTGTACCAGATGGCCGTTTATCTCCAAACACTTTCTCCTTCTTGGAAACCTTGTCGCCCACACCTACCCTGCTTTCTCTTTCGGAATACTTGTCTGTCTAGCTAGGGAATGTGTGTCGGGCCAGTTTTCTGTGCTGCCTTTGGGATCAACACTGTGGGAATTCCTTTCTGCCATAGCTTTTTTGGGTACCAGCCTTAGAGAGTGGCTTCTGTGTGCGGGTGTGATCTCTTAAAAGGGAGAGGAAGGATCTTGCTTGCTCTCTTGGGAGGTAGGAGCAGAAGCAAGCTTGTGTGGCTGTTCAACATCTCCCCAGGGCAGAGCAGTGGGACACAGTGACTTCCACCTTGGTCGGTATTCTGTGAGGCTCTGTTTCCTTTTGCATCCCACTTCCTTTTGCATCTCCATAATAAAGACAATTTGTAACTCTTGCATGACCTCTCACTTTAGATCGATTTTCTCAGCTTTTACCTTGAGACCATTTTCTCCCCTGGGTAATTTTGCACATTTATGCAAACATGAGGGAACTCATGAGACTGGGTGACCAAGCCCTCATATGTGTCTTCCCAGGTGAGCCAGTGCAGTTCCTTCGGACCTAGGAATAGGATATATTTATTGGGTTTCCCTATGAGGCCACTCTACCTTGCAGGGTGTCCCAACTTTGGGTGGGTGGAAACAGGTGCATCTTGTCTTCAGCCTTTATCACCAGGTGTTGGTAGAACTTCTGAGTTCAGCAGGGTCACAGGAGAAGCAGTGGAGAAATGCAGGGTTATGAATTTGAGGAGGAGTGCCAGGAGACAAAGGTCACATGATAGCATATCAAAGCATTTCAAAGACAAACAAAACAGAAACCAAAGTGCCTTTGGAGTTCTGAAAGCAAGCAGAATCCAAAATGCCTTTAGCGCTCTCAAAGCAGGCAAGCAAGCAAAACAACACGTCTAGACAGAAATGCTTTCCAAACACACTAGATACTTTAAACCAAATACTTCGGAAGCAGACCGAAAAGGTATCTATCAAATTACCCCAAATTCCATGCTTTAATGTAGAGACAGTTTCGTGAAGGCTTATAGCTTTACAGAACAAAGAAGGTCATAAATCAAGGCAAATTTAAAACAGAGTGGTTTTAAGTTGGTTTAAAATTTAAAACACTTTAGAGAGGTTGTTCCAGCAAGACAGGGGAAAGCTTTTTTGTAAGTCCAAGATGCTATCTGAGGATAGTCTTACTTTTTGAGTTGGTGGAAGCTAGTGGTTTGCTAAGTTAATAGATTTCAAAAGGGTTTTATTCGTTGGTTACAGGATGTTAGTTCTGACACAGAGGTGGCCAAAGAATGGCTATTCTGGGGGTTAGAGCTAGCCCGACATAAGGTAATTAGCCTCTGCATCTGCAACATCCCGCCCTCTCCATCCTGTACTGTAGTCAGTGTTTCCGGGCATGGCTTCTTTCCAGGAATTTTCACTCACAGCTCGAACACAGGCACCCACTATGTGCTCATCCGAGGCTCAGGCACCTGCCACATGGTTTCACGCTGCTCCTCCCTAGCCTCAGTTGTCTCAGGCATAATCAGTCTGCTGCCTCTCAGTTACTGCCCACCTATCTCCTCAGAGGAGCAGGACATTGTTGACCGAGTTTTCTGTCCTTCCCAGTCCCTCTATGTTAGCCACACCACCCACAGCTGTTTAGTCCCAAAGAAATACACAGAGGTCCACATTAATTAGAAACTGATTGGCCTATTAGCTCAGGCTTCTTACTAACTCTTACAATTTATATTAGCCCATAATTCTTGTCTGTGTTAGCCACGTGGCTTGGTACTTGTTTGACGAGGCAGTCACATCTTGCTTGCTCTGTGTCTGGCTTCCTCTGTGTCTAGGTGACAACTGCACACTGACTTTTCCTTTTACTAGAATTCTCCCATTCTCCTTGCCCTGCCTCTATTTCCTGCCTGGTTGCCCCGCCTATATTTCCTGCCTGGCTACTGGCCAATCAGCATTTTATTAAACAAGTACAAGAAACCAATCTTTACAGGGTAAAACCATTGTCCCCCTGCAGGACATGCAGAGTATTACAAGTTCTGACCCAAGACCTAGCACTGCAGAATCCCATCAGCGCAATGTTGATCATCCCTTCGGGTAATGAAGGCATGGGCATTTGTGGCAGTTGGAAGAGGTACATGCAGATGTGTTCACACGTTCAACAATATCAAGCATTCCATTGTTGGGATGTTTGGATTCTCGTAGAATGTATCACAACACTCTCCATTTTGTATACCCAGATACTTTGGATTTGACCCACTTACCTCAAATACGCTCTGCTGCCAGGTGGTCCTGGCTCACTGATTTCCTTGTTCTGAACCTACAGACACCTCTGTTCCATTATTTCATGATGTGAGTGATGTTTTTCTTGTGGAATTAGAGTGACATTCGTCTGCATATATGTGAAAGATGTATTATCAGAGCTGACTGATCCCATAGTGACCCCGAAGACCCCAGACCCTGGCATCACAGTCTGTGTGGATGCTCTCATGGTAGGAGACAGGAAATGGGATTATGGTAGTCACAGCCACTGCCACCGTGTCAGGGCATGGTCCCTTAGTAACACGGCTGTCCTTGTCTGTGTTTCCCCAGGGAAGGGTCTGGGAGGACCTTAGGGTTCCTCAGTCAGCACTGAGAAAGGAGTGAGATCCTCACACCTGTGATCAAGGAGCTAAGAGCTTCCAACAGTCAGCTGAGCCTATGGCAAGACCATGGTCTGAATTCTAAGACTGGAGCCTGGCAGGCCCTGTGCAGTAGACATCATCTGGACCCTGCCCAGGGCCTTGGCTCTCCCAACAATGAGGTTGCATAACTCTAGTAATGAGCACAATAATCACAACTATAGTAACTTGCTTTGCTTGCCAAGAAATGACCAAGGACAGAAAACTTCATTAAATATTTACATATCCGGACAGGCTAGTGTCCTAGCTGGGGTTGCTATCCGTGAGATAAAGCAACTCAGGGAACATGTGTTTATTTGTCTTACACTTCCACATCACTGTTTATCAAAAGAAGTCAAGGCAGGAGCTCAAACAAGGCAGGAACCTGGAGGCAGGAGCTGATGCAGAGGCCATGAAGGGGTGCTGCTTACTGACTT
The DNA here is from genome assembly GCA_028555095.1 of Dicrostonyx torquatus. Classification (NCBI taxonomy): domain Eukaryota; kingdom Metazoa; phylum Chordata; class Mammalia; order Rodentia; family Cricetidae; genus Dicrostonyx; species Dicrostonyx torquatus. The sequence goes on from JAQHUG010000093.1 coordinate 5,830,383, forward strand.
GCTTCCCATGACTTGCTCAGCCTACTTTCTTGTAGAACCCAGAACTATCAGCCCAGCTGATAGTGGACTAGGCCCCTCCCCATCTATCATAAATTAATAAAACAACAGGTTTGCCCATAACCCAATCTCATTGAGGTATTTTGTCAATTAAGGCTCCCTTCTCTTCCTAGCTTAAAGTAAAACTAGCCAGCATAGCTAGCTTCTCAAGGAACCAGAGCACAGCTTCCCAAGAAAAAGCCTTGTCTGTTCTAACACCAGCACTGACGGGAACTGGCCAGGGTGTTGTCCTAGCTGTTTTAGGTAAGCACTGGTGGGAACTGGTCAGGGTGTTTCCCTAGCTGTTTTAGGTAAGCACTGGTG
>JAQHUG010000093.1:5831257-5844320 GCA_028555095.1 Dicrostonyx torquatus
GCACTGGTGGGAACTGGCCAGGGTGTTGTCCTAGCTGTTTTAGGTAAGCACTGGTGGGAACTGGCCAGGGTGTTGCCCTAGCTGTTATAGGTAAGTAAGTTCTGGTGGGAACTGGTCAGGGTGTTGTCCTAGCTGTTTTAGGTAAGTTCTGGTGGGAACTGGCCAGGGTGTTTCCCTAGCTGTTTTAGGTAAGTAAGTTCTGGTGGGAACTGGTCAGGGTGTTGCCCTAGCTGCTTTAGATAACTTCACAGACTGACTTGTAAGAATATAAATATAACTGCTAAGTCAGCAAAAGAGTTTTCTGAACTTCTAGAATGTTCTTTACAGTGATGCAATATATGATCAGCACTATCGATCAACTTCAAACCAGTTTAACAACTGGAAGGTAGACCACGTGTCCCAGTTTTATCTTTTTTAACGTCACTCTACTTCCTCTGAGGAACATGGAGCTGGAAAGTCCTATTGTACCAGTGCTGACCATTGGGATTCGAGGATAATATTTCAGAATACCTACCTTTTACTCAGAAGAGCCTTGCCTCTGCTGAATAAAATACAGATGAAATATAACACTGCTCCTGCTTCAAAGCCTGGTCCTCCAAACACAGCTTTGACATAAAATGACTTCATATCCAAGGGAGAAATATAAATATCCCTTGGCATTTAGCAATCTGTCTGGAGGCCTGTTGGCAAATGGACAGGTGTCTGCCTGTGAAGCCAGGCACGAAGGCAATGGCACTGTCCTGGATTCTGGGAGGAGTTTCCACAGTCTAATCTAGATGGGCTGACAGGGGAGCAGAAGGAGGCTGTGCACAGAGAACTGAGGACCTGGGATTTCACTCTTTCATGCAGCTAGGCCCTTTGGAAGGCATTGCTGCTGCTCCAAATAGAAAGTGGAGCAGAGGTCGGGGCGATCCCTCAGGTGCTGGGTTCATGTTCTACGGCTCTTGGAGGCGGGGTCAATGCAGCTCAAATGAGAGAAGAAATCTGCCCATAGATGCCCCTTTCTCCTCTGTGTGGAAATCATATTACTTTATAGATTTTGGGGGAGAACTAGATTCTTCAGTATCTACAAATGAACTGCTTGAGAAGGAGTGGTAGAGATTGTTACATTTTTTTACTTGGAGGGAAGAGTTCAGTAATGCTCAGGATGAAGGTAAAGTCGCAAGGGTAGGTGAAAGGTCTTTGGGCAAGACAAGCCCAGAAGTGATAAGACATCTCACTTCCATGTCCCTCTGTCCTTCCTTCCTTCCCTTTCTCCCTCCCTCCATCTCCCTTTCTTTCTTTCTTTCTTTCTTTCTTTCTTTCTTTCTTTCTTTTTTCTTCCTTCCTTCCTTCATCCCTCCCTCCCTCTCTTCCTTCCTCCCTTCTTCTTTCTCTCCCTCTTTCTTTCTCTCTCTCTCTCTCTCTCTCTCTCTCTCTCTCTCTCTCTCTCTCTCTTTTTCTTCTAAACAGGGTTTCTCCGTGTAGCCCTGGCTGTCCTGAAACTCACTCTGTAGACCAGGCTGGCCTTGAACTCAAAGATTTGCCTGCTTCTGCCTCCCCAGTGCTGGGATTAAAGGTGTGAGCCACTAGGCCCGGCTTTTCGTGTCATTTCTTACAGCTTGGCCAGAATGAGCACAAAGAGACACAGAGCCCGTAGTTGGGGTGAACAATTGCAGGCTCCTCATCAGGATCGTGTGCTGGCCCCCACCTACCACACACTGTGCTCACACAGCGTTCTAGGATTGCTTCCTTCTCTTTCAGGCGAGCAATGTCAATCACCTGTGTCCATCTAGGGACTGGGGTAGCTCACACCATGGTCAGTCTGGACACTGCAGCTCTTGGCTACTGCATGCTGTTTGCATCTGTGGCTGTCCCTACTGCAGTGCGTATTTCAATCTTGCCTTGCCATGGAGACTTGCCTCTCCAGAGGGTGGTTCTGAGCCTCACTCTTTTCAACTCTTACAGAAGGTGTGGACCTTAAGATGTAGGCGAACCCTTCCATCTTAGTAAATACAGCGTTTCTATACTTAGGGTTGATAGAATGAAAAACCAGCTGGTTATATCAGTGAGATAATGCTTTATTTCTTTTCTTAAAATCTAGGCAATCCAGCCTAAAATATACACGTGGGAGGAAGAACTGGAAAAAAAGTCTCAAATTGATTAGTGTCTGTCTTAGTGCCGAGCATGGCTGATCGCTTCTCCTCTACAGAATCACACTCTGCTCTCCTCAATGGCTCCGCACGACTGGGGTGATGCTTCCCCACTCACTACTCGGGGAGAACATAGTCACTGCTCATCATTCTTAGCACCACCTGTACTGCCGAGTTTGAAAGCGTCTAAAAAGGAAATATTTGGCATGAGTTTCTCTCCCTATCATCTTGAAAGATTGAGTTAGAGAACAGTCCAGAAACATAATTCTCCTGTAAGTGATGCTTTTCTGTTTTGCATCAGAAATAAGCCCAAAAGGCCCATGGGAGAAATAAACAAAATTGAGGACCATGCATATGAAAAGCTCTATGTCCTACCCCATCAGGGAACTGCAAACCAGAACAACAGGATAGCATGACACATCTATTTGAATGGCCCAACTCCATGACACTAGCAAACCAAACACTGTTAGAATACAGGCCTGAAAGAATGTCCTAGGATGTCAAAAGGTATGATGGCTTTGAGAGACAACCTGGCAATTTCCAAAGAAACTAAACATAGATTAAAACTTCACTAAGGAGCTGGAGAAATGGTTAAGAACACCTGCTGCTCTAGCAGAGGCCCCAGAGGGTCAACTCCCAGCATCCACAAGGTGGCTCACAACCATCCAGAAAGCCAGGTCCTGGGGGTCTGATGCCCTCTTCTGACCTCCTCAGGCACTGCATGCATATGGTACATAGACACACGTGGGTAAACCACATGCACACAAAATAAATATTTAAAACCATAAACTTAACTCAGACAGGCTTCTACTTCCCCAAGGACTTCAGAACTCATATGCACAGGTAAACTAGTACTTAAATATCTAGACTCTGGAGTAACTTTACTCAGACTCAGTCACAGGGCCAGTGAGACGGCTCCAAAAGTGTCGGTGCATGCCATCAAGCCTGACAACCTGAGTTCCAGCCCCAGGAGGGACTCTCTTGGCAGAAGGAGGGAACCAATTCCTACAAGTTTTCCTCTGATTTCCCCATGTATAAAGTGGAAAATGAGTTCACACCCTTACCCTCACCCAAACACAACAAATAAGTGAATGTAGTAAAGGAGAGAGAGAGAGAGAGAGAGAGAGAGAGAGAGAGAGAGAGAGAGAGAGAGGGAGAGAGAGTAAAAATACAGAAGAATAACAGAAAGCTTTACTTTTGCATGTCTTTCCAGCCTGGGTCTTGGGTCTTGCTATCTAGTCCAGACAGGTCTGGCATGTACAATTTTCTACTTCCGTCCCCAAAGCAGTGAGCATAATAAGCACATGCCACTGTGCTCAGCTAAGGATCGTGCTTTCAATGGATTATACACACGTGTGTGTATGTGTGCGTGTCACAGAATGTCCGTGTCAGAGTCAGATGACAACTTCTGGAGTACTTTCTCTCCTTCCATCGTGGACCTGAGGGTTGAGCTCACATTATCAGGTGTGCATGGCACATGCTTTACCCTCTAAGTCCAGATAAACGCCTTTTAAATTTAAATATTTCGAGGCAGTGTCTCACTGTGTAGCTCTTGACTAGACTGGAACTCTCTAAGTAGACAAGGCTGGCCTTGAACTCACAGAGATCCACTTGCCGCTTTGCACTCAGGGTGTGTCAAGTGCACTGGCCCTTGGTATCACACTGATGCTTTGAAAGCCTATGACTGTTGAACCCAGACTCACCATTGGAGCTGAGATACAGTTTAGCTTAAAAGCGGAGATCAGCAAGGAAGGAAAGAAAGATAAAGTTGGTGACAAAGACTGTGAGATGGCCAGGACACAACTCTGAAGACCTGGCAGTTGGTCCTATCACAATGTCACACAATGTCAGCCTCTGGGAGCCCAAGAAAGAAAGCAAAACTTGGGTACTGGACACTGTTTTCAGCCAAATAGATATAGACTTAGTGCTGAATGGATTTCTTTCCTTCCGCCTACCCTAGTTTGTTCATTCAGAAAGTGCTCCTGTGCCTCTGTGTGCCAGGAATCCAGCTAGGATCTGAGAGTGTAAGAATGAGCTGGGCAGGCATGCCCTGTGCATGCAGAGTCCAAGGCAGGACGTTGCCACAGAATAGTTTACACAGATAAGGATCCTGCGAAGTGGCCATCCATACAACTCATGAGGCTTTCTCCCACAGGGCCAGTGTGTGGTTAGCAGGAGAGATGTGCAGGGAGCAGGGACAATGTTCAGGCTTCTGAGAACTAGATAATGGCTTTGAAGTGATGTGAATCTCTGGAAATAATAATGCTACTGTATGACTGGTCAGAGAGAGGCTTGTGTGGTGGAAATGGAAAATGGGGATTGGCCTAAATCCCATAGTGGATCCCGTTGGCCATGCCACTGTGGTTGGTGTTCTTACCCAGTGCCTCACAACAGGATTGGAATACATACAGCCAGCAACTGGAAGACAATGCGTATCGTTCATGGTGCTGGTGCATGTGCTGGTACAACAGAAAGGGATGAGTGGGTGTCTTTGAATGTTTATTTCCATCTAAGTTAAGAAAACAAAACCAGCAATGCATCGCCGGGTGGTCTGCAGTGATTCATGAGGTCTTCAGAGACTCAAATGACATAGGAGTGGTGATGCTGGCGGCATTTCTTTTTTTAAAAAAAATATTTATCTATTTATTATGTGTACAGTATTCTGTCTGGCTTGCAGGCCAGAAGAGGGCACCATACCCCATGACAGATGGTTGTGAGCCACCATGTGGTTGCTGGGAATTGAACTCAGGACCTTTGGAAGAGCAGGCAATGCTCTTAACCTCTGAGCCATTTCTCCAGCCCCTGCGGCATTTCTAATGACTTTGACTGGCTCCTTCTCTTTCTGTAATCTGATGGGTTTACACTCATGCTGAACTACCTGGAAGTCTTCTCAGACGTTATCTGGGTATTTATGGATTTCCATAAACTCACTGAGATTGTGCTTCCAGTAGCAGACATTCACCCTCGCTTGCCATCCTGCCCAGATGGCATCAGCCAAGCTCCTGGTAGTTGCTGTGCAGCAAGCTTTCCGACAAGTGTGTTAATTTTCTCTTCTGATTTGTGAACACCAGAGGTTTCTTCTTACCGCTCAGGCCCAACAGTGCCCCTTTGCTGTCTTGCCTCAGAGTTATGCTCACTTTTCTTCTCTCTGCCCTAATCTGTCTGTGAGAACTATGAGAACCTGACTGTTTTGATATCCTGTGAAACACCACACTGATCTCTCCCATTGCCAGAACCATGCAGGTTAGATTTGTTTATCAGGAAGTAATCTGAATCTTTGGTGCCAGGTTGCTCAGTTGCTGTCATGAAGTACCACACCCCAGGTAGCTTAAACAATGGTGGCTTATTTGCTCACAGTTCTAGAAGCTTCTAGTTAGGCACCAAAAGGGCTGGATTTTGGAAGAGCAGCTCAGGCTGCCCTGTCTGCCTTACAAAAAGGTTTCTTCTCACTGTGCATTTACACAGCCTCTCTGTGCTCACAGACGGACCTCTGGGGTTCCTATTGTTACAAGGCAAACCTGTCCTTGTCCTGTGAGCTCTCAACCAACACCATGGCCTCACTTAACCTAATACCCCTAGAAGGTCCTACCTCTAATCATGGACCCATTGAGCATTAAGGCTTTTACTTGTGCCCTAGAGGGGATCACAATTTCATCCACAACAGTGTCTCGAGTTCATGGCAGATGCAGGATATATGCATGCCAGGAACTCTAACAGGCTCACCCTCTGAATAACATCTTGGGTACCAAGCAGTCTGAAGTACACTGGAATGATGTTTCCTAGGGAACGGAAAAGCTACTGAGTGTCATTACATTTACAACTGGAATGATGCTCTCCATCAGGGGTATCCAGGACTTAGAGGCAACACTTCACATCTGAGTGTGTTATTTAGGGTCCCATGTACTCCCAAACTTTTGTTGGCAGACCTGGTGCTGCCCACTCCATTGCATGAGCATTTAATTACCAGGAGAGTGCTGCAATAGTTTAGCTGGCTTCTGGTACACAAGTGAGCTGCAGAAGTGCATGACCAGTACTGTGTGTGTCTGTTTTTCTTTGTGAGGATTTGTCTTCCTAGCCTCCAGGGAAGAGGTGCCCCCATGCCTGCTCTGTAGATGGCTCCTGAAACAGGAGAGCCTGCTCGACAGGCTGCTGCATTAAGATCAAGCAGGGAGAACCCAGGAAGATCACCAAGCTGCAAACCCAGTTGTCCACCTTTCTTCCCTTTCCTGCGCTTGCAATTTAGGGTTATTTTAAAGACAGTTAAGTGTTTTAGTGTTGGGGGCTGTGGACCCCCAGACCTTGAATTTCTTGTAAACAACTTGTTATGCTTGCAGCTGCTCTAAGCAAAACAATTTGTTTTTCTGAGCCTTGCAGCTGCTCTGAGCACAAGACCCTGATGGAAGAAGAGTGGATTCTGGTGGGTCTGCGGCTGAAATATCCTGAGAGCTGGGGCATGGCCAAAACCCTATATAATCTACCCCTGAGCACAATAAAGTGGACATTCTTGGCATTCTTGTATCAAGGATGTCCCCAGGACCCTGTCTGTCTGTCTCTGTGTGTACATGTTTTTAAATCTTCTGCCTAGTTCCTGTAGTGCATAGTGTGGAGAGCCATGGAACAATACAGGTGAAGGGCCCCAGCAAGATCGGAAACCAGAGATCCACTGAGAGAATCGCCCTCGGGAATGGTGAGGATGGATTGAAGATGGGTATGTGTCTATATGTGTAAAAATAAGTAAAAAAAAATTAGCCACGAAAAGATGGAATGTGCACAGAGAATCTGGATTATGTATATTATTATGTTTAATTTTTTAAACATAAAAAATTATGGAGAAAGACATTTGATTCTGGGAATTGCTTAAAAAAAAAGGTATCTTGACTTTAAAATATGGGTCTAAGGATTTGTTGCTTTGGAAAAGAGGTTCTGCTTTTGTTTCCATAAAGGATAAGAACATGTGCAATCATTCTAGACTGGCGTGGTTTGATGGATCAAGAGCCCCTGAAATGTCGCTGTGAAAATCCTCAAAGATACAGTGCCCCCAATCAGCAGGAAGTAGTCTAGAGCAAGAACTATGCCCAAAGTCCCTACTGGTGAAGCCATGGCAGGTGGTGCCAGGAGCATTGGCAACCATGGCAACAAGTGCCGGAGCCATTCAGACCCAGCTGGACTGCCCATCTGCCTGGCATATGGAGAAGACGGCTGTGGGACGAGTTTGGGCCTCTTCTGCGATTCCTGAGCATGAGCCCTGAGCACGAGCATACTTCTCCGAGTCCTGCGGGTCGGTAGGTGGCTGCTGGAGCCGAGCTTTGCAAGGGCAGCCAACTGCTGTGAGTGCTTGGGGAGTGGCCCAGAAGGCAGCAGGGAGGCAGCAGTGGCCCTGGGCTCTGTGCACCTAAGAGTTTGACCTGAGGGGCCCATGCAACAGCCGTGGAAGGTTCCCGAGTCCACCTGCTGCACTGGTTGGAGGCGCATCACCCTGGCCCAGTCGGTACTCAGCCTGGTGGAGCCGTCCTGGCGGAGAGAGACTTTGGGACAGGGACTATGTTCACTAGGGCATTTTCCAACTTCTTGCTATCATGTTTGTGACACGCCCATGCCAGTCCTAATCATATAGAAAAGGGGGATATATTGAGGACTGTGGACAGACCCTGAATTTTTTGTAAACAAATTGTTATGCTTGCAGCTGCTCTGAACAAACAACTTGTTTTCCTGAGTCTTTCAGCTGCTCTGAGCACGAGACCCTGATGGCAAGGGAGTGGGTTCTGGTAGGTCTGCAGCTGAAAGATCCCGAGAGCTGGGGATAGTCAGAGCCCTATATAAGCTACCCATGAGCACAATAAAGTGGGTATTCTTATATCAAGGATGACCTGTGTCCCGGTGTCTCTGTCTCTGTCTCCATGTGAATGTGTGTATGTTTTTAAGTCTCCAGCCTAGTTCCCAGCTTGCGTACCATAGAGCCTAGAGCAGACATTGTGTTTTACATTTTAGCGTGCAAAGCAACAGAGCAGTCTCAATTTGAATGTGCAAGAAGATAGTTATGACAACTTGGGAACAAAAAGCAGCCAAACCACCCTGTGTAGACACTAAAACCTTTCTGTATAAAGCCAGGAATACCCAAACCACCCTGTGTAGACACTAAAATATTTCTGTATAGAGTCAGGAATACCCAAACCTTCCCAGGATATCCCAGTTCCGATAGCCCTGGTCAGGTTCTTGGGCACCCAAGAAGATGAATTAAGATCAGCCAAAACCCTTGTGCCAGCAGAGATCCATATTCCTTCTAAAACAGTACCTGCTGACCCTCTCCCCCTCCTCCTCCTCCTCCTTCTTTCCCTCCCCCTCCTCCTCCTGTCCCTCTTCCTCCTTCTTTCTCTTTTCCCTCCTTCTCCCTTTTCCCTCCTCCCTCCTCCTCCCCCCTCCTTCTCCTTTTGTAGAATCCAAATTAAAAGCTATAAATCTCCCTTTGCAGTTGGTTGCCCAGAATCATTCAGAAAATTGGGGCTTCCTCCAGTTTGTGAGAAGGGTTTCAACACCATGGACAGCACCAGGCCTTTGCCAGAGCTGGGTCAAGGGACAAATGCAAAGAACTGTAGGCAACTGAGCAAAGCAGCCTGAAGACATACATACGAGTAATATTATAAGAACTGAAAGGTTATATTTAGGAATATGTGTGTGTGTGTGTGTGTGTAAAAATATACATGCAATAACAATTAGTGTGTAAAAGAGGCCATGAATGTGAAGGAGAGCAGGAGAGGTATATGGGAGAGTTCAGAGTGAGGAGAGGGAAGGAATATTGTAACTATATTATAATCTCAAAAATAAAAAAATAAAAAACAAATACAACAGCATTCCTGATTGCACTAAGAATGTTAGTAAGCCTGTTCAGAAGAATTGTTACTGTGTGTGATTATAACGTAAATTATAAAACCTAATGCCTGAAATTAGAGATGGGCTAAGCGTGTTTCTGTTAAAATTTAAATGGCCATCACCTCAGAGGGAAATGCACCTAAACACTGTCCAGCTTTGTAGCCAACCCTGGGGATGGCTTTTGTAACAGGGGCAAGGCTGGACCCAGAGCTGAGAAACGGCAGGCAACCAGCACAGAGCCAGGGCTGCAAAGGGGCAAGAGACTGACTTTGCAGACTGTCCAAAGCTTGGGAAGCGTCCTCAAGCCCTGGTCCTCACTCTGGGTACCTGTGAATGGTGATGCTTCTCTCCAGAGTCAAGGATGAGGGGCATGAACTGGAAGAGGGGGTCTCGGCAGAACACTGGTTATTGTTAAGACCACCTACCCAAGAATGTTTCCATTATCACTTCCTGTTTAGATTTTCAAAACCTCAGCTGTTTCTGACTCCAATGGCCAACACACACACACACACACACACACACACACACACACACACACACACCCTGTGTTTCCATGGTCATATACTCACATTCAAGCATTCCCCACATCTGCACACTGCTTTCCACAGGCACACACACACACACACACACACACACACACGCACGCGCACACACACACACACACAGCTGCACACGTATTCACTCATACAAACCATAGACTCAGTGAATTCAGCTCCTCGTCTTCATTTTCCTGCTTTTGAGAAGCCAATGAGAACTGTCTGTATTAATGCTGGGAGGACCCAGGGGACAGCTTTGTGCCTGCAGCCACAACACTGTGTTTTCCCAACTGTGGTCAAGTGAATAATGTTCTTGTCCTAAAACCTGGAAACCATGTGAGTTCCTTGCATGGCAAAAGGGACTCAGCACACATGAGTAAAAATCATGGCAAGGCCTATTATCCTAATGTGTTCAGGTGACTCAATGACATCACAAAGACCTTTTCAAAGTAGAGGCAGTGGGGCCAGCATCTGAGAAGCTGGCATGAGGCAGCAGATGATGGAGGGATGCCTTTGGAGTGAAGAGGAGCAGCTGTGAGCCAAGGACACTTGCTTGGGATGGTCACCCACTAGAAGTTGAGGAACAAGGAATGGGTTTCTCTCCAGAGCCCCCATAGACATGAACCAATGAAACCGATTTTGAACTTCTGTCCTCCAGAACTGTCAAATTTACAAGATTTCAAATGACTGAATTTGTGGCAGCTTCTTGTTGCTGCCACAATAAATCAAAATGTCAATTGTTTTATAGCAGGTGTACATGCCTGTGTGTGTATTTCTTTTTTTGGCCAAATAGACTCATGAAAAGTTGGTGGTTTTATGCTGTTTGGAAATTGTTGGAATCAATCCCTAGCATAGCAACACTTAAAAATACCTTCATTTATTCTTGGAAAATTCCATACATGTGTACAATATATTTTGATAATGTCCACCTTTTGTTCCCCATTAGAATGCACCCCAAGTCCTCTTAACAGTTTCCCCTCCCAACTCCATGGTCTCTTTAATTAGTTTTAATAACCCACTGAGTTGAATTGATGCTGCCTGCATGTAAATGGGTGGAGGTCATCCTTGGGTCCTGGGCAGCCTAGCAGGTGCCATACCCCCAAAGAGCCATCGCTCCTGCAGCTGTCAACTGCTGACAGCTCCGCAGCTAATGATGGGGCCTTAGGGTCCTCTCTCTGGTCCATGCTAGAGTTTGAACTGACTTGGCTTTGACAGCACCACTTTTTAAGAGGGACTCCAAAGAGTTCCTTTGCATGGGTCAATGCGTCATGTCTTCCGGTTTTCAACACCTTCACATTTATTCCTTTCACTAGCGGAAGGGGTGCCATCCCTCTATGACGTCAGCATCATGCTGTTTCTGCAGACTCGCAGCTGCCACCCACTCTCGTTCCAGGGCAAGTGAGCTCTTCCCTATGATTACCAAAAGCAGGGAGCTTTGTCCTATGCTATTTCCTGCTGAGAAAGGCCATGATTGTCATCCTTTTGAGTCAACATATATGTGGTTCTATTCCAAGAGGTACCTAGCAATTCAATTCCACATAGTTTACTATTTGCTCTGTCGTTACATGTTTGTTCCATTAAAGCATCTTAAATTCATTTAACCTTTGCCCATAGAAGTGGCCAAACTGGTCATCACACGCTTTGTCTATATGTAGTAAATACTCAGGATTTTAAAATTTAAAACACTGGCATGAATGGCATAGAGATGGGCTCTGCATAGCACCGACATAAATCAAGAGTTGTTGCATGTGAATGCTGAAGTCACAGACAAGACTAGTGGGCAGAAGAGTGTTAAAATACAAAGAATTGAGCTGGGGGAAATTAATTCTTGAGCAAGCATGAGCACCAGAGTTCAAATCCCCAGCACCCTAGTAAAAAGTCACCTATGGCTATGAATGTTTGTGATCCCAGTGCTGTGGGAACAGAGACAGGAGTGGCCGCCAACCTATTTCCAGGTTCAGTGAGAGGGACTTTGTCTTAAGGGAATAATGTTGCGGAATATGATTTTAAGATACGTTACATTTGTTTATGCTGCAGAATATGATTTTAACCTTGTAAAGGTGTGTTACATTTGCTTATGCTGAACTTGTAAGGATGTGTGTTTAATGATGTAAAGATGTGTTGTGTCTGTTTCACCTTGCCTACCTAAGGCATCTGACTGGTCTGGCTTAATAAAGAGCTGAACAGCCAGTAATAAGGCAGGAGAAAGGATAGGCAGGGCTCCCAGGCAGAGAGAATAAATAGGAGGCAAAATATGGGCTTTAGAGAAGGCAAAAATGAGGGACACACCTAGGGCAAGAAGCAAGGATGCCAGCCAGATAGATAGAGAGGAGCAGTGAAGTACGAAAGGTAATAAAGTCCCAAGGCAAGCGGTAGATAAAGAGAAACAGCTTAATTTAAGTTAAAGTAGCTACCTAGAAAAGACCTAAGCTAAGGCCGAGCATTCAAAACACATAAGTCTGTGTGTCGTGATTTGGGAGTTGGTTGGTACAGAATAAGGCGTGGAGTGATGGAAAAAAACACCGGTGGCCTCTCTGAGCACCGTTTTGCATCCACACCCCCGTATGTACACAAACCACAGATGTACATGCTCACAAAACACAAAGACTTGATTTATTCTCGAAAAGATATGTAATTTACAAAAATTACTGATTCTCGGGGCTGGAGAGATGGCTCAGCGGTTAAGAGCATTGCCTGCTCTTCCAAAGGTCCTGAGTTCAATTCCCAGCAACCATATGGTGGGTCACAGCCATCTGTAATGGGGTCTGGAGCCCTCTTCTGGCCTGCAGGCATATATACAAATAGAATACTGTATACATAGTACATTAATAAATATTTTTTAAAAAATTACTGATTCTCAGCCCTGTGATTAAGATCCAGTAAAATTAAGTTGGAATGTATGAGATGCCATGTTAACCTGAAACATAGAGACATGAGCAGAGAGAGACGGGATTGATTCACATCAGTGGGTACCTGTGCAGTTGTTTGTCAAGGCTGGGTGAGATGGGCCATTGGTGACATCAAAAGAAGCCAACAACCTTGACAAGACAAGCTCTTAAGCTCTTAACAAAATATCAATATAGTGACTGAAGAGATGGTCAGGGGTTAAGAGCGCATCTTGGTCTTGCAGAGGACTGGAGTTCCATTCCCAGCACCCACCACAGAGGATCTTCTGCCCTCTTTTGGTCATATCAGGTACTGCGTGCAGTATTCATAACCATAAATAAACTAATTATTAATCAAGTAAAATACAATCATTACAATCACTACAATCATTTCTAGAATCAAAATCCAAGTCACTAACTTCAAAAGGACAGAGGATAACACAGATGATAAAAGGGCTGAAGAAGAAAGCAGAGAATCAACACCCTTCACAATACTCACAAATAGCACAAAATATCTCGGAGTAACTCTAACCAAACAAGTGGAAGACTTGTATGACAAGAACTTTAAATCCTTGAAGAAAGAAATTGAAGAAGACACCAGAAAGTGGAAAGACCTCCTATGCTTCTGGGTAGGCAGAATTAA
>JAQHUG010000093.1:5853995-5892958 GCA_028555095.1 Dicrostonyx torquatus
CCTGGCTCCCAAGCCCCCAGCTGCTGGCCCGCTCAGCCACTGGTTGCCTGCACCCGAAATAACCACGTGAGGACGGTATTCATTTAAACTCTGCCTGGCTTATTATCACTAGCCTTTTCCCTGCCAGCCCTCACCTGCATCGGAGTTTTAAATGTAAGGCACAAAAGCCGACGTTGGAAATGAACACGCGTACTCAACAGGCGAGATGCTGAAAGTATGGCTCTGAGTCAGGAGAAGTGTCCCACAAATAGCCCCGCCCTCACCCCACAACTCCCGCCCCTTTGTCGATCCTTGCTTTGAAAAAATACTTGGAAGCTGTCAGCCCTGATGGATCACTTGTGTTGACCTGCACAGAAAATAAACTGAGCTGCACGCTTGTGAGAGAAGGGCTCTCTTAGGTGTCTGGCAGCTAACCACCACACCACTCAGTCACGTGCAGAGCCTTGCAGACAGCCCCATGCCTTACCCAGAAAACACTTCTGCGCAGATGTCCGCCCACAAACTGGCTGCTTCTACTTGGAGCGGTACTGCCTTTGCGATTGATCCTTGCGATTGAGATAGACTGTATCAGCATGCCTTGCAGAATCCTCATAGCTTCCCTCAAAAAGCTTCCTCTTGACTTGACCTCTGAATATACAGGTCACTCAGGACGCCTAGTCACACTGACGCAGATCTCACCAACAAACCAAACTTGCCTTTGAAGCATGTGTCTTTCCTTTCATCAGATTTGACAATCCTAATTCATGAACCCTTTACATCTCAGACCCACAGGCTGAGGCTGTGTGCTCAATTATTCTCAATTCCCTAGCAAAGCCAAGCAAAACCATCAAACAAAAGATGACCATAGAAAGTTAAGAGTCTTTTCCCCCTGAAAATAGGCTCAAGTTGAACATACGTTTTCTTTTTCTCCCATGAAATTATACTGGATTTTAGACATCAGAAGAGTTTAGGTCCTAAGCAGTTGAAACTCAAATTTAATCCTTTGTAGTTTGTAAAAATCTGAACCAGTGGGCAACACTCAGGTGAGTTTATTTTCAAATCTCCCATTCTGGTTGTGCTTCTCCAGGGCAGCCAGGAGGCTTTGCAGAGTCCATGCCTTCAAAATGGGCTTTCTCTCTCTTCTGAAATAATCTGAGAGCCACCCCAGGGTCTGCCCTCCATTGTTTAGGCTGTCACTCATCACGCCCTCATTAGCTGCCAGCTTGTCACAACATTTGTGCCTACATTTGCCCTGGCTCTCCAGGCTCACAAGCCCCTCTTTAGAAATTAGGTGCAGGCGGCCAGGGTGGCTCTCTGTTCTCTGCCCCAGCCTGTGCCTTCTGGAAGGCATGCGCCAGGGCCTGCTTCTCTGAAATATGCTAAGAGCATTTCCTGAAAAGAAATAGCTTCTGTGGAGACAAAAAGAAGAAAAGCAACTCAGACAAAGTTACTCTCTAACTTGATGTTAGGAACAGCCAACCAACAAAGGCGTCCTCGTTGTTGCAATGCCCACTGCCCACTGCAAAAGAAAGTAAGTGAATTTTAAATGGTTTTGCAGATGGAGCTGGAAATACTGTAAAGGAAACACATCTTTTTTTCTGCTTCCTTGAAAGTTTGAAACACACGGATTTGGTTTTCTTTGTAAGCAAACTGTTTCTGCCTACTAATCATTTCAGATGTGTGTGAACGGCCGCTCCTCTTCCAGGCTGGCCCCCACCTCACAGTGGATTGGCTCAGGGTCTGCCAATGTTGCCTCCAGTGGGTATGCATTCAATAGCTAAGGCTTTGAAGTGTTTTCTGGTCCTGCACTCTCCGTCTTTTCAAATGAATGTTGCCTTTCTCACTCTACTTTAGGGCTTTCTCCCAGTTTTTTTCTAGAACAGATCGCTGCTAGGGAACTTTGTGCTCTGGGACAACTCCTTGGAAGGCCGGTTACAACCCCAGAGGGACTCCTGTCTCCACATGAATGACAAAGACGAAGAGAAGCAGGTGGGCAAATCCAAATCCCAGGAACATGTGTCAACTGAGTGCAGGCCCCGGAGGTGGGGCTGAGGAAGGGCTCAGATCCCCAGTCACAAGACTCTTGCTGTGACAAAGCCTGGTACTTCATATGAGATATTCAGTAAGAAAATGAAAGGTTAATATCTCATGTATGATTTAAGCCACTTGTTTTAGGCAATAAAAGAAAAAACTAATTAAGGCAGCAACTAGAGTCCTAGCACTCATTTTCATATCTGTCAGTCGCTGTCATGGTCACTACAGATCTCTGTCTCTATTGTTTTAGGGGTGTGTAACCAGGAGCCCCTGGTTATGAAGGTTTTGCAGATGGACCTGGGTCTGGAAGAGTTGGATTGTGCTGAGGAAGGCAAAGACAGAGGTGAAGGGGCATTCATGGCCTGCATGTTGGAACCGTCATGAGCATCTGATGGCTCTAACAAGGCTGGTCTGGAGCTCGCAACCCAGGTAGGGGAGATCTCAGATGCTAGCTTATTCATTCAGGTGACACAGAACACAGCTCCTGCTCCAAAGGAGGCTGTTTGTTCTGAGTCAAACATGAGGAACCCCAGCCTAGGAAGGCGGCTTTTGGTTGCTCTGAAAGACATGTTCCTTCGTGGGAGAGTTTACGTGAATGTCTGTCATCATAGAACAAGAGAAGACCGTAATTAGCACATTCACTGGATACGTGCTACATTCAAGACTACAGCAAACTCAGGACATTTCACTTACGCGGTTCAGATGTTATCTTGTGATGTTCATTTCTCGATTTAAGTTGGTTTACCTTGGCAGGTAGTGATCTGCTGAAGTAAAACATGCTCAGGTTTAACCTGATAGACACAGAGGTTAGGTCAGGCAAAGAGAAGTTCATGCTAAGTAGAAAAGAAGGGAACTAATCTTGACTATAACCCTCCATCTTCCCATAACTGGGATGTTCTAATCAGTGAATCAATCTGCAGGATTGATTCTAGGCTTTCTCGGGGAACTTCACAGTCAACAGTGATGCTTGGGTAGTCTCCTCTAGGCTCTTGTTTGAATATGCAAGGACAGTGTTGGCAGTGTTCTTGCTGCTGTCCCCAGGTACAGGTTTGGGACAGCAGAATCCTCAGATGTAGGAATAGAAGTGAGTAAACTCAAAGAACACTAGCCACAGGTCAGGAACAAGGACAAAAACGATGGCTTCCCAACGGATAGCTAGGCCGGATATTAGTCTGCGTGGAACCAAAGGAGACAAGCAGCTCACGGTCAGGAAGGACAACACTCATGCCTGGCAGAGTGGAAGGAGGATGCAGCTATGGGGCTGGAGGCATTCAGGTGGGCATGGCAGTGTACCGGGGAGGTGGCAGCAAGTCCACACACTGGAGAGGGATCCACCAGAGAGCAGAGGGTGGATTCTGAACAAAGACATTCTACAAAGGGCTGCATCAGATGCTGGGCCATGGACAGTAAGGAAGGAGCTCTGCAAGCATCTACCTGCTCTGAAAGGATGCAGTGTCCTTCCATGGTGCTGGTGACAATCTGGGCCAGCAGGGGTCTTCCCTACTTCTAGTCTTTAGAAACTCTTGTGACAAAGAATTTGATAAGAATCTGAGCTGGCCCACAGCCTCTTCACTGCCCACACTGTAGGCAGTGCAGGAACTCAGCACAGCCTTGAACACCTGCGCCTCGAAGGATTTGCTCATAGACGTGGGCTCGGTGTTAGAGACCACGGGGGAGAGGCATCAGGCTTGGGTCCTCAACTGACCTTCTGATGGGAAGTGCCACGGGCATGGATTCCTGTTCTTCCTTACTGGATACCCAGTGCTTACCACATGGCAGAAACATGTGAATTTGTTGCCTGAATAGCAAGTCATGGGTGGGTGAATTTATCTAAGATCGGATAATAACTCACAAAGACAAGGTGAGATTTTGAGTCTTATTCTCCCTCTCCCCCTGTTTCCAAACAACTTGGGAGGCAGAACATCCATTAATTTTAAATGCTTTTATGATAAGAAGTCACAGACTTGTTAATGGCTATTTTTAAAGTTAGTCAGATTGAGGCAAGAAAAATCAGACAAGTGCCAACTTGGAGCACTGTTTGTGGATTAGGTCAGTGGACAGACAGACAGCTACAGGGACACAGCACTTTTTTACATCAGGGAGGGAGGGTCCTGCTGCTCCTCCTTATTCTCTGCCAGAGAATTGCATACTCCACCCCACATCATGAGGTTCACTGTGCTTCCCTGAGGTTGGTGCCACCCATGAGATGTGATTTGAGGTGACTGCACCACATCCCTGTGGCATGGGCAGGGCCTTTACCTGACCACCGTAGCCATGAGACTGAAAGCTGCTAATCCAGTCTCTGATCCTGAATGGAAGGATGTGGAGTGGAACCGGAGGGAAGACCCAGCATTCTGTGTCATTGTTTTCTGACCAGCCATCAAGACCTGGGGTCTGTTGCTCTTTATAGAAGAAATGAGCAAAAGTCAATTTATGAAGCTGTTCATATTTCGAGAACCTTGGTCACAAAGGACAGGGGTTTCATCTCATTCCTTGAGCTGGTTGTGCTTCATCAGACTTCTGATCACCCTCCAGAGAGGAAAAGAACAAACTCCTAGGACAGATGCTTCCTCAGACCCCAGCCCATATCCTACGTGTGTCTGTCTGTCTCTCTCTGTGTGTGTCTGTCTGTCTGTCTCTCTCTCTCTCTGTGTGTATGTGTGTATGCATGTGTGTGTAGTTGTGTAGAGTTCCTGGTAGCTACAACCAACTCCCATCCTTTTTTGTATGATTTACCTTCCTGGCCACCTGCCTGGATCACCAAGAGATTAGAATACTGCTGCAGACCAGCACCCCCACACAGAGCTCCTCTGTGGGTCACCACACTCCTAAAGGTGCTGACGCCTCTCAGAGCTAGATTGAGCACTGACAATTCAAAGCTTCGGAATGGCAGCAGCAGATCCCACTGTCCTCACTTGGATGTTTGCCTAGGTGCCATCCCTGTGTCATTTCTCTGCTGGGAGGAAGATGACATTTTCCCCATAAGCATCTATGAGGGAGGCCCTAAAATGAACAAAACTGACTCCTCCTCAAAACTTGGATCCTGTGGGATGGGGCACCATGCGTGTTCAATCTGCCTGCTCTCTATTCTCTCACCTGCTGTCCTTGGCGGAGTGAGGGCTCTGGTCACCATCGGTCAGATGACTGAATGTGTGTGTAGTTAAAAAAAAAAAAGTAGGTGACATTCTGAAGAACAATCCAAAAGAAGGAGCCCTGCTGGCAACAGGCAGCCAATGCCTGAACCAGAGAGAGAGCTGGTCATGGCCAAGCTTTTGTGGTAGGCGGTGTCCCCTGGAACGCCCGGCAGACAAGGCTTTGAGCCCAGCCTTGGTCTGTCTGTGTCTGGAGCTGGGGGGGGGGGTGCCTCCTGGGCAGCCAGCGGGCCTGCCAGGCCTTGCTGTCATGAGGAAAGAATCTGCAGGTCTGTAAACTCGCTATTTTTAGGCCTTTGTGGGGCTAAGCCAGTTCTTCAGTGTAGTAGGACCCACATATTTTACTGAATAGGACCTTGAAAAGTTCTAACGCATGCCTCCACCCTACCAAGAAACTTCAGGGGGTCGAAATGCCACGTGACTAACTTGTGAAGACCTCTTGGTTCTCTTTGATTGCTCTCCGGGTCCACACCCACTTCAGGGTGCTGCTCATCCGGTGCCACCACTAACTGGGAGTCTTCCTGCATGTGCTTGCTCCTGGTCAGGCCTGGCCAGGCGGCTTTGCTCAGTGCCAGCCACCATGTCAACTAGCTCAAAGTGTCTCTCACCCAGGGCACATTTCTTGCTTGCCCTGTTGTCCCCTAAATCAGGAAACTAGGACCTCCAGCCATTCTAAACCCATGCCCCAGAAACTACATTCTACTCAACTCTTCTGGTGGCTTTTTTTCAAGATGTATGCTGTGGCTACTTGTCCCTATTGCCACTCTGCAGAGTTCTGCCCTGGGCTTGGCATGGTTCCCAGCCTGCTCCTGTCCATGGAGTGTACTGGATGACCTTCTAGAGAAGGCCTCAGAGATTCAATCTAACTGCCTGGCTCAGCATTCTCCAGGCCTATTCTGGTACTGTGGGTGAGAAGGCCCTTGTCCAACACAGGTGCTCAGGGCAGCTTCCCTCTGGAGGCTTCCCTAGCTACTCCTGTCGCCCCTTGGTAAACACCATGGATACACCTGTAAACACACTTGGGCACTGGAAGCAGGAGACTGTTCCAAGTTTGAGGCCAGCTTGGGCTGAAGAGTGAATTCCAGGCCAGCGAAAAGGGTAGGCAGAGAATACAGACCAACTTGAGAAACAGAGATGAAGAGCAGCTGCTGGAAGAGAACCAGCCTGAGAGTGGGAGTACTGCCTTCCGACCTCAGAGGAAAAGGCCCAGAGATGCTGGGAGGCTCAGAGGAAATCCCAGCTTCTTGCAGAATCTTAGAGGAGTAAGAGTTGTTCACTTGTAGGGTCTGTGAATGGTCACTCTTGAAATCCAGCCGCAATTAGTTTTCATATAATCCTAAGTGTAAGTGACCAGAATCATCCACCCCTTCCTGAAGATGTGGTGTGTGAGGTTAGAAGTTTACCAGATTGCCCAAGGTGAAAAACTGGACCCACAGGCCCTGGTCTTCACGGAAACATGAGAGGTTGTTTGACCCGATTACAGTCTTGGTTCCTACAGGGGTTTTGCACATTTCCCCTGGGGTGGAAAAGCTGGGTTTATTCACTTAGGCTTCCTACCTGGGTGTAGCCTCTACTTACTGACTGCTGGCACCCGAGGTGGTGAGGTGTGGCACTGGGCTGTCCTGAGACGTGACCTCAGCCAGAAAACACAGACAACTTGACTGATTCAGCTGCAGGAAGTGTTCAAGGATGGCCTGTGGTGTGCAACACTGGCCCCCAGCAATCACTTCTTATTGTCCCTTCAGGCTACAACCAGGACAGTGAGGGAATGTGGAAAAGAAATGGGAAAACATGGATGGTCCTGCCTTACTTTTAAGTTGTCTTCTGCACTATAGATTTCAGTCGGTTCCAAAAAATAAAAGAAACATCCTATAAACTGAATACAAGCCGGAGACACCAGTGCTTAGTGTCAAGGGCTCCATGGAGATTTCGCCATCATGCATGCTGTCTTGCGCCAGTGGTGGCTGCCATGTTCACACCCGAGCCTCCTGCCACAGTCCCTTCAGCGGAAACCCACAGCTCTTAACACCCCTCTCTCCTGCCTCTGCACTGAGCCAATCACAGATTCTGTGACTTTACCTCCCCCACATGTTCATAGCAGAGTTAGTACCACACCTCTGCTAGTTTCAGACTTTCTTCAGAATACATATTTGAGTTCTGGATGCAAGAGGTGTAATGATCACCCCAGACTTGGCCATTCGACCTCCTTCAGGACCCTCTTCCTATTTCTCCCTCCCCTGTTTGTCCTCCACCAGGAAGCTGAGGATTCTCAGGGCCAAGGGAAGGGCAATGTTGGGAAGACACCTGAATCTGAGTGAGTGGATGGCGCTGAGCCCCCACCTCACACTCAGTTCCCTATTGCCAGCTGCGAGCTCTTTTATTCCACCTGGATGGGGTCACAGGTAGGAAACTTTCCAAATGCGAGTTTCCTTCGGTATTTGACAGCAGCCAGTTGGAACAAGAGGCGGGAAGCAAGTAGCACCCTCTGGCAATACCATTTCCACACAAGTCTTGGGTACTGGGGCTTTGGGCCTTGGACAAGTTTGGTGTTAGATAGATCCTTCAGCCTTGGGTCTGGGCCCCTTGGGACAGTTCTGTAGAGGTCTTCTGGTGGCCAGGGCCGCAAGCTCCTTTCTCTGGCTGTTTGTAACCCACTCTGTCACTGTCTTTCCGTTTCCCGCTGTCCTCCAGTCCTGACTGTTCTCAAGCTGTTCAGCCCTCAGTTGTCAGTGACTGCTCCCAGGACTCAGCTTCGCTCCCATCTCTGCTGGAAAGCACAGGGCAGGGATGCAGCCGGAGCAGCTGGGACACCCAGAGGGCCAGACAGGAACTGGGCATTGGGTACAGTTGGGATCAGTCACATGCAATCATCTTCTCCTGTAAGAGGTGGGCTCCCAGTGGGTCAGTGGGATGCCCAGGTGGCCTCAGTAGCCACTGTCACACTGGTTCTGTCCTCTGCTGATTCTGTCAGCAGCTCAGCACGTTCTACTGGAAGCAGGACAGACTAGTCAAGACAACTCTCCACTACACCAAACAGGAAGTAGGAGGAGGTCTCCCAGTCAACTCCTGGCAACCTAAGCAGTCTTCCTACACTGCCTCAAAAGGGGCTCTTTGGACCAATCCCAACCATTTCTTTTGGACAAATTATGGTTATTAAAAATTGAGCTTTTGACCAATCATGGTCTTGCTACAAATCATAGTCTTCCCTTTAGTAGGGGATGTGTTTCCTCTATCCCAGATAGGAATGGTTTGAAGAGGCTTGTAATCGCAAGCCGGGTACAGATTGACAAGTCCTGTCTTGGCCTGTGCCTTCGAGAGCCAGGGAAACCATCTGTGGTGCTTCACAGTTATCTCAAGGTGTGCACGGTGTGTTCAGAATGGCTATGCCAGCACAAGCATTAGCTTGCGACAGATCTTTTGCTCAAGGAAGCTAGGGTAACAAGAGAGAGTTCTGTATCTAATTAGGTAGTCAGGTTGCCCATCCTGGTGTCTTGGCTTATTTACAGAAAATGCCCACTAGAAGGAAGGCTTACAAACTTAAAGGACTCACTATTAGCACGAGCAGTGCTTAGCCCCTGCCCAGTGCCCAGAGAGAGTCCACCTGTTCTGTCTCAGCTGAGCCCTGTACACTGCCCTCAAATCCTTATCTGACTGGGTAGAGCTGAACCCCCTCCCCACCCACATCCTGAGTGGCCCAGTGGAGCAAAGCCCCCCTTCCCACACCCTTGATCCCCAGATAACAAGGTAAAGTCACCCAATCTCTGGCTAGACAAATCCCCAGAAGGCTGGGTGGGGCTGAGTCCTCCTTCCTATACTACTGGCCCACCTTGGGCCCACACTGACAGGGTTGTGCCAGAAATAAGCTCTCCCTGGGCACACACCATTAATTCCAGCACTCAGGAGGCAGAGGCAGGCAGATCTCTGTGAGTTCTAAGCCAGCCTGGTCTACAGAGTGAGTTCCAGGATAGTCAAAGATACACAGAGAAACCCTGCCTTGGGAAAAAAAAAAGAAATAAAAAAAGAAACAAGCTCTCAACACATTATTTCCTCCAGCCTGAGATTGCTTCCTGTAGTGACCATGGCTACTGACCCTCACTGTCTCCTTCTGAATGATCTCCACACTAAAATCTGCGCCTGCCACTGATTTCCTACTGTCGCCTCAGCCAGTCAGGCAGAGTGGGCTCTTCTAACCTGGTCAGACTGCATTGTCCTAGGAATAAACCTTTAAAGGGGGCCTCCTCAGTGTCACAGCACGACACCACATCATCCCAGGCCTGTTAGCACATGCAGGCTTCAGCATTTGGGTCATCACCCTTCCCCAGACCTCCCCCTGGAAGGCATCGGCCCTGTTATTGGTCCAGAAGCTCTTCTTGACTCCCCCTTCTGCCCACTACTCTCCTCTGAGAATTCAGGGTGCATCCCCACTTTCTCCACTGAGAATCTCTGGGCTCTCATCATCTGTCTGTATAAGCAACTGCAGGGACCTCCCAGTTACAACAATCAAAGTGCCCTCTTGTGGAGACACAGTCAGTCCTGCTGACAATTCCTGCCCTGGAGTGAGCTTGGACACCTAGGTCCCTGAAATCAGAGGGCTGCATTCTCCTGGCGGAGTCATTCTAAGGATGACCTGAAAAAGTCAGAACAGGCTTTTAGGCTGAAGACACATCCATTGGCTTTGTGGTCCCCTCCCCTAACTCTTTCCCCCTTTGCTAGCAGATCCCCCATTTCATCCTTTGTCCCCTACTCATGCCCAGTACAAGCCATGACTCTATTGGTTTCTTGTCTCATTTCTTAGCCTCTTTGGCAGTTGAAAATGGCTATAACTATGGTCAATTCATCAATACAATGTAAGGGAAAAATACAGAAAGGTTTTCTTGGAAAATGATTGCTGTCCTGACCAAAGAGGTCACATGCAGTGGACATGCCCTTTACTTCTCCTTCACGTCCCCAGAAGGAATATGAGGGCTGGGTCAGGGCAGCCCTCAGCAAAGGTTTGGGCTCACAGGCAGGCCAGCCTGCACAGGCTGGGGTGCTGTGCCACCACACCTCTGATCTGCTATCTCACGGCTTCTTACAATCGGAGCAGAGGAAGCTGCCTCCAGGTCTAAGCCTCTGTAGAGGGCTGGAGACAGTCCTCTCAAAGTTCACTCTCAGAACCTCCGCCCATGACCTTGCCTGGAAATAGTTATAGATATAACTGGTTAGGGATCTTGAGATGAGAGTACCCTGGATTCAACATGGGCCCTAACTCCAACGATTTGCGTGTTTGTAAGAAGGTGGGGGTGGTGTGGGGTGGAGAGATGGCTCAGTGGTTAAGAGTGCTTCTTGTCTTTGTAGAGGACATGGGTTAGGTTCCCAGACTCCACACTGGGTGGCAGAGCATCTCTGTAACTCTAGTTCCAGGATATGCAACATCTTCTAGCCTCCTCAGACATCTACATGCATGCATGAGCACACAGGTACATGGACCACTTACAAATAACTAATAAATGAATCTTTAAAAAGTAATAAATAAGGGGCTGGTGAGATGGCTCAGTGAGTACTCCTCCAGAGAGGACCCAAGTTCAATTCTCAGCACCCACATGGCAGCTCGCAGCTGTCTATAACTCCAGCTCAAGAGAATCTGACATCGTTATACCGATGTGCATGAAATAAAGTTAAAAAAGTAATAAATAAGAGAGGCCAGGCAGTGGTGGCGCACGCCTTTAATCCCAGCACTCGGGAGGCAGAGGCAGGCGGAGTGCTGTGAGTTTGAGGCCAGCCTGGCCTACAAGAGCTAGTTCCAGGACAGGCACCAAAGCTACAGAGAAACCCTGTCTCAAAAACTAAAAAAAAAAAACAACAAAAAAACCCCCACCAAAAACAAAAAAAAAGTAATAAATAAGAGAAGATACAGACACATGGGGAGACAGTGGGGCCCCTATTATTAGCTGTCGTGTATGCACATACCATGTGTGTGATTGCAACATCATCCATTAAGACAGAAAGACCCATGTTTGTGTTAAGATCACATCTGTCACTTGGGCTCACGGAGTGCTGAGAGAAGTGATGACATGACAGCTCAAAGCTTGTGCACACCTGCTTGCTTCTTGCCCTGCTCAGCCACATTGAGAACAAGCGGTGACATCTTGTGGCATGAGGAAACATGAAGTTGTCAGCCTTGTGCCCCAGTTCCCTGCCAACCAAAAGTCAGTTGTATGAATGTGACCCTCTGGGAAAGCCCACCTTTGGTTGTCTCAGCTGCGAGGCTGACTTTGAGAAATACTAAACATGACCTTGTCATTGGGTTTGAGGGCCACCTGCTACACACCAGTTGCTGAGTGATACGTCACTCAGCCTGGGAACTCGGATCTACATTTTCAGAACTGACTGTGTGAGCCCTTAGAGCTGCAAAGGGAAAGTGTTGATTTTTTTCTCCCTGGAAACTGATGAGAAGAATGATCTCCTTGCCCAGGGTTTCTAAGACTGAGTTTTCCTCTCAGCATCAAGGAATACATAGCTTCTGTGGCTGGAGAGATGGCTCAGCTGTGAAGAACACCTGCTGCTCTCACAGAGAACTTAGGTTTGGTTCCCATCACCCACACAGTACCGTGTAATCATCTGGAGCTCCAGTTCCAGGGCATCTGACACTCCTCTCTGGCTTCCATTGGCACCAGGCACACATGCAGTCCATATGTTAGGCAAACACTTATACACATAAAATAAAAATAAGTAAATCTCGAGAGAAAGATATGGCTTCTACTTCTAATTTACATAAAATGTTTGTTATCAAAACCTTTGTTCTAATTACAAAACTTGTCTGGTGGCTGATTAATCAAAGGGGGGGGCAACTATAAAGACAGAGCATAAGACTATATGAAAAGAAAACCCACAGTAAAACACAGTAAGAAGAAAACAATGGTAGCATGGATGACAGGCCCTGGAAGCTGGCAAGGAGACTGCAGTGCTCTGATGCCCTTGGCCATTCTGCTAGCACTCACGGGAGGACTTACTCTCTGTGCTACACTGTCCTAGAGCTGATGCCCAGCAGAGAAGAGGACCTGTCACTCTGATGGAGTAGAGGGACCACAGAGAAACTATGTATTAGATGGTGTAGTCGATAGAATCAAAAGGTGTTCAAGCCATCATCCTGGGTGCCTGAATGGACTTATTTTACAGATGTTCTCAGGTTATGCTGATGCTCTTCAGGTGTGCCCAGTCCAACATGACAGGTGCCCTAGGAAAAGAGACAGAAAGTGTCCTGCAGTGATGGAGACAGGTTAGTGCTGTGGCCAGATGAGCAGTGCCCAGGACTGCCAAGAAGAGCAGTCACTTAGAGGAAAGCGGGAAGCAGCGGGTGGTTTTGCTGTACAACTTTCTGAGACAACAGGGCCTGCTGGCATTTTGATGCTAGACTTCCCAATCTCAAGAACGAGGAAGGAACAAACTTGTTTTCTGGGCAAAACTTGTTTTCTTGGTCAATCAGGGAAAGGAATGGGGAAGTTGAGGACAAGGTCTGCAATTTAAGCACAGCCACTTGGAAGTCTTAAAAATGTGAAAAGGGGAAGAAGGAATCATGTATGTCTGGAGAAGACCATGCCAAGAAGCTTTAGAGTCAGCGTGAAAGTTCTGGGGCAGGGAGTGTGCCCCACCCTGTGCGGCTGGTGCAAGCGAGGTTATGGGATAGCTGTGAAAGGGAAAGATGACAACATAGAGTCTAGGTTAGCATCGAAAAAGCTAGCCCCTGTACGATTTTGAGGAGGTAGATAAATGATCTGATTTCTTAAAAGTAACAACTTACATATGTATGCATACATGTGTAGACATAAAAGCACACAAATTCCTTAAAGAATCTCCTGCTGTATGGGTAAAAACTAAACGGGGCAAGGATGGGATGGATACGGAAAACCGTCCGGGAGGCACAATTTAAAAATAGAGCGACCGATGGTAGAGGTGATTGAAAGGACCAAGGAAAGGAAAAGTAATGGGTTTGTTTTTGGATGCGCCTGGCAGCCAATAGGGCAGAGGGATGGAAGATGAAAAGAGCAAGGTCTAGAAGTATTTTCCCTGATTC
This sequence comes from Dicrostonyx torquatus, assembly GCA_028555095.1. Lineage (NCBI taxonomy): Eukaryota > Metazoa > Chordata > Mammalia > Rodentia > Cricetidae > Dicrostonyx > Dicrostonyx torquatus. Next base: position 5,867,214 of record JAQHUG010000093.1, read on the forward strand.
ATTAAAATTGAGTTCCAAACTAAGGACTGTTATTTCTTTTCTTTCCTGTAGTATTCAACACAACACACCCTATCTCTTTGGGACAGGGCTTGTTTGATTTAGACTGGCTTGTACTGTTTGCAATCCTCCTGCCTTGGCCTCCAAAGTACTGGAATTAGAGGCATGCGCCACTGTACACAGTTTAACGCAGGCTCTCTCAGCACTGGCAGTGATCGCAACATGGACAGTGGTCAGAAAACGCCAGAGACGAAACATTCATTTGTATTCACGCCCCCGACCAAAGGAACCAAGTCCGCACTATGGCCCGTCCACGTTGGTACTGCCTTAGAAGCGCCAAGCACTCAGCACGGTTTGCTCCTCCGAGGAACGGACCAGGAGCGGAGTCGCTCCCTTAGGTTCACAAATAGCGGAGCCCGGCTGCAGCGGGGTCAAGTGCAGCCAGAGCAGAGAGGCTGCATATGCCGGGCACCTGTCCTCCTGCCCAGGCTCGTCCCGCACATCAAACGCGCAGGACTCGGCAACTACTTCCGACTTCACCGGCCGCGTGGCCCGTGGTGCATCCCAAACCACGCGTCCCAGTGGGGCGCTGGGGATTGCGGTGGGCCACGCGGGTCAGGGCTCTACCGGGTCACTTGACCGCACAGGACGGGCGAGCAGAGGGCGGCGGCTAACCCCGCAACCCTCGCCCCGCGCAGTCGCAGCAGTTTCGTTTTCCCGGCCAGCCGGGACCCGCAACCGCAGCACCCCACCCGCCGCGGAAACTTCCACCCGGCCGCTCGAGGCCTCTGCGCACGCGCGGCGCGGAGGCCCGCGCCCCGCCCCCTCCGGCCCCGCCCTGTCTGTCTGGTCTGCAGGCGCCCTCGCCGCCGTCTCCCCGCCGCCGCCTCCCAGGGCGCAGGCGCGGTAACCAAGGCGGCGCTGTCTAGTGAGGATTTGAAATCCCCGCGCGTGCGCACTGCGCCGCGGCCCGCCAGGGAGGCCGCGCCTCCGCCCCGCTGCCCCCGCCGCGCCGCCTCCCCGCCCTCATTGGAGCGGAGGCGGCGGCCCCCGTCCCTCTCCGCGCCTGGCCGCCGCCGAGGGCGTCTTTCCGCCGCCGCGCCGCGCCGCAGGAGCCCCGTGACGGACTGACGGCCCGGCGCTCTGGGCCCGCCCCCTCGGCCGGTCACCGCCCCTCCGATGGCCTCTCCCCGCCGCCCGCACGCAACGCCGCCGCCGCCACGGCCCCCTCGCCCTCCCCGCGCCTCCTGAGCCGCCCGGACCGCAGCCGCGCCGCGCGCCCCACCGAGCGCCGCCCTCGCCCGCCCTCCCGCGCGCGCACCGGAGCCGCGCGCCTCAGGCCCGTCCGTCGTCCGTCTCGGTCCGTCTCCGTCCGTCCGTCCGCGCGGCCGGCCCGGGGCGCGGCGGGGGCGGGGCGGGGCACGGCGGGCGGCGCGGGCCCCGCGGGGGCGGCGCGTGGATGGATCCGCGCGTGGCCTGGATCCAGCCCGAGCAGAAGGGGCCGGCCAATGCCCTGTGGATGCAGATCTGGGAGACCTCGCAGGGCGTGGGCCGCGGCGGCTCCGGCTTCGCGTCCTACTTCTGCCTCAATTCGCCGGCTCTGGACACGGCGGCCGCGCCCGGGGCTGCGGGACGCGCGGCGGCAGCAGCAGCGGCAGCAGCGACAGCCACCACCGCGGGAGGCCCGGGGCCGGCGCCCGCCGCGTCGCCTCCACCGCCCGCGCCCGGCCCCTCCGCGCTGCCCCCGGCTCTGCTGACGGCGCTCGGGCCCGCGGCAGACGGCGCGCGGCGCCTGCACAAGTCCCCGTCGCTGTCGTCGTCGTCTTCGTCGTCTTCCAACGCTGAGTCGGGCACCGAGAGCCCCGGCTGCTCGTCGTCGTCGTCCTCCGGCAGCACCTCGCTGAGCCGCGCGAGCGCCGGCCGCACCTTCTTCAGCTTCGCCGACGGCGCGGCCCACGCGCACCCCAGCCCACGCGGCCCCACGCCCGCCGGCTCGCCGCCGCAGCACCAGTTCCACCCGGGCCGGCGGAAACGGGAGAACAAGGCTAGCACTTACGGCCTCAACTACCTGCTGTCGGGGAGCCGCGCGGCCACGCTGAGCGGAGGGGGCGGCCCCGGGGCCCAGGCGGCGAGGCCAGGCACGCCGTGGAAGAGCCGCGCGTACAGCCCGGGCATCCAGGGGTGAGTGTGCCCGCCCGACACGCGGGGCGGCCGAGGACGCGGGCACTTTAAAAACTCCATTAGGACCAGACCGGACCAGACCTACCGGGCCGGGGATTGACAGTTCGGGCTGGCGGCCCGGGGGGGTAGACGGGAAAGCCCTTCTCAGCTTCCTCCCCTCCGGGGCAGGGAAGCCAGGGGAGCTTGCTGGGGAGCTCATTCTTTCCCGTGAGTTAAATCGTGTATTTTAGATTTTGGTGTAGTCAGGTTGAAGGTGATGTGTTTCTTCCTTTTCTTTCTTCCCTTCTTTTTTATTTTTTTGGTAGCGATGCACCTAAGCCATTTGGGGACATTTAGAAGTGGGGATGTGTGTGTGATGAGGTTACAAACTACCTATTAATTCTGGGCAGACATTAACAGAAAGCATCACCTGGGGAGTCTAAAAAGCCGCTTTCAGAATTTTTTTCTCTGTGTACTCACACAGAGAAAAGGTGTCATTTTTATTTTAAAAATTTCCACACATCCCAGAGGACCTTTAGGGTTTAGTGTCCCCAGTGACAGAAGGTGTGTGTGGGGGTGTTGGTTTGGAATTGCCCCAGGTGAGACTGCTCTTGTGAAGCTATTCATTCAACCCATTGGCATTTCTGAGCATCCAGAACAAAATATTCGTTTATAGTTTGTGCGTTTCAAGGCTGGTGAGCGGCTTGCCTCAGTTCTTTCAGATCTAAAAGGCATGGAGCCCCTACCCTCATCCCCTCACCCCCAGGCCTTCTCCGGGAGCCAGATCTGTCCGAATGATTGCTAGACCCTGAGACTCGGTTTTCCGGTTGGAGGTGTTGTGTGGGAACACTGATACTCTTTAATGGGCGCGTGTTACATTGTAACAGTTGCCCATCCTGCAACTTGTTTCACCTGGTATAGCATGCACTCCAGACCAGGAGGCGTCTGGTTTCTTCTACAGTCTCTCCACAGTGCTGGCTTGTAGAACTTTCTGAGGTAGGTGTTGGACCAGGACCAGGTTGTGTGTGGGGTGGTGAACCTGAGGGAGGTTTCTAGACTGTTACATAACTGTCATGGAGATGGTGTTTCTCCTGGAAGATGGCTTGACCCTGGACACTTCTGCTTGTGTGCTTCTTAAGCACCAGCAGCATTGTTGGTTCCTCAGCGATAGCTGTGACTCTTGAAGTGGCCCACTTGGTGGTTTGTAAGCTGGTGGGCCTCTGTATGTTCCTCTGGGTGGGCCAGGTGTTTTTAGAGTCTGGGGCGTAGTTGGACTGGGTGAGGTGTAGTCTTATTGACCCCTAGACCTGGCCCCTCCTTTGAGTGCCCCTTCCTGGATACTGGTATACATTGCTGCCTAGGTGTTTACACTTGGCTCCCATCACTCTTTCTCTCAAGTCCAGTCATTGAGCAGATGCTGTTCCCTGGACCTGTATGTCTCTTCATACCTCAAGCATGTTGGAATCATCCCTGGTGGAGGCTGCCTGAGCAGTCCTAGCCTGGTGTTTTCTGTAACTGTGGCCTGGATGTGTCATTGGTCAGCATTGTCAGTGGGATGAGGTGCTGCCAGCTCCCAACTCCAAAAAGACCATCACCCCGTACCCTTCCCCTCCCCCACTGGCCCCATCTTCAAGAGAGATGAAGGCCTGAACTCGGTGGTGCTTGGGCTCTATTAACTCTGTCGCCCTGGACTCTGCCTCAGTTGGTCACTATGGTATAGAGGTCTTAAGAGAACTCTGAACCAGCTAAGAGGTTCTCCTTGGTTCTCCCTGGACCAGGAGATGCTAACCACATCTCTTTCCTGTGCCTGGTGACTCGGAATTGTCTGTTTCAGGTGCATGTGTCATGACTTTGTTGGGTGGTGAATCCTGGAGGAAGAGCTCGCTAGCTAGCTTGACCTGCCTGGGAGGGCAGGGTACCTCTGTCAGGTTCCTCCTGTGGGGAGGAATTAGAAAACCAGGACAGCAGTACAGCTAAGCCTGTGTGTTAGGAGTAAAGGTGGCCCCAGTGACTACTTCCATGTATCTGGTTGGTCGTAAGTGAACCGACCTTGGGATGGTGTGAAAGAGACCTGTCTGAATCTTGTCTCGTCCACCAGCTTGTCTAGAGTGATGTGTAGGTCAACACCAAGTCTTTGTGCTTAGCAAGACACAGAACTAAGGTTAAGTGTTAACTGAAGTGTGGCCCAGTTAGCGATTGGTGAGGGACTGCCGAGTAGTGTTCTTTCTAGACCTCCCAAAAGGAGGATGAGTGCTTTCACGGTGGGTGAGAGTCTGCAGCTCTTGCTGACCCCAGCTGCTTCTCCGGACACACGGCACCTGCGACGTCCCCCAGCTCTGGGAGGAGTCCTTGGAAACTGCTTGCTGGCCTGGGTTCGTGGAACTGCTAGACTGCTTTCCACCATGAAGATGAAGAAAGAGGGCGGCTTAGTGCATGAGCTTGGGGAGTAGAGAAGGTGGATCCCGGTGTGAGAACTGCTCCGGGCACAGGTTTAAGTTGAACTGTGAGACGTTTGTTTAGGACATGGCATACGTAATGTCAGACATGCCCTGTGCGTGATCTCTCCCAGAGATGGAGGTGGGTGTGGATGGGCTCTCTGGGTCCTCTCTTTCCCTTTTTAACCTGCTTTGCCCTCTGAGTGCTCACCTCTGACCCACAGTTTTATTCCTTTGCCATGGTCAGCCTCAGTGACTTTAGAAGTTGCCTCAGGTTAAAGGTAAAGCAAAGCCCTCTAAAGTGGGAGTGAGAATGTGGTCCTCATGCATTGAGCCAAATCCTCACAGGTGTAGCAGGAGTGCAGTTAGACATGGAAGGCCTTGCATACCCCTGCAGCCCCATGACCTGAGTTGACTCTGTGAAGGCTGTGGCCTTCCAGGTGTGCCTGCAGTGACAGCAGCCATGTGCAGCTTCTTTGAAGCACTCCTCACCATGGTTAGTCTTTCAATTTGCTCTGTGCACTCGGTGATGGGAATCCATTGTCTGTGTTGAGCCCAAGCAGCCTCCAGATCAGCATTTCCAGCACAGTTGTGGTTGGTGATGCTCACAGGCTCTTTTTGCTGTAGTCTTGGGAGGGAGTTAGAGCTTGATGGAGCAACTAGGTTCCTTCTCTTCCTGCACAGTTCCTGCCTGCTTGACAGAATTAGTGGGCCTTTCCTCAAAAACGTCCTTGGGAGGCTCCACTGGGAAGAAGGCAGGTGAAGGCCAGCAGGGTGTACTGTGGAGCAGGGGTGTACTCATCCTCGTCACCTTTGCCTTTGTCCCTATCTTCCTGGGAGCTTGGGAGGGGGAGGGGAGAGGATGCTGATGCCTGGAAAGTTGGGAGCACTCCCTCTGCAGGTGACGGTGGCACAGGTGGTCATGCTTTACTTTTTTCTTTCACAGAGATCTGCCTTGGGTTGAAGAGGGAGGTCAGGATGGTCATGCTGACCACACTAGCTCCTGTGCAACACTTCTCCAGCCTAGTGGTCTCACTGTTGTCCATGTTCCCACGGCCAGTCTCCACATGGCTGCTAGGGTGGCTGAGGGAGTCCTGGAGAACCGCTGAGCCACTTGCCTCTCACTAGTGCACCGAGGCTTGCTCAGGTTGGCTACCCAGGAGGACAAGGCCAGTATATTTTTTTGGACAAGAATATTAAAAAGGCTGGCACGGTTTTTTGGAAAAATGAGAGGCCTTATGGTTGGGGAGGCTCTGGGTTTGGTTCCTAACATCAAGGAGGAAAGGAATAGAAGGCAGGGGGAGACAAAAATAAAAACGGAAGCCATGAGTGCTTTTTAAACAGAAGTGTCTTAGTTTCCATGCTGTGGATGGTAGGGTACTGGGGTCTTGCTGTCGTGGTCTTTGGATGAAAAACAGTACTGTTTTCATTTTAGAAGCAGCATGCTTGCAACTTAAAGTATTTTAAACTAAACTTTATAGTATTTCTCTTATATATTTTTAGTTTTGATTTTTGTGTGTGTATCTTTGCAAGTTTTTGTGCATCATGTGTGCGAGCATCTACATGTCCGCATTCGCTGGAAGAGGCCTCTGGGTTCCCCTGGAACTGTAGCTACAAGCAATTGTGAGCAAACAGATGTGGCTGTTGGGACAAGCTGAGTTCTCTGGAAGAGGAGCGAGTGCTCTTAACCAGTGGGCTGTCCATTTAGCTACTTAAGTAGATGTTTAAAAGAAAAAAATACATAATTTTAAGGCTTGTACTTCAATGTCTTGGCCTTTGGGAGCAGGGATACCAGTACCCCTTGGAGTAAAAGGTTGCACCTTGGTGAGGTGGTTTCGGTCAGATCTTCAGGTTGTCCAGGAAAAGAGCTGTACTTAGAAAGTTATCCAAGGTGATCAAGTTCACATACTTAATTTGATGATGCAGCCAGAGTTCAAGTCGCAGGAGTGATCACCCTTCCTGGGAGCTACCCTTAGAGCTTGCCATGGACTTGTGTTGCTGCACTGAGGCCAGTCCGAGACTGGCCAGCCTGTCAGTATTGCTTTTCCTTTAAGCAAAGCTGGATGGCACACTAACCCCAGAAGGCTGCCCAGGATGTTCAGCCTGCCTCAGAGGCAAGCAGGTGATGCTCTGTGTGAACATGGCCGAGTGGGGCGGCCATGTTGTCTCCCCACTTGGCGTGTGCACTGACTGTGGTCAGATAGCAAAGTGCTGTGTACAGTTGTCTCATTAGGCACGTTCTTTGAGTCACACTAGGATAGGTTGGGTGGGCTTTCCACTCAGCTCTTATAAGGCAGGGGTCTAAGCATCAGGTGGCATGTGTCCCTAGGGCAGACTCAGGAGCACATTCCTGCCCTTGTGGCACTTAGCCTCTCTCCTTTTCTAGGGGCTCCTTGTACTTTGGGCTTTTGGTCCCTTCCATCTTAAAGTCCACAAGATGCCTTAACCCTGATGTCTCCTGCCAGTTAGAGGAGACCCCTTCCTTCCAAGGGCTCGCATGACTGGGTAGACCCATCCAGACACTCTGTCTTCAGGCTGTGTAATGCAGTGTGATTCAAGGATTGTTTCCTCAGAACCACAGGTTTGGTGACTGGGCACTGACTGCCACACATAGGCATTGTTTAGTGAGGAGACAGCACTGCTGTTTTAAGAGGAGGCCCTGGTTGTCTTTTCCAACGCTCTGTCCTTGGCTCGAACCATCAGCCCACTTCAACGACTCTTGCATATTGCCAGTCCTGTCCTCTGGCTTGATCATTACTCCTAGGAGATGACAAGAGCAGTGTGGCCTTCTGTGCCTTTTGCAGAAGGATCCTTCTTCAGTCTCTTATTTTAAGAAAGTTTACAGAAGAACCATGTGATTGCACAGAAACTGTATCTGAGAAGTGCCAACCCTGAGGTGCCCTTACTCAGATTGTCTTGGTGATCCACTAAGTTGCCACTCGATAATTACAAAGTAGCCCATCCTTGTCTAGTTTAAGATGTGGGCAACACCTGATCTGCAAGCCTGGTTGATGGGGATTGTGGTTCACCTATCACCTCAGTTGCAGAATATGTGCCACGTCCTGGAGGAGCAAGAAGACCCCTTGCAATTCTTTTTGTCCCTTTCTGACCCCACCTCTGTGTGTTTAGTTCCTGTGGAATTAGCCCCCCCTCCCTGCCCCCAGCCTTCGCTCTTTGGAGTTAGCTTTCCCTGCCCCCAGCCTGCACTCTGTGGAGTTAGCTTCCACTCCCAGCACCAAAGACATACTAAGAAAGAGGCAAAGGATAAGTAGACTGTGTGCAGAAGTGAAGGAAACTTTAGTTTTTGTCTTAAGCATTTTAAAGATTCATCTGTGAATTCTGCAGTGGATTTAACTGCTGGACTGTTTTAGTTGGTGCCGGAAAGCATGGCTAAGACCTGCAGTGCAGGATAAAAACATTCACAAGCACACAGGATGGAAAACAAGTTGCAGAGTCACAGGTTGCATCCAAAAGGCTTCCCACTTGGTTGTAACATCTTCCTTTTTAAAAAAACAGATACCAACAGAAAAGTTACAAAACTTGGGTAAGTTCGGAGATTAACTGGGGACCTGCTGAGTGTCCCTAGTCACCTGTGCTGTTTGCTGGTAGCCAGTGTGGGCTGGGCTACATCGAGGCTTGACACGTGGGTTTTTGCACAGCCTTATCTTTTCCCAGCTGACAAGACCAACTAGATGGGAGCATCTCAAGGGTCCTTGTTCCAGTAGCTCGCTCGCCTTTGTCTCATGGGTTATGACACTCTTTTGCCTTTCCACAGATGCTTCTTCACACAGCTCTGGGTTTTGCCAGTGTTTGTTTCCTGAGGGACAGTGTGGGCATAGCCTTCCAGTTCTAGTCGTGGGAATGCTGAGGTCGGTTAAGGGAAACACAAAGTCGAATTATTACTGTTTTTACCTGAATTTGTTTCCTGTATTGGGAAGCATGCACTTGGCTTTGAGAACCTACTGCATTGGTCCTTTGGTTTCACAACTCAACTTCCTCACCTGAAAAGTAGACCCTGTGACATCTACCTCATAGCAGTCGGAGACTTGGAGTCAGCTTGTGAGCTGGTCTGCATGTGTGAGAAAGGCTGCTCCTTCCCCTGTTCTCCCCTCAGGAAATAGAAACCCAAAATGGGCTTTGTGTTGCCAACAGGAAAAGCCTTCCTCTTTTTTTTTTTTTTAAATAGGCAGAACTACAGACACAAAGTTCCACGTCTTGGGGAGGGGAGGAGGATGTAGACTCAGCTGAGACCACTGCTGACACTGGGCAGTTCTGGGATAGCCCCACCCCCCAGAAATCTGCAGTTGTATTTTAACTGCAGATAGCACCTTAGTGAGTCTGTTCTGTGTTGTGTGCATGTGTGGTATAACTGGTGGTCGGTGGGTTATGAGATGCATGTGTTGTAGTGTATGGTGGGTTATGACGTGTGTGTTGTAGTGTAACTTGTGGTCGGAGGGTTATGAGATGCATGTGTTGTAGTGTAACTGGTGGTCAGTGGGTTATGGCTTGCGTGTTGTAGTGTAACTGGTGGTCGGTGGGTTATGAGTTGCGTGTCTTGTATACTGGTGGTTGGTGGGTTATGAGATCTCAATCTTGTGCTCAGAGTGTGTGTGGCAGGATATGGCTCCTAGTCCCAGTTCAGTGGGTTTGTAGGGAAGACACAGCAGGGGCTGAGTTCCTGTGCAGAGGACGGCACACTGTGTCTTTCCTGGGTTATGGGCACTGGCTGTGTGTGCTAGCCAGCACGGTGGCCAGTGCAGGTGAAAATCTGAGTTGAAATTTAATTTATTGATTTGTTTTGTGGAGTTGGGAATCAAGCTGAGTACCTTGAGCATGCCAGGCAGATACTCTGCTAGTGAGCACCCTCCTGAGCCCTTATTTAATTTTAGTTAAAATTTAAATAGCCTTGTGTTTGGACAGTGCTGACTTTGTGCAGCTCTATGTTCTGTTTGAAGTAGTGTGATTCAGTAAGTTGCTGAAATAAATTGAAACTCAACAACAGTAAAAACTTTGTTGCTCAGCAAGTTGCTATGGAGAAAGCTCTAGAATCCATGTTTCTGAGTTTCCAGTGCAAATCTTTTATGAAAGGCTGATAATTTCATGACTCAAGCAGCGTGGAGTCAGAGAGTGTAACAGGAACGACTCTGAGGGTTGGAGCACTGCTGGTTTAGCATGCAAAAGATGTGATGCCTGTTGGTATTTTACACTGGGGTCACCAACAGCCCTTGAGGTCTGTCCCCATCTCAGCTTCCCAGTCACCATCTCCCAGCAGCTCCTGTGCACAGCATTCTTGGAGGCTAGTGAACCCTGCACTTTCCTCTTTGACTTTCTGGATTCCAACCACAAATGAGCACTATTTCTTGGTTTTACAGACACAGACACAGTCTAGATTGGCTAACATGGTCTGTCAGAGAGCTCTGCACTTGGACATACAGGTCAGTGTTGTTGATAAGGGAGTTAGCTTCCTCCAGGCTAAGGATTTAACAAGACACTAGGCAAACCTGAAGATAAGTTCATAAGGGACCGTTACTGTTCCAAGGAGTCACTTTCCTAATGGAAATGGACATGTTCAGAACCTGCCTGTGGCTCCTCTTGTGTGGGTACTTGACTGCAGGGGACAGAGGAAGCACTTCAGGACTGGATCTTGCTTCCCAGGCTATCTTAGGGTCGATGTAAGGTGCTGACTTGCAGACTTGACTTCCACTGGAAAAGCCGAGGATCCTGCAATCCTCCTCAACAGCTCATTTTAACGAGATGAGAAAAATTTTTGAGAGACTCTTAGATCTTGTCTAAGGATCACCTAGGAAGTAGTAGAACTGTGCTCAGACTCCTTGCCTGGCAAGTCCATATACTTCATCAGTGCTTCCCAGAGAGGGCGTGGGAACATTTGAGTGCAGAGCCAGAGGCATGATTAGGTGACGTGGCAAAGGCAAGAGGTATGGTGAAGTGTAAGAAGAGTATTTTGGTTACAGGCATCTTCTCTAAATCTAAGCAGTATTTTAAGAAGTGAGAAACAACTATGATAGGGCGTCCAAACGTGAAACAGGCACTTGGCATGGTATGGAAAATACACAGGAATTCTGAGTGTAGCTACCGGTTTCCTCATGAGTCAGTCACCAGAGATTAGTGCATACACAGAAGCAGGATGGCTAGGAGGAATTGTTACTGGCCCTGCTGACCTACACCCCCGGGTCAGGCCTGTTGTCTTTCCCTTTATTCATCCTGCTGCCCTTCAGGATGCTCCCAGGAAGCATGGCACTAAGCGAAGCAGTCCACCCAGAGTGTGGCATAGCTGGTAGGGGCAGGCTATCAGGGCAGCCTGGGCCCGCTTGTCAGCTAGGGTTGTTGGAGAGGTGAGGTTGATGGGAGCAATACCTGTGAGTCCTGGGCTCTGGCTCCTTGCAGAGAGGCCAGATGCTGCCATGACTGCCTGGCTTAGAGGACAGGACTCTGAATGCAACTTTTCTCACAAATCTAGCACATGACCTGGTGCTGTGCTCTGCTACCAGAGTGGCCTCCTTCCTCGCTGCCCAGTTTACAGATGGCCCTTCAGAGCATTTATGCCCATTCATTTAGTCATTGCTTTTTAAGAGTGGACCTCAAACTTGGGGCTATTTTCCTGCCTTAGCCTCCAGTCTGCTGGAATTACAAGTCTGAGCCACCATATCTGGCACCAATTTTAAAATAATGATGTGTTTGTGAAGTTGATTCATTTTCTTAAATGTGGGAGCTTTGAAGTTACTCAGTCCCATCACCCAGAAATCGCCAGGTGACCACAAGTATAGATGGCATTCTCTCAGATCCTGTAGATGACACTTGGTGTCATCAACAGCAGATTCACTAGAGCCATCTTCATTTAAACTTTGGTGGATTATTTATCTTACGTCAGTAAGAGCTGTGAAGTTTCAGATAGAAACACAGGTTTCTAAGAGCTACTGCCAAAGCTCAGAATGTAAACTGAAGAAACCTCACTGCAGAAGATCGTGTTAACAAGTCACCGATTTGCTCTCTGTGTGGACTGAGACCTGGGTCTTCCCCGCCTACTGACAGTACACAAGGCATTCCTGTGAGTTTGGTACGTCTACTAGCATTTGTTGAGCCCGTACTGAGCCAGTGTCCTAGGCCCTGTTCTCAGGATGACCTGTGTGGATTCTGTGCAGATTCCAAGTTGCTGTCTTGTTGCTTTCATTAGCTTAGCAGGGTCAGCCCTGCTTCCCCAAGGCATCCGTGTATTCTGACTGGGTTCTGGGTTACCATGCTCTGACCCTGTGTCTGGTTTTTGCCTGCTGTGTGGTGTAGTGGTACTGCACAGTGGCCACTGCCAGTACTTTTTTGTGTAGGGACTAGATGGAACATTTTTGAAGAGCGGATAAGGGCTGCACTACCTGACGGGTCGCTTGGTTGGCGTTCCATCTCAGAACAGTGCCACCACCAGCTGTCTTGCCAGGCAGGACCTTGTCTTCTCTGGTCTGAAGATAGATACTAATTGCTCACCTGTCCAGAACACCTCTGTCCAGTGAGGTGGATTTTTCTGGACTCCGGTGCTGTGTGCTGCAGACTGAAGTTGCCCTGCAGGGTAGGGAGGGGCTCTATCATGTTGCTGGCTTTACCTTCCTGGGGTGGCAGTATCTGATGTCTGTTCATCCTTGAATGCCTTGTTTTGACCCCCAACTTTCCCCTACGTACTTTCTGGTTTTTCTGTGGAGCTGGCAATGAGGTGGTTTTCTCTGTCTTTAAATTGTTTCCCCTTCGGGGTTGACTGTTTTTATGATACCATTCCTCTTTCCCTACCTGTGCACAGCATATTTGCCCCCATTGCTCATCTTAATACTGACTTGCTGTGAATCCTGTGGGAGCAGCTCCCATCCCTAGTCCACCTGCAGTTCTGAAGTCTGCCTGTGCCCCAAGGATGATCATTCTGTGGCGTGCAGGTCCCAGACACTGGGCGGCAGAGGTGCAGACTGAGGTTTTTCTTGGGACCGGAACTTGGCTTTGAGTTGTTTCAGCTTTCCAGGGCTCAGTGCTCTTGGCTTCTCCCTGGACTTCCTAGAAGGCCTGGTGGCCTCTTGTTAACAGTCAGCCCCTGGGGACAGAAAGCCGCTCCAGGGCTCCAGCACTCAGTCTGCGGTGTTGGGATGCTCCTCCCCACAGGGTTTCCTTGCCTGGGGCTGCTGTTCCTGTCTGGCTGTTGCTTCTGCTTCCAGCCCCAGCCTCAGCAGCAGCTCCTTTGGAAGGTGGTCCCTGGCAACTCATCCTGAGCCACACAGCACATTTTGTGTTTCTTGTAGCTTGTTACCCCTCTCTATGAGGAAGCCCCTTCCGGGAGAGCAGTGTGAGAGTAAGGGCCTTGTTTTGTCCTCTGCGGTACCTGCCACAGAGTAGGTCCTCAGTAAGTAACTGGAACATACAGGTTGCTTCTGCTTTGGGTTCTGAATATTGACAGAAATCTTTGGGCCTCTTGGGTTATTTTCTTTTCCTCTCTCTTAATTCCTGCTTTTTCTTTCTATAGTTTTGGTAATTTTCCACCCTGATAGGGTCCCCTTTTTTCTTACAAGGTTCATTTTGTCATCTTGCATCTCAGCTAGGGGCATGGCTGCAGTGGGGCTGTGTGCAGAGTGGATATCAGTGACGCAGGTACTCCATGACCAGTGTCACACAGGAGAGCCCTGAGCAGCGCTCATGTACAACCAAGATGTTTCTTTCTGTGGTCTGAATGCAGCTGGGCTGTTGGGATGGGGTCTGATCAGGTGCCTACTCCTACCCAACTCCCTGCTCAGTGCATGGAATTGTGGGATACGTTTTTAGGGCCCTGGCTTTGCAAGTAGGATGGGGGACCATCTGGAATGACTTCCTATAGTAGTGATCTGAGAGGAACCAAATCCGAAGGACCTGCAGAAGGTGTCTGCCAAGCCAGAAGGAACACCACCAGCCAGCTTTAAGATAGAGGCTACCAAAGGTGGGGTGTTGATGGAGATGCAGGCCTAAGGGTGTGTGCTGCTTGAGTTTGGTGTGCCACTGGTAAGAGTGGTAAAGCTAGGGTTCTATTAGTGTTTGAGGGGATCAGGATCATAAAAGCAGGAACTTATTGAAGAAAATTTAGAAGAAACTACCCTTCATTCCCCTACTGTTGACCCAAGTGTGTTTGTTTCTATTTTATAGTAGGGCTACTCTTGTAACAAATGTGTCATTCTGTGCTTGCTTCTTACAGTCTAGTTCTAGGTCAACATTTCTTACCGTCATAATTGTAGGCTGTTTTTCCTAATCATTGGGAATCAATATCCCTTTGTGTGGAAGGGTTGCTCTGAGGTGATATTTCTCAGCGAGGTGGGTGCTTGCTTCTGTGTTTGCTCCAGTAGCCATGACATGAAGTGGAACTGAGTTATGTCCCTCAGATTTAGTGCAGTGGCTCAGTCGTCCTGCTGAGTGACAGTCCTACTGCTGTGTTTCCGTGTGTTCAGGGCCTGAGCACTGGAGCTGATTTCAACTGGTTCAGGGCTCACCAGACTTCTTCTGTAGGGACTGAGGGGCTGTAGTGTACCTACCGCTGAAGCTAAGTTCTTGCTTTGCATTATGAAAAAGAAGCCTGCTGCGTGGCTTTAGGGCTTTTGCAATGTCTTTGGGTTTTCTCTGCCTGGGGTATAGTATAGTCTTGAATCACCGAGGAGGCACATGGGCACCTCTCAAACCCTTGGTTAGACTCTGGAAGGTTCTTGGACATCTGTTTGTTTAAAGTCAGACTGACAACATTGGTCACAAAGCTGCAGAGCCCTCCCTCTCCATCCCCTGTGTATACTAGTTGGTATCAACAGGTTAGAGCCTGGAGCCTTCTGATGTGGGAATCTCAATTGAGGAATTGCCCAGATCAGATTAGCCTGTGGGCATGCTGGTGGAAGATTGTTTCCTAGTTAATTATGTGGGAGAGGTGCCCACTGTGGACAAGCCATTCCCTGGGCAGGTATTCCTGGGCTGTATGAGAAGTCTAGTTAAGCTTGATCCTGAGTAAACCAGCAAGCTCCCCTCCCTCTGGCTGCTGAGTTCTGACTTGATGTCCCTCACTGATAGACTCTGACCTGGAAGTGCAGGCCACATGATGGTCTGTGACCTGGGAGTAGGGCCACAGAATCCCTTTGTTTTATCACAGCCACACTTGACCCTGCCCTCCCTTGGTGCCCCCAGGGAGTAGCTGCTGCATGGAGAGACCTTCCTTCTCTCCTGAGCTTCCTGAGGTCAAGCCCTCACACACCTCTGTAGTAAAGCTGTCATCCCTCCCCTGCTTCCGCCTTCCTATTCCTTTCAGAGCCCCCTGTAGAAGATAGGTACCAGAAAGGCTCCTGCAGCTACTCAGAGAGCAGCTAGTGGGAGTTCTCTAAACACCCATGGGCCCAGTTCCAGGCTATTTCCTTCTACTTGTTTTGAGCCTGCAGTTAAAAAAAGGTGTTTGATAGTATGATTCAAGATTCCTAATTTGTTTCTGATCCAAAGTTTACTAAATTTGTCCAGATACTAGTTGCCTTGTGTCATAATTAAATAAGTGATTTATAATTAATTCATTAACTATGGTAGCTAATGATGCTTTAAAGAAGATTATCTGCTCTCAGAATAGTATTCTGAGAATACTCAGAAAAGTGATTCATTCATTCTCTCATGGATACTTGTACTTCCCATTTTCTTAGCAGTCCATTTCTTCTGGTCAGGAAGGAGGTAACTGCAGCTCAGTACCATGGGAATCAAAGAAAGCTGCAAGACCTTTCCTGTCTGGCTGCTCTTTGTACACCAGTCAGTATTAGCCTACTGTAGTCAACTTTAATTGTTAGCTTCACAGGGGTGTGTATCAGTTAATTCCAAATATTTTTACTAAGGTGCTGTTTCCTGGCTAAAGTGGTGCCTAAAGGAAAGGTTTCTCAGAAGCTACTGATTTTAAAATATTTTGAGGCTGGGCATGGTGGTGCACACCGTTAAGGCCAGCACTTGGGAGACAAAGGCAGGTGGATCTGTGTGAGCTTGAGGCCAGCTTGGTCGGCATAGCAAGTTTCAGGTCAACCAGAACTATGTAATGAGGCCATGCCTGAAACCAACAAGAACAAACCCCCAAGCAAAAGCTTTTGAAGACAAAGTTGGAGGAAGGGAGAGAATAATTGATAATTGAGAACTATTGCCAGTGTTTTGTTTTGGAAAAGACCAGGAAGGGAAATCAGCACTTGAAGTCAAGTATTGTGCTAACATCACTTTCCAGCAGAACTGGGAGCTGGTGAATGATAGGCTCTCTAGCTAAAGGAGGCAAGCGTTAATAGTTGTAGAGCTTTGGACCTTTGGGACCCAAGAGCTGTGTCTAGGCAAGCTGAGAAGCCACAGTGCTAGCAGCTCACAGTTGGTTTGTTAAATGCTGTGGACACATCCAGGGAGGGTCATCCATTAATCTGTTGTTTCTCATTTGCACACAACTCTCTTTCTCTTTTCTCTCAAATTTACCTTATGTCTTATGTATATGAGTATCTTGTCTGCATGGTCTGTACACCATCTGGGTCCAGAAGAAGGCATCGAATTTCCTGGACCTGGAGTCCAAATGGTTAGGAGCCTCCTTGTGGTGTCAGGGACAGAACTTGGTTCCTCTGCAAGAGCAACAGATGCTCTTAACCTCTGAACAGTATCTTCAGCTCCAACCCTATTTTTCTTTTGGTAAAGGCACTGCTGTCACTCAGCATTTGGGTGGTTTTTTTTTTTTTGTCCCTTCTTCCTGTGGCTGTGGTGACTAAGCCAGCCTTGTTGCATGCTGTGACTGCCTCTGCTGCACATTTCCTTGTGTCCTTTACTCGATGCAGTGCAGCTGCTGGCCTAGGCTTGAGAAGAAGAGCAGCACCTTGGACAGCTTAGAAGTTATGCTGGTTGGGGGTGGAGAGCCCAAGCCAGAAGCTCTGGGACTTGTGGAGTAGAGAAGGAACCACCTTTGCCAGGGAGGCAAAGGTACCTGCTTCACCTGGCTTGGATTTGCAAAGATTGTTTGGGTGCGGCACTTCCATAGTGGAAGCCGCCCTCCCAGGATGGCCATTGCTTTCCTCAGTAGCTGGATTTGCTATTGGTTTGGCTTTGTAGCTGTGGTTGCTTCTTCTTACAAATAGCCCAGTGATCTAGGTTCCATGCCCCTGATTTGGGTATTAAGGGTAGAACCTGATAGAGCATACAGAAGAGACGTGAGAAAATCTGTTATATTTTCCCTCCATGTTCTAAGATGGTGTCATGTAGTCCAGGCTTGCTTCAACTCTCCATTCCCATGCTTCTGTTTCCAAGTGCTGGGATTATAGATGTAGTCCAGGCTCGCTTCAACTCTCCATTCCCATGCTTCTGTTTCCAAGTGCTGGGATTATAGATGTGGGCTGTTGGAGGGAGGCTGCTTGTTGGTTCTCAACTGCTCAGCCCTGAAATAATCACACAGAAACTATATTATTTAAGTCACTGCTTGGCCCATTAGCTCTAGCTTCTTATTTTCTAACTCTTACATCTTAAATTAACCCATTTCCATTAATGTGTGCATCACCACGGGGTCATGACCTAACAGCAAAATTTCAGCATGTCTATCTCCGGTGGCAGCTCCATGGCTTCTCCCTGACTCCACCCTTCTTTCTCCCAGCATTCAGTTTAGTTTTCCTCACCTAGCTCTGTTCCCTTATAGCTCTGCTATAGGCCCAGAGCAGTTCCTTTATTAACCAGTGATATTCACAGCATACAGAGGGGAATCTCACATTAGTGGGCCACCACACTTAGCCTGCCATTATTCTTGAATGGATTTGGACTTACAGGAAATTGATTATAGACAAAAATTACCTTATTTTTTTTTTAAAATGAACTTTAAATTTCCAGTAGAAAATACACAAGAAAAGTAAGCTCTCTAGTATTCTCATGATGAAAACTAAAAGCTCACCAAGGAGCCTTTGGTTTGGCCATTTCTGTCCTCTTCAGAACAATCACAGAATGCCCAGTTCAGGCATTGCAATGCTCAGTGCAGTCCCTGTCCTGGATGGAATTGGAGCTGTGCCTGGCTTGTGGGCCAGAAGTCATGGTTGGTATCTCAGAGACAAGCATGGTCCTCTTGGTTACATTGTTCCTTTTCTACACTGTAACAAGAGAAAATGGAGTACAAAACTCAAGATGTTCAGGGAGGCCCCAGTGTATGAAGATGAGGTTCTGACACAGTGAGCACACAGGTCTCTAGCACACCTCTTTGCATTCTTCCTTCTCTGTACCTGGGGAGGCTCCAGGATCTAGGAGTGGAAGCAGAGTCCCACCAGGCTTCCAGGCCATCTGAAACCAAGAGGTTTCTCAGTGCTGTTCCTTAGCTGGCAGCTGCTCACCTGCCTGCACAGGGGTAACTTTTCTCACTGGGCAGTGCTGACCACAGGCCTCCTGGACAGCAGAGGATTAGCATTGACTCCCACTGGCTGTGGGATGCTACCTCCATGGCCCGGGAGGGCTGGAACACGAGGCAGCCACAGGCTCTTCAGGTCTGCCCAGACATGAGAGTGATGAGCTGTTTTCCCAGTCTGTTAACAGCTGCTGCCAGTTGTCAGGCATCATGCCCTCACTGACTTCTTGGTGCTGCCGTGGTGACCCTGCTTCCTTCTGGGAGAGGCCAACAGGAGGCTTGACTTTTTGTTGGACCCCTTTGTCTTAGTTACGGTTTCTTTTGTTTTGCAGAGAAACCATGACCAAGGCAACTCTTATAAAGGAAAGCATTTAACTGGGGCTGGTTTACAGTTTCAGAGGTTGGTCTAGTCTGTTGTCATGGCAGGAAGCAGGGCAGTTTGCAGGCAGACATGATGCTGGAGGAGGAACTGAGAGTACTACATCTGGATCAGCAGGCAGCCAGAGGTGAATTGGCTTGAACTCCTGAGACCTCAAAGCCAGCCCTTAGTGGCACACTTCTTCCAACAAGGCTTCTCCTCTTAATAGAGCCACTCCCCATGGACCAAGTATTCAAACCCATGAGTGTATGGGGGCATTTCTATTCAGACCACCACACCCTCATCTCAGAGGAGTGAGGCAGTCCAGCAGCAGTGTCCTGTTCTGAGAACAAAGCACACGTTCTTGACTTTTTCCCAGACCAGTGGTAATGTTTGCATCTCATTTCCCATGATTTCAGACAGACAGAGTGCCTGTTCTCCTCACTGATAGAACCACAGCACTGGAATCAGGATATCTGTGTTCTGCAGGGCACCATGTCTTGCTCGGGCACCTGGGTAGGTTGTGGCCTTATTTACCTTGGAGAAATGCTGGTCATTCCCTCTTGGCCCTGAATGAGTGATCAGACACCTGGCCACACTGTTTTACTGGTGGGGTGCCTGCTGTAGACCAGAGGACTTGTCAGCTGTCCTCTCTGAGGTGTCAGGGACAGTCCTCCAGGTAACTTCACCTGAGGGAGGAGGTCCAGCACTTGAGGCCTGGGGAGCAAAAAGGTGACTGTTTCATGCTGTTGGTATTTCAGACACAGCTTAAAGAAGGTTGATTGTATATGCTGCTTTGCTAGTGAAGACTTGAGTTACATTTTGGCCATTGAACCTCTCTGTCTACAAGATGTGTGAGTGTAGCCAGCCTGGGAACTATGCATGAGTTTTTAGCGAGTTAGCCTTATTGTTCTGCTGTGACTTTGGGTCAGTTATTTAATTATCTTCTCTGTCTCTGTGTTGGCCTGTCTCTGAACCTTGCTCTCAGTCTGTAAACTCTACTGTTCTCATCCAGAGCTACTGAGACCTGGGGCTGTTGGGCTTCTGGGGATGGATGTTCATGATTCTTTTCTGTCTCAGGCTATGGGTGTTGCCTGTCATGAGGCATCCAGTGTGATTCTGGATGCCTTGCTGGGGTCTGCTCCTTTGGCTGGCTGCTGTGCTGCACTGTGTTCATTGGAAACTGCCTTTGCTATGAGTGTACCTATCAAACTTACACCGTTTTGAATGTATCTTTAAAGGCTAGCCATCAGTACACTGATACCTTGAATTGACAGGAGTTCATCTGTGGACCTGAACCATGCTGTGAGCTCTCATGTACTCCAAAGTTTTCATTCTGTATTTTCATAGAAAAGAAAGATGCCTCAGCAGTTAGGAGCATTGGCTGTTCTTCCAGAGGAGTCTGTAACTCTAGTTTCCGGAGATCTGATATCCTCTTAATGGCCTCTGAAAGTACCGTGTGTACGAGTGGTGTGCAGACATGCCTGCAAGCAGAACTTCCATACGCATTAAATAAATAATAATAAAAAGTTAAATAAGCTAGATTTTTTTTAAAGTTTAATTTTTATTTTATGTGTGTGATGGTTTGCTGTATGTCTGTGTGCCATGGGTGTACCTTTGTAGACCAGAAGAGGTCATCAAGTCCTTTAGAATTAGATTTATAAAGGACTGTGAGCCACCATGTGGGTGCTGGAAATCGAGCCTGGGGTCCTCTGTAAGAGCAGCAAGTATTCTTAACCACTGAGACATCACTCCAATCCCAGAAGCTAGATTCTGAGTAGCTCCAAATATGTTTTCACCTGTAGAAAAAGGTAGGATTCTGTTTAATTGTAACTCTCTTGTTTTCTTTTTTATTCACCAGACTTCATGAGGAAATAATTGACTTTTATAACTTCATGTCCCCTTGTCCTGAAGAAGCAGCCATGAGAAGGGAAGTGGTAAAACGGATTGAAACTGTGGTGAAAGACCTCTGGCCAACAGCTGATGTGGGTATCTTTTGTGTTACCTCACACATACCAGTCAATGTGAAAGCCCTGTAATTGTTTTGCCAGCTGTGTCCACACACATCCATGCTTCCCATTACCCTGGGTATAGTGGAGCTGTTTAGAAAAGCATTTTCCACTCTGCACTGCTGAATCAAACTCTGGAGTGGTCCAGCCATTGGTTAGCTCACCAATGCACAGTTGGTTGAGGACCGAAATTAATTAGCTTGAGAAATTAGTTCATATTTATATTTTCATTTTCATTTATTTATCCTCTCTCTCCCTCATTCTTGTTTTAAAATCTCCTTAAGGTTAGAAATCTCACTCCTGCCCCACCCCCTGCAGTCACTGCATTTCGCACATATAACTTGTTTCATTAGAAATTGAAAGTCCAAATGGAACATGGTGGTGTATACCTTTAGTTCCAGTGCCCAGGAGGCAAAGCCTGTGAGTTTGAGGCTAGCTTGTTCTGCATAGTAAGTTCCAGGACAGCCAGAGCTACATAGAGAGACTCTGTCTCTAAAAAACCAACACAAGACAGTGTTTTATAGTACCTCACTTTCACATGGACGAGTACGTATCTGTGGAAATGAGGTACTTGGTTGTAGTTATACAGACACCATGCAGTATACCACCTGACTGGGCAGCTAATAACTGTGCCTGGATTTTGATACAAACACAAAAGGATTTTCTATTTGTTTGTAGCATTCCCCTACTTCCAGGCTGGTTTGTTGTTTACTCATGGTTTGCAAGGTGGGAGCCTGCTGACTGGAATGTGGGGTGTTTTCTTTCAGGTGCAGATATTTGGCAGCTTTAGTACAGGTCTCTATCTTCCAACAAGGTGAGTACCACTCAGAAGACTGTATGCTTTAGTGTTTTTTGGGTAGATGATTTTATGTGCATCTGAGCCTCCAATAGCCAGCTGGAGAGAGATTGTGGAGCACAGAGGGATGCTAGGCAGAAAGTGAATTTTAGATTATTATTAAGGTATCAAATTGCTTGCTTTGCTTTTTTCGCTTGCATTTAATTTTTTTATGGAATAGAAATGTTGGGCATTAGAGACAGAAGATGAATGGGAACTGTCTTAGTCTCGTGCTACTATAATACAATAAATACCACAGTCTGGCTGAATTGTAAGTACAGCCATAGTCTCCTGATACTGTAACATAGTAACCACAGTCTGGCTGAGTTGTCAACACTGCCTTAGTCTCCTGATATCAGCTGTAACATAGTAACCATAGTCTGACTGAATTGTAAACACTGCCTTAGTTTCCTGATATGGTAACATAGTAACCACAGGTTGGCTGAATTGTAAACAATAGAAGCTTATTTGGCTCTCAGTTCTGCGGACTGAAAAGTCCAAGATTGAGAGGCCACAACTGGATCAAACTCTTCCTTTCTATAACTACCCCACCCATGTGTCAGTGGTCTTGATCTGTTCACAAAGGCAGTGTGCCCAGAATCTGTTCCCCCTCAGAAAGGTCATCACGCAAGAGTCAGTGACAGTAGCACAGCTGACTGGAAAGTGGTATCTGTTTCACCCCTGTGGTTCTGGGGGCTTTGAGGACTTTTTCACTCTTGCTTTTCATAGTTACATGACTCGAGCTATGTTCAGTGCCCAAGGCTTAGGTCCTTAATGGGATTCTGCTGCTGCCTTGTAGTATAGCATGCTGTGGGGCTGGCCTCCCACGTGTGATGTCACCTCCTGGTGAGGTGTGTTGTGACAAATGTGTTTCTCTTCTGACCAGTGACATAGACCTGGTTGTCTTTGGAAAGTGGGAACGTCCTCCATTGCAGCTGTTGGAACAAGCCCTTCGAAAGCACAACGTGGCTGAGCCATGCTCCATCAAAGTCCTTGACAAAGCTACAGTGAGTATGGAGGCCTGACACCTCCACCTGAACAGGAGTCCCCATATAGTGCCAGCGTCCTCTGATCTTCCTAATCGTAGTTACTGCCTACATTTAAGATTGTCCTCTTGTGGTATATACATGCAAGTGATCATCTTCATGCTTAACCAGCTGAGAAGCTGTCTAATGATAATTGGACTTTTTGACATTTGTGAGAGCCACCCTTGATGCTAAAAGACAGAATTGTGTCCATGTGTGTTTGAGGAGTAAGAGAAAGAAGAGGGTAGCTAAGGAGAAACTAGCGTTTCTTGTGCTGTTGTCGGAGTGCAGCTTAGGGATCTGTGTGGCTGTGTGGTTTTCATGTGGGAAAGACAACAAGCTAGCTTACATTACAGGAGGAAAATCAAGAGTTCCCTTTGCTACCCAGAGCTGTGTCTGCATAGGAAAGGGCGCCCATCATAAAAGCTAGAAGTCTTTCCAGGTGCTGAAGGGGTGTGTTCTCTCTACTGAGCATCCTCCATTCAGATTTTGGAGTGCAGGGGCTTTGTGTATGGTGCAACCTGTGTGTTTGTGGCAGCTGCTCCAAAACAAATATGGTGGTGTCGCTGCTTCTGCTCAGTGAGTCTGACCCCTGCCCCAAGTCAAAACAAGTATGGTGGTGTCACTGTCACTGCTTCTGCTCAGTGTGTCCGACCCCTGCCCCAAGTCAAAACAAGTATGGTGCTGTCACTGTTTCTGCTCAGTGTGTCTGACCCCTGCCCCGAGTCAAAACAAGTATGGTGGTGTCGCTGTCGCTGCTTCTGCTCAGTGTGCCTGACCCCTGCCCCAAGTCTACCAGGAAGAAATGGTGTTTATGTGTGGTAGTGGTTTCTTAGGGTGCATGTGCAGGTCAGGACTTCCCACTTTTTCAGGCTCTTGTTCCCCTCTGACTATCCCACTTCAGAGTCAGCCTGCAGGAGCAGGTGCAGTGGGGACCTGCTGTGAGGATGGTGGAGGGGGACGATGGACATCATTTGGGTCTCTCTAGTGACCACTGACAGAGCCTTTCTCTTTAAAACTGCCCTTGAGGACTGCTGATTCCCTTTGTGAAGAGAGGAAGGGGAATGGCTGTCTGGAGAATGTAGATGTCAAAGCTGCTTAAATTAAATCTTCGCAGGTGCCAATCATAAAGCTCACAGACCAGGAGACTGAAGTTAAAGTCGACATTAGCTTTAACATGGAGACTGGTGTCCGGGCGGCAGAGTTCATCAAGAACTACATGAAGGTACTGCTATTACAGGTCCTATGTAAGGTCCTGTTACTCTTTTTTTCTCATGAACGTTAAAAATCTTGGAATAGGGCATTGTTAGCAGTACAGAGGGTTCAATTATGAATGCCCTGTAATGGGGTTTCTAGAGGTACTTGAGATTGAGAAGTGTGTAGCTGTTTTTCTGATTTACTTTAAGTAACCACTTCTAACATTGAGTGTCATTTTAGAGAGCTTTGGGGAAATGTTCTTTCTGTTAGTGTACATCCTTGCTCCCAGCTCAGGGCCACATTCACAAGTTTAGGTCGACATCCCTTCTGTGGGTCTCCTCCCTTTAGAGGCCTCAGTGTTAGGGAATATTGTTTGAAGGTCTGTGAAGGTTTGTTTATGCTACGTTTGTTTAACTCTATGAAGCTCTGTTATGGTGCCTTTCTAAAACACCTGATGGTCCTAATAAAGAGATGAGTGGCCAATAGCGAGGCAGGAGCAAGGATAGACGAAGCTGACAGGCAGAGAGTAGAAATAGAAGGAGAAAGGAACAAGAGAACAAGCAGAGGAGGATACTAGGAGCCCACCAGCCACAGAGTAAGAGTGAAAGTAAGATCTACAGAAGTAAGACAAGGAAAAAACCCAGAGGCAAAAGGTAGTCGGGAGGGTATCCTGCCCCATCTTAAGCAGGGGGAGGGCGGTGGGGTAGTGGGGGAGCAGGAGGGCCAGGAACAAGGGGAGTAAATGTAAATTTTTCTTTTAACAATAAAAAAAATAATAAAAAAAGGTAGTCGGGATAATTTAAGGATAATTAACGAAATAAGCCCTAAGGCCAGGCATTATATTATAATATTATAAGTAATATTAAGCCTCTGTGATTTATTTGGGAATGGGTGCTTATCTGATGAACGAAGAGTGATGAAAGACAGTCAGTAACACTAAGTGCCGGGGAGTGTGAGAATTGGCTTGGTGCTTGGTGCCTTCTGGAGCTCTGACCAGGCCTGTCTGGCTCCCTTCTCGCTGTCTTCCATTTTGTCAGCTCCTCTCCTTTCTCATATGATCCTCAGCATTTGCACCCCTGAGAACATTGGATCAGCCCCTCTGTGCATGTCCTGGCCTCGCTGCTTTCCCTTGTGTTGCTCCCAGCCCAAGTGTACCTGCTTACTCCTAAGTGTTTGGGATTCTGGTGGCAGTCCTACTGTGTGCCCTGACTGAGTCACTGCTCAAGGGGAAAGGGCGTTCTCATACTCCCTTAGCAAGTGTGAATTCTTCAGCCTTGGAGACAATTCTTTTTTGGAGGTGTGGGCAAGAGGATGGATGAGCAGTTCTTTTTTGTGTGAAACTTGCTGTCTGCCATCTCTTTAAAAGCACATCAGCTGACTTGTGCGCATCTTCTTGCGTTTACAGAAGTACTCGCTACTGCCATACTTGATTTTAGTGTTGAAACAGTTCCTCCTGCAGAGGGATCTGAACGAGGTCTTCACAGGAGGAATCAGCTCCTACAGCCTCATCTTAATGGCCATCAGCTTCCTGCAGGTGAGTGGACCTTCTGTGAACTTGTTCTCTCAGCGTTAAGTGGTGACTGTCACCACTAGTGAGCAGTTTCCCCTTCCTGCTTCTGTTCTGGCTCAAGGTATTGCTGTTTTGGTCAGTGCCATTCCTGCATCTTGATTCTGTGGCTGGCTTCTGTCAGGCGATGTCTGTATGATTTTCAGGAAGCTTTTACTATGTTAAGACCGTGTAAATTGTGTATTTGGAGCAAGAGTTAGTTGGTTTATTGCTATATAAACAATACAGAGCCCTTTCCATTGGTGCTTATCTGTAATCTGTCCCCAAACACTTTCAGAATGAAGGGGGAAAAGATGGAGAAAGTTTCTTCTATGTTTATCTTGTTTTGCTTTTGGAGATGAAACTGCTCTAGCTCTGGATGGCCTGGAGCTAACTGTAGCCCAGGCTGTCTGGACTCACGGCAGTCCTTCTGACACAGCTCCCTGGCGCTGAGATTACATGTGTGAGTCACACCGCCTGCCTGCCTTCTGTGATTGGTGGTCTTAAGTTATGTGTCATCATTGTTTGTTCTGGTGTGTGAAGCATAGGAGAAGTCAGTGACACCAGACCTCCACTTTCTAGTCCAGATGACCTAGAATTCACCCTGTGGTCCAGGCCGGATCTCTAGTCCAGATGACCTAGAATTCACCATGTGGTCCAGGCCGGATCTCTAGTCCAGACTGACCTGGAATTCACCTTGTGGTCCAGGTTGGATCTCTCTAGTCCAGACTGACCTGGAATTCACCGTGTGGTCCAGGCTGGCTTAAACTACTAGCAATTTTTCTGCCTTAGACTCCCAGGTGCTGGGATTATAGGCATGATCTCT
>JAQHUG010000093.1:5895663-5919427 GCA_028555095.1 Dicrostonyx torquatus
AGGATGTCTCCTAATCGAGCAGAGAGGCTGGGGGCTAGAGTTGATCTTACCCTGAGTTGAGCCGGTGGATCTGAAGCTGTGGCACTCACCAAGGACTCGCCGCCATGAAAAAAAAAAAAAAGCTGATCTCTTAAACCTGTTAACGATGTCACATATATAAAATAGTACCCAAGTTAATTAAAATTTTACAACATTTAACATTTGCTTGAGTATATGTCCTCATGTATATCAGTGATTTTCCTTTGCACTGTGCTTGGGGAGGGGTTATCATTTCCAGCGCCATTGCTGCCCTACAAGTTCAACTACAGTGCTGACTGTGTGTTAGCTTTGACTCCCAGGCTTGTTGCCCCTGAAGCTTGCGTGCCCGAAGTGTGACAGCAGAGAAGCTTTTCGTGTTGAGCCCATCCTGTTCTAATGTGATGGTGCAGCCTCCCAGTGCACCAAACATTGTCATCACTGTGAGCTAAATGGCTCTGTTTTTATTTCTTTACTACCCCTGATTTGAGGTGACATTTCAGTTATCTTGTAAGGACAGTTGTGATGTGCATGTCAACTCCTGGAGTGCTTGTTCCTGGGGTCCTTGCGGCTGTGAGACCTCATAGGGCCATCCAGACGGGATGGGATTGCTGTTTGCTTTCCACCCTCTGTGCTTATGTTAGAGTCCACCGGCCTCAGGCTGGAGCATCTCACAGTTGCCTGAGGAAGGAGGCCCGGCCCTGTACTGCACAGACTTGAGTGTCTGATTTGATTCAAAGGCAAGGGAATAAAGGCAGACAGACAGACTGTCCTGTTCTTTGGCAGAGGTTTGATCCAGGAACCCAGAGTTCTGATCTTTCCTGGAGGAGCCATGCTTCCTGCTTCAGCCGCTGTGCTACCAGGACTTGTATGTTACTGAGACTTGCCCATCATGTTCTGGAATTGTGCGGAGGACAGAGTTCCCTGTGTGGCTGAAGAGACTGTGTGTGAGCCGTAAGCCATATACAACCTTCGTGTGCTTGGAGCGTGACCAAGTGAGACTGAAGTGGAGCGTGCTCACTCCTTAGTGCTGGCTGCATGTGGGCAGTCACTGACACAGAGGAATTGTCGGGACAGTGGGCGAGTGGCCGCAGGAAGCTTTGGCTTGCTTGCTTGAAGAGAGTGTGGTGATGAGCTCGGCCTGACAGTGGTGTGTCTGGGAGCAGAGTTAGCTTAGTCCACTCACATTCTGGTTCATGCAAGGTGTGATTCTATTCAGTGTTGTTCTGCCACCTATTGGTGGCATTTCAGAAGGATGAGGTTAATGTGAAACGGTGCATCCACCATCCATTTGACAGTCGCACAGAATATGGAAAACTTGCCTACTGTCGGGCAGCATGCGGCTAATCAGGTGTCTGTGTTTGGAAGTCATGGTGTGAGTGGCTGACAGAGGCTGGCAGGTGCACTGGGGCCTCCTGGATACTGCTCACACTTTGTTGGTGCTGTCTAGTGGGGACTCTGAGTCTGGAGAGGCTGCTAGGGATGAGTCTTTAGAATGTATCCCGAGTTCATACGCTTTGTGGCTGTGCTACTTTTACAGTTACATCCAAGAATTGATGCCCGGAGAGCTGACGAAAACCTTGGAATGCTTCTTGTAGAATTTTTTGAACTTTATGGAAGAAATTTTAATTACTTGAAAACTGGTATTAGAATAAAAGAAGGAGGTGCCTATATCGCCAAAGAAGAGATTATGAAAGCCATGACCAGTGGGTACCGACCATCGATGCTGTGCATTGAGGACCCCCTGCTGCCTGGTGAGCTTACTCCCTCTGCTGGTTTTGTACCCGCAGACCCTAGCTGTGACACTGTCAGGAGTCCTTGTTCTAACTGGCTTACTGCATTTTAAATGTCACATCGCTTGAGCGCTGGACTTGAGAAGGTTAATTGCTGCGTCCTCCAGAAACCATTCACTCCTGGGAAGAAACACACCAGGAAGGGTGGAGTCTTCCGGCCTGCAACACTTTTTCCCTGGCTTTCCTGTGTCATCATGAATGTTGCTGTTGTTGCCATGGGGGCTGAGCCAGGGCTCTCCCAGCCTTACTCCCCTTGGCATGTGTAAGGGTGCTCATGTTACTGTGGTAACAGTTGGCCTTTAAACCTTTGCCACTCTGGTAAAACCATGCTGCAGATTCCTGTCTAATTCTGTTCTTTTCAGCTCTGCACATGGCTTTTTGAGCACCTCTTGGGAGAATCAGTGAGGGCGGTGACAGGGTGGCTGTGCTTTGTCCTTCTCTCATAGGACTGCAAGCACGGAGGCTGGGTCTGCTGAGCAGGCTCCTCAATGCATTTTTATCTTAGGGGAACCTGTCCCACACTGCACCCCCAAGCCCCTATGTTGGGGGAACCTGTCCCATACTGTACTTCCACAGCCCTATGTTAGGGGAACTTGTCCCACACTGCACCCCATACCCCTATGTTAGGAGAACCTGTCCTGCACTGCACCTCCACACCCAGTTTGTGGTTTTATTTGTGTTTGTTCCTGTTCATTATTTGTTTTATTATCCTCAAAATTTTTAATAGTGTTTCAATGCTTCTAGGATGTGATTAATTTCTTTAAGAATCTATTGAAGAAAATGTTCTTCTCACCTGTCTTTTAAGAGGTCCGAGAGATTTCATAGATGGGGAAGTGTGGTTTTCCTGAGTGTCTGTTAGGCCAACGAGATGATGCAGACAGCTCATGCCTTCAGGTGTTTGTGTCAGTGTGCCTGCGTGACTGCTGTGCTATAGCTGACTCCAGGAAGACGAAACTCCAGTGTCCTCCCTAAAGAGTCCACACCTAACCTGCCCGCGAGGGATGAATGTGTGTAGGAACTGAAGTTCCTCTTGACTCTAGGGACAGCTTCATTGGGGTTGCTCTGAGTTTAGACCCATAGCGCTCTTCTTTAGAGTGCTCCCTCTCCACCAGCTCTCCTGTGTGCTCAGATGACTACCCTCTCATTCTGTGGGACACTGTCAAGACTTACCACTGAGGTTAGTGATCATGCCAGGGCCACACTGCTGCTTCGTGCTCAGGATGTCTTGGATTTCCTTGTGGGTATTTTTTTCCCTTTTCTTTTCCTGCTACCCTGGGACTTAGGTGACCTCCTGAACTCTCAGGATTCCTGTGATTGCCCCATTTCCAATCGTAGCAATAGACTGCTCACATGGCATCTGATGTACACTGAACCTGTATGCTTTTACATACATGAGCTGTGTGCTAGCAGACAACAGCACTCGGTGCTGTGTTCTCGTGCCTGTTGCATGAGCTGCTGAAGTCGGAGGCATTTAGTGGTGAGGCCCCATTCCCAGGACCTTGTTTGAGAAGTTGGGAATGGTAGGGTGATTCTCAGGCCTGAAGCAGTCTGACAGATGCCTTTTGTTGCAGGAAATGATGTTGGGCGGAGTTCCTATGGGGCCATGCAGGTGAAGCAGGTGTTTGACTATGCCTACATTGTGCTCAGCCATGCTGTGTCACCACTTGCCAGGTCTTACCCCAACCGGGATTCTGAAAGGTAATGGATGGATCTTGGACCTGAGTTCTGGGCTTCTTTCTCCTGGGGGTGGCAGCTCTACTTTTTCTAGTTGTGTGCTTCTGTGATATTGGTGGGTACACTGTCATTCTTGAGTAGACCTTGGTAATAAGGATTGGGATTCAGGATGGCTGTTGGATGGCCCATGGTATAGGGTTGAACATTCCTTAATGGGGTGGTATTTTACTGGGGTATTCTGTATGGGGGCAGATCCTGACTTCTAAACCCTGGATTGGTGCTGGTTCAGCAGCCACCGGGTGTGCGTGCTCTGCTTGTGAGCAAGTTCCATCTGACACGCTCTGCTCTAGTCGTGTGTCCAGCCGTCCTCCAGTCAGACATGTTTATCTCTGACTCCAGGTTAGCTGCTGCATAGATATAGTATGTGGGGGTGGGGAGCAGACAGCTGGCAGGGAAGGACAGGACTGTGCAGCCTGCTGTTGGTAGTGTATTTATGTCTGTTCTGGCTTGGACTGTCCCAGGACGCTGTTACGAATGGCACTGTGGCTTTGTTGCAGGCCAGCACTTAGGGTCTTTGCTACCCATGCAGTGGGAAACAATCAGCACTTCATGGCTGCTGTGAATGGGGGTCTGGGCCCCCTAAGACCTGGATTGGAGCCATCGTCTTTCGTAGATAGATCGTGGTTAAGGACTTGTATATAGTGACCTCCTTTTTTTATCATGATCTCATAATATACTTGAATGTAAACACATCAGAACTCATTCACTCAGCTTGACTTCTTTTGTCCTTAATGAGCCTCACACCTGACACATGATGTCTGTGTCCAACCTTGTTCTTTGCAGTACTTTAGGAAGAATCATCAAAGTCACCCAGGAAGTGATTGACTACCGGAGGTGGATCAAAGAAAAGTGGGGTAGCAGAATCCTCCCATCTCCAGACCTGGGTGAGAGACTGACACAGTGTGAGGCTTGGCCCTCTGCCCTTTAGCACAGAAGCGTCTCTTACCCTCTTGTAGGTTGTTCAAGCCGGGAAAGTGACTCCTTTTTCTACTTTTTCTGACAGACCGTTCATTCTGTAAGACCTAAGCTAATAGAAATAGAGCAGAGGTTGCAGTAGGCATGTGGGAAGGGGCAGGCAGAAGTTGTTGTTAATGTTGGTTGGATTCCACCAAAGTACTTGCATTCTAAGATGTAATGGCCAGAAATCATTGAGATAGGTATTTTTCATTTCAAATCTTAGAATTCCAGTGTGTCTTTGTATTTCAGAATTCTACATGTCTGTTTCAAATACTTGCTTTGTTATAATTTATAAAAACTACAGGTAAGATTTACACACCCAGTGCTGGACAAATATTTTAATGCTTTCTGATAACTAGTTTAATATACATTTAAAGTTAGATTAATTCAGATTTAAGGTTTGGTTTGTTAGTTGCACATGCAACATTTCAGAGTTCTGCAGCCCTGGGCTGCTGGCACATTGCAATAATTTACTGAGCCGGGCTTTGCTTTCCTGCCCCAGACAACAGGATTAAGATAAAGGAGAGAATCAACACTTGCAATGGGGAACAGATGAAGAGCCGGGAGCCTAGCTCCCCTTACAGCCAGCGCCTCACTCTGTCCCTGTCCAGTCCCCAGCTGCTTTCCTCAGGTTCCTCTGCTTCTTCCGTGTCCTCGCTGTCTGGAAGTGATATTGTGAGTGGGTTTTTGCTCTGGACTGTCTCCCTCACCTGTGGGGTGGTTGGTGTCCTTGTTGTCTCTAACAGGGGGTTCAGGACCTTTTCCTCTTCTCAGTCCCTTCCTGGACATGTGTACATGCAAAGTCTGTGCTTGCTGTTCTTTGGCCGAGGCCTTAACCCCAGGCTGTGTTGCTCACATGACCTATTGACCAAGGTAGTAATAGCACTCAGTCAAGCCATGGACTTTTTTGAGTGTTTTTGTGTTTTGGTTTTTTTAAATCTGGTTTAGAGATTTTTAAACTGAAGTCCACGTGTTTCATCTCTATTTTCTATAGCCTGGTCTTTCTCAGTTTTGAAGTAATTCTGAGGAAGCAGGTATACTTGGACCATCTGTTGCTCAGCCTGATTTGTTCGAATGACCTTTTCTGCTTGTCTCTCTGAGGGTGCCTTTTGAGACCTCAGTGGCACCCTGCTCACAGCTCTCCTTGTTTCTGTGCTGGACTTTAGGACTCAGATGCGCCCGCCTGCACCACTCCCAGTGTTTGTCAGTTCAGCCTACAAGCACCCACCACCCTGATGGCCAGCCTGCCTACAGCCTTGCCAATACCCAGCAGCAAGCCTCAGCCTGCTGCTCCCAGAACATTGATCATGACAACAAACAATCAGGTACAGGCTCCCTCTCCAGAGCCAGCATCCGAGCCAGCAGTGCACTAGAGTAGATCAGTGTTCACTGTGAACTGACTCTCCATTCGGGTGGCTGTAGAACACAACCCTGGTCATTCTATAAGACAGTCTCTGATATGGTGAAATCTGATGCGGTTCTTAAGAACTGATGCCTCTGATGGTGCTGTGTGGGTGCCTTGCACACAATGTCTAGGCATTACCCAGCGTTACCTACTGCTAGCTGCAGTAGACACTTGTCTTCTTTCCCCCAGAAATTCAGTGGACAGACCCTTGAAATGTCAGCATGGAATTGGACTCTTCTGCTAATTACACATTGTTTGGGATTTTTTTCTTTTTAAAATTTATATAAAATCAATCTAAAATATAAATATTCAATTTTGTATATACATTCCAAATATATATATATATATAGGATTTGTAGCCATTCAGTACATTGTTTACTTGAAAGAAAAGCAGTCTGGGTGGTGGTGGTGTGCACCTTTAATTCCAGCATATGGGAGGCAGAGGCAGAGGCAGGCCGATCTCTGAGTTTGAGGCCAGCCTGATCTACAGAGTTAGGTCTGGGAGAGCCAGAGCTACACAGAGAAACTGTGTGTCAAGAGGGGCAAAAAAGAAAAAAATTAAAAACAGCATTTGAAATGGAGGGCAAGTGCAAACAGTGCAGAAGATGGAGGTGTGTCTCCTGGAGTCGTGTGGCCCTGCTGAGATCATCCCAGACTGAGTGGCCTGAGGAGCATGCGACTCCAGTGTGGGCACATCTGACACAGTTCACCCCAGCCCTGGAGCCCAGACTACCAGCCCCAAACTAGTGCACATGGGAGCTTCTCGAGGCAGTTGTTTAAGTGTTAAGTTCTGTCCCAGGTCAACTTGATTGTCTTCTTCTGATAGGGACATTGGTCCCCACAGCTCACTCTGGAAGCTCATACTTACCTTTTCCTTCTAGACCAGGTTTACCATCCCCCCGCCAACCCTCGGAGTCACCCCTGTTCCTTGCAGACAGGCTGGTGTGGAAGGAACCACGTCTTT
The DNA here is from genome assembly GCA_028555095.1 of Dicrostonyx torquatus. Classification (NCBI taxonomy): domain Eukaryota; kingdom Metazoa; phylum Chordata; class Mammalia; order Rodentia; family Cricetidae; genus Dicrostonyx; species Dicrostonyx torquatus. Next base: position 5,902,532 of record JAQHUG010000093.1, read on the forward strand.
GAAGGCTGTTCACCATGTGACTTCCCCAGCCATCCCCTCGGCATCCCCCAATCCACTGTCCAGTCCCCATCTGTATCACAAGGTGAGTGCTGTCTGTCTGGCCTCAGGAGTCACTGCAGCTGAGCCTGTGCCTCTCAGAGAGACCAGAAAGTTTCAAAGGGGCCTTTGTGTCTGTGCAGCTCACCCTTGTTTTCCTTTGTAAGCAGCATCTAAAGTGCTAGTTGGTCCACTGACAGTTTAAGCAGTTATAGCACTTCTGTTCTCCCTGGCGCTACAGCGTGAAGGAGAGCAGGGTTTTCAGTGTACTCCAGTTCACTTTACCACTTACTTTGGTTTTTAAAATCAAAAGGTAAAGCCAAGCATTACCCTTGCCACAGCCTGTAGCGGCACCGTCAGCCAGTCTACCCAGTCACTGGCTTCCCTGCCCGTGGGGAGCTTTGTGCTGAACCTGCTGGGATGTCTTGCCAAGTCTCATTAGCCATGGGAGTACTTCATGCCCTGAGACCCTTCCCCATCCTCTCAGGCATTAGATACAGTCCATGACCCATGCAGGGCTGGATGCTGCCCAAGAGTCAATGCAGCACTTACTAAAGTAGCTCCTCTTTGCTTCTCCCATTCCAGTTGGCCAGTGTAGTTTTGTTCTGGGAGGGGACTCTTTGGCGTTGTCGCTAATTCCTTATTATGGGTGTGCTGGCATTGGGGATAGAGAACTCCTGCCCTCAGCACTGCCACCTCCTCCACCTGGTGGGTTTGCCCAACTCTTCCTGGAAGCATCTCATGCTTCTCTTGTCCTCTTTGCAGTTGCTTTGGAAACAGCCCAAAGCTTTACTGCTGCCTGTAAAGGTCCTGAGAATTAGGTAGACATGCGTCACTCCTATGTATGCTTGCGGTCACAGACAGTCCAGGTTTACAGGGGACCTTCTCATGCCTGTGATGAAACAGAGCAAATCAGAAATGTGTGTAGGACGTGGGGTGAAGTGATGCTGTTGTCAGAGGGAAGGGTTCCTTCCTGCCTGCTGCACAGCACAGCAGGGACGATGTGGCCGTGGTTCTTGTCATCTCATGGTCCATGGGCTGCACTTCAACCCTTCTTTCTCTGTCTCTCCAGCAGCACAGTGGCATGAAACTGTCTATGAAAGGCTCCCACAACCACACCCAGGGTGGCGGCTACAGCTCTGTGGGTAGTGGAGCCGTGAGGCCTCCTGTTGGCAACCGAGGACACCACCAGTACAACCGCACCGGCTGGAGGAGGAAAAAGCACACACACACGAGGGACAGCTTGCCTGTGAGTCTCAGCAGATAATGGCTCCTGGCTGCTCCCACCCCAGACTGCCCATAGGCCTCGGGTACCGCAGGGAACCGAGACCAGCATCCAGCACCTCCACTGTGGGCTGCCAAGTGCCGCCCAGCACAGGTCACTCTGCATGTTTGTGTGGTGGCCGCATCCATCTTACAGAGCAGCTCCCTGTGCTCATCTGTGAAGCCTTACTAAATGTGGATGTGCGTCTGCCTGCCTGGAAGTCTGCGTCCATGCCCAGCGGGGCGGCTGAGGAGTGGCAAGGACTGCGTGTGCTCCTGCAGTTTGCAGCCGGTGTCTGTCTGTCATAGACAGAGAAGTCAAGTCCTGCTACATGTCTTTCTCACCGGAGGGTGCAGGCTGCCGTTTTACTGCCCTCATGTCTTGTTTGAAACTTTGGGACTGTTTTTCTATGTAAATATTGAAAACTTATGATTTGTGCAATAACTCAGATATTTTTATTTAATTTCATATTTTCACATAAGTTATATTTAAGGGAGAAGGGAATTTTTTTTAAACACGCTTAGATCCTTTCCCAATTTGCATTTTCTAAGTTGGGTTCCTCGTGTTGGCTGTTGTCTGTTAAGTGTCATTACCTGAACACCGTGAGGAGGGGCTTGCGGGTTTTATTTTCACGTCTTTTCTTTTGGTCGGATGCAATGAAGGAGCCAAATCATCGTCATGGTTTTGTGAGGCATTCAGCTCCCAGGCCTCCAGTGCGTTCCTGGCAGCCTTGCTGTAGGCCTTGGGCTGTTGTCCTGCTCTGACCACAAGTTCTGACATTTTGGTTTGGGTTTTTAAAAACTAGACAGCAAATCCAGCATTTAAAGTGCCAGAAGTAAAAACCTCTAGGGAGCAGAGGTGGTCACATCATACAGATTGTAAAGTACTATGGCTGTGACGTGCTACGGTCTGGGAAGTGATGTGGTCTAGAACCGTGGGCCTGGGGAGTATCGTTACAGACAATGGCACCCAGATTAGGAATGTGGAGAGAGGAATTTCGTTGATTCCGTTGAGGAATCTGCATAGCGGTATGCACTCGTTCTGTTAAGAGCAAATATCTGAAAAGTACCTCCGCTTTTCGGGGCACGTGGGGAGTATTTTATTGTATCACAGGAGAGCACAGCCCAGCGTGGGCCCAGGAGCGGCTGGTGCCTGACGTCAGCAGCATACAGGTATACTATGCAAGTGTATTCTGCCACAACAACCACTGTCTTTGTTACTTGTTTTGAACAAGAATATGTCCATCGCCTAAACCCTGAGTCTCTGGAGCACCATGGTTGTCCTGGGAGTGCTTGCATCTTGTAGGCCCTCTGGCTTCCATTTCTAAAATGGGGGTTCTGGCCCTGCTAAACACTACAGGTAGGTCGGTCGTTAAGTCCACTGGTAGAGAATGTCAAGACAAGAAGATGATTGCTGTGACATCTGATTGGCATGCAGCAGTGGGAGTTGTAGATTGATGTCTGAATGTGACGGACACCTAGCCAAGGACAAGTTCTGCGTGTCTGGGTCTGCCTCTGCCGTGGTGGGGCCGCTGTCTCTGAGAGAGAGTCCTGAGCAGAGTAGCACATGGGGTCTGCAGCTCATGAGGATTGGAATCATCCAAAATATTTAACTATTTAAATTGTGAAACCTGTTGCTAAAGAATATTTAGGAACACTGGTCCACAGGCCTGTACTAATTTACACATTAGCAATATTGACTGTCTCTGCATTAAGGAGCCACCGTGGGGCCGTGCGAGTGACCCGCAGATGTGCGTTTTAAAATTCTGTCCAGGCACAGGTGTGTGTCCATCCCTGTAATGGTGAACCAAATGAATTGGCCTGACTACCACTGTGGCCACATGCTACAGGTTGACAAAAGCTATCATGTTTCAATTTTGTGTGTGGACAACAATGTGGACACTAAAATTGACATATTTTTATGTAAAGTTTTTCTATTCTTTGATTTTTAATAAACTTTAGAAACCAGCTTTGTGTTGACTAGATGCTTTCCTCTGAAGGAGGGAGGGGGTGGCTTCTGCACTAGCTGCTTGTTGGGGTTAATACGATCCGCAGGTCATCCCTGTGGCCAGGTCATCACATGGGGTTGTGCCTGCTGCAGGAGTTTGAGCCCCACATGTGGGTGCTTGAAGTTTCAGGAGCACTGTGTGCTCCCCACTCTGCTGTGGTCTGGAGGCAGGCATCCCAGGGAAACATGCGTGCATACAGATCAACACTGCCACACTTCAAGCTCCCAGACATGATACACCTGCAGTTTCTGGTTTGTAGGGAGTTTGTCAAGCATGTCTGTAAGTGACAGGACACTCAGCTGCTCAGCCCATTCAGTGTGTGTGGTGGGATGCTGTACCACCTACTGCATGGGCCGTGAACAAAGCATGCATCCTTTCTAACACAATTGTTCTTTCTCCAGTGACTGAGTCAGAGAAAGACCAGTTCATGACCTTAGAAGCCACAGTGAATTCCGGGCAAGGTGGGACACCCATAGTAGGCCATTTTCCCTGGAAGCTGGTCTTCTGCCCTCAGGCCTGAGGCTGGCTGTGAAGTATGGGCTGTTTCCATTTCTGCAGAGCAGTCCACTGCTCCTATTCGCCCTCACCTGTAAGTTCTCAAGTCCTGAGTGTGCGTCCAGTCAGTGGGGACAGACGTAACCCCTACCTCATAACTTGGCTCAGGTGTGTGTGTTGGGTGCTCAGTCATAAAGGTGAGAGTCAGGCCAGATGCTGTGGTGCCATTCGCTGCTGCTGAAGGCCACATGACGATGAGAGGAGCTACAGGCCTGCTCTATGCACACAGCCCTTTCTTTGGTGGTAGCAACCACTTTTCGTTGTAACAGCCCCTCTTGTGTTGTCATGCCCATGCTTTGCGGTCCACACAGTTGCCTGACAGGAAAGCCGATGCTGGAGGTCGGTCTTCTGCTATGCAAGGAAGGCACTGCCCTCGAGCCAGTTTCAGCAAAGTTTGCCCAGTGCCGCCTGCATCCTTTGCACCTGGTCTCCTGTCCCATCTGGTTTGCCAAGCTTTGAGGACACAAGTCAGTCTCTCACCTAGCTTTTGTCTTGACAAAACAAGTAGGTTCATCTGCTAGCCACCTCAGCCCTGGGCTCAGGGAAAGGGCTGCTGCAGATAAATAATAGAATCCTCTCCAGTGAGGGTCAGGGGAGCCCGTCAGCTTCAGGCCTCCATGCTTCCAGGGACAGCTCCAGCTTCACCTGGTCAGACTTGCTGTTTGCTGTCAGCTCCAGAAGCCCTGATACTAGTATCCTGAAAGACCACTTCTTTCTTGAGGCTGCCTGCCTCTCTCCTTCACTCTTCAGCTGGGGTCCATATCCTCTCTCCAGTGCCTCCAACTCCCGCTGCCTCCAGCTGGTGCTGCTGGCCCTGCCTCTTGCTCAGCCTGATTCTGCCCCTGCAAGTCCTCTTGATGGGCTTCCTTCTAATGCTCTCCCTAGCACTCCTAGTCACACTGGCCAGGCAGCATGAGCACTTCTGGCTGGGGCCTCTCTTCTGAGCATATACTCTAGATGGGGTTTCTGTATAGTTCCCCCGCTTCCCCCACCCCGGGCTGCCAACTCAGTGGCTCTCCAAGCTCATCTTCTCTTGCTTCCTTAGCCCTGCGGCCACCTGCTTCAGGTAGGCAGCGTGGCCTTGAGATCCACTGCAGGTTGTCAGCCTCCGCTGATCTCTGATTGCATTCCTTCACCACTGAGAAGCTTCCATCCCTGTGTTCCATTGTCTCCCTTTTGGGTCTCAGATACTCCTCACCTGCTGCATTCCTCCAGCCCCTTCTGTATCACCCAGAAAACCATCTTTGAAAGACACAGATAACTCCCTCACTGCCTGGGGGCCTCCGAACAGCATTACAACCCTCAGGTGCTGGCTTTCTCCTTCACTGTGTTCACCATTGCCATGGATGCCTGTTTGCTCTTGACCTAACCATGTTCAAGTACACTGCTGAGATCCTCTTAGAAAGGGGAGATGGCACGGTTCCTAAAGCGCTTGCATTATAAGCATGAAGACTTGAGTCGATAGCCCTAGCACCATGTAAAAAAGCTGGGACTTGCCACCTGTCCAGGCTAGCCTAATTGGTGAGAGCCAGAGCAACGAAACACACACACACACCCTTTATGCAAGAAGCCAGCAGTGTGGGTAGCTAGTGTTGGGTGGCAAATGAAGTGCAGTTCAACTGAGGGCATTACCCTGGTGCACAGCCCTACCAGCTGACAGCCCCAGCCAGGCCCAGAGGGAGTTGTTGGGGACCCAGAGCCGGCAGAAAGGGACTGAGGCCACCTACCCAGGCTTCTGTGTGTCAGTCTATCCCAGTCGACCCCTCCACATCCATTTCCTCGGGCTGTAAAGTCACTCCTTATACACACAGCTCTGGACTGTCAGACGCAGAGAGGCCCCTGGTCAGCATAAACTGGTGTTAGATCTGGAGGAGTTGCTATATGGAGCTGAGCAACCAATTTAAAGGGTCTAATTTACATGAGAAATTATAACAGGCCCAAAAAACATTTTAATGCCTGTGTCTCCCCTCTTCTTGTGTTCCATTTAGTCTTAGTGTTCTTTCATATTGAAGATTCTTAGGGTGTTGGGTAATTTGGAAGGGAAGTATACAGCATGGTTTTTAAAATGTTATTTGACAGTCTGGTACAATGATTTATGGACTATTCTAGTGCAGCATAGTAGACATTGCCAATGACTCAGTAGCTGTTTTATTGCTTAATAGGTTTACTAGTTTAAAGTGCAAAACTTGAACTTAAACAGAAAGTGAGTGATTTTTGGTGTTTTAGATATTAATGGATAGTTTCGTTGGGTGCTCTGTCTTGTGTTGGGCTCAGTTTTGCTTGGGGAAATCAAATGCACAGGAAATGTCCTTGTGCCCATGGTGGGCATGCAGACAGATCTCCTCAGTGAGTTACAGCAGAGCAGAGATCGTTCTAATTTCTCATCACCTCTTTACCCATCTGGACAGAAGGTAAACTGTGTAGCAGGTCAGGGCTGGGTGGCTCTCCAGTGCACTCTCCCCAGCTCCTCAAGGTACTTCATCCAGACTTCTGCTGCCTTGTGTGGCCACCTCCTGGCACCCACCTGCTATCGATGGGACATCTCTATGTGGCCTACTTGCCTGGCCATATTGAACCCAACCTAACATGAAGTGTGCATGTTTGCTGCATGGGCTCTTTCTCAGTGTGTGACTCATGAAACTCATTCCTGCTTGCTGGTAACCCACTGGCTAGAACGCCCCATGGGAATCCTATTTGATAATTGGCTTAGAATCCTTTTCTCTCTCTCCCTGCATGTTGCTATCCCCATAGGTGGCTTGTAGGCAGGCTGGACACTTGTCAAGAACCAAGCATTGAACTCTCATTTCCATCTTCTGTCTCCCCACCACTGAAATGGGCTGTCTGTCTCAAAGATTCTAAAGTACAATAGGTGTGTTTTCTTTTGGCAGAATCTTTTCTAGGAGGCAGTACTTTGGTTTCCCCCTTTGATTTTCAGTGATGCTGAGAGGGGTGGCAGCCATCTCAAACTGTATGGTGGCATAGGGAAAACAATAGAGGAGGAAGACAGGAAGGCCCTGGAACTCCAACTGGGTGCTGGAGCTCTTTTTGTAGGCACAGGTGGGACATTTACATGAAGGTCAAACCTGTGCCTGGCACTCTGGACTCTCAGCTGAACACAATTTTTATTGATGTGTTTAAAAAGCATCTGAAATACAAGCTCACGTGCAGCCCTGTAGGAGGTACTCTGGCTGGGTGAGCAGTTTCATTTGCCTGAATTTTACACTAAAGATTTGTCACTCATATTGGTTTAATAAAATGCTGATTGGCCAGTAGCCAGGCAGGAAGTATAAGTGGGGCAACCAGACTAAGAGAATTCTGGGAAGAAGAAAGGCAGAGAGTCAGTCACCAGCCAGGCACTGAGGAAGCAAGATGAAAATGCCTTACTGAGAAAATGTACCAAGCTACATGGCAAAACATAGACAAGAATTATAAGCTAATATAAGTTGTAAGAGCTAGTTAATAATAAGCCTGAGCTAATAGGCCAAACAGTTTATAATTAATATAAACCTCTGTGTGCTTCTAAGAGACTGAATGCTGCAGGACCAGGTGGGACAGAAACTTCTGTCTATATACCTTCCTTCTGGGTTTGGGGGACATGAAGCTCCTAGCAGCCCATGGAACACAGTTTTTTTTTTTTTTTTTGGTTTTTCGAGACAGGGTTTCTCTGTGGCTTTGGAGCCTGTCCTGGAACTAGCTCCTGTAGACCAGGCTGGTCTCGAACTCACAAGGATCCACCTGCCTCTGCCTCCCGAGTGCTGGGATTAAAGGAGTGTGCCACCACCACCCGTGGAACACAGTTTTAAACCAACAGACCAAACACATTTGTCTCCACTTTTCAATCTAACTTCTTTCTTCTCCTTCTCCTCCTTTTTCTCCTCCTCCTCTTCCTTCTCTTCGCCTTCCTCCTCCTTCTCCTCTCCTTTCCTCTTCCTCTTTTACTGAACCCACTTGATTCAGGCTAAGGAAGGCAGCTTTCACACAGGCTCTGAATCTTGGACCTGGAATTGGAGCCTGCGTCCTGGAAGGGACAGCTCCCTATATTGATGGCTGCACACCTTAAATATCTGGAGAGGGGCAAATCCCTATCCATCCTGGTTTCTTTCATGTCTGCCTCCTAACCTAGTAAAAGACTGGGCCCATGATCTCAGTCAGGGGACTTCCTCTGCCCATTCAGGGCTGGTTTATCTGCTTCACCCTCCGCAAAGCTCCACATCACAGCTCTACCTGAGCATGCAACCAGCAACCACGCAGGCAGCTGTGGCTGTTGCTCTGGGATGCTGTCCGCAGGGTCATGTGGCTCCTACAGGCAGAAGTGTTCCTTCATCCCCTTACCCCCCCGCCATCTGGGCTGACGTTCGGAATGTCTGCTGTTCCTGCTGCAGGAAGCAGTGTCCCCGAGAGAAGAGAGAGGGCACCCTTGTTCCAATTTTGCAGATGCTCAGCTCTGCCAAATCACAGTGTCAGAACTCTGGATCTCCCCATTTGCCAGGCTGTGTGGCCTTTGACCTCCAGGCAAAGGTGTTCTCTGAGTTAATACTTAATAAGAAACCATGCTGGGCACACAGGATTTCAAAGTCCCCTGGAAACGGGGCTGCAATATTCTCTGCTGAGGAACAGAGAGGACTGTGGCATCCTAACTGACAATGAGGACTCCCTGGGGTTGCTGCCTCTTGGGGGCCACAGGTCTTTCTTACTGCCCCAGGACAGCAAGAAAGTTGGGGGTATTTTCAGATTGTTCATTGAACGGACCCCTTCCCCAGAACCTGCTGTGGAGTTCTCATTCTGAGTTCTGGTGTGGCCAGGGCATTGGTGGTCATCATGGTCCCTCATGTATGTGCTGGGAAGGGACTCTGACTAGTGCCATGTCTAGCTGCTGTGTCTTTTGGAGGAGGATGTTTTTCTCACACTCAGGGCCCAAAAGGGCTGTGATGAGAAGAAACATGGACTGCATAGACTTGAGGATGGTGTCTAGGATCCCTGTCTTTGCTCATTGTTGTAAGCTTCTGGCAGAGGACTCTGCTCTTTTACCTGTGTGGAGAGGAGGCGGCCCACTGTCTGGGTGTGTTGGAGAAGGGGGCAGAACCCACTGCAAAGCACTCTTGAGTCAGCACCACGCACAGCCAGCCTCCCCTCTAGACATGTCCATGGCTTTTAGGTGTGGCTTCTCGGCCTCCTCCCTTCTCTCTCTTCCTCTCTGGTGCTGTCTGCCTGGCCGGCTTGATGCAGGTTCTGGGGAAGGTCTCAGGGCTCCAGAAGAACGACTTTAGTTCCCACTTGAGGATGGAGGAGAGTGACAGAGGCTTCAGGTGCTGGCTGGGCCAGAAGCCAGAGTGTGGCATAGCTGGAATTATCTGTCCTCTGTGGGCCTTGGGATGAACAGTACATGGGATGCCATGGAGTCCAAGCCCTCATGACAGAGAGACACTTAACACTGTGGTGGGTGGGCAGTGAGAGCAGGGGCAAGCAAAGTTGCAGCCTGGGGATCGGGAGGGCTGCCTACAAGGCCTGTTCCCTACCAGGTCCAGGAAGGGACTCTGGGCTCTGACTATTTTGGTGAATATGCCATGGCCACATTAAGGGAATAGCAACTTGGGGAATGGCCTGTGAACAGATACGACTTAAACTAATGGTGATGAAATAGCCCAGATTTCATCAGTGAATGAACTCCGAACATGCTTTTCTGTGTCATCTGCCTCCTGACTGCCCCATCACTCCCCATCCTGGAGACACCTTGAGGCATCTGAGCGACCACTGTTCTTCACCAGCCAAGCAGACACCATCACAGGGTGACCATTAGGGATCACTGTTAGGTGTCTGTGTCCTCCACAATTCTGGCCCCTCCTCTCTGGTGTGTGTGGCCCATTCAGCCCTAATGAGGCTTTTGTAAAGTCTTAACTGCTTCCTTCTCAGAACATGGCTCCCTGTTCCCTGAGTTCAGTGTTTGATACACCTGATGGCATACAACCCACATGGCTAACCTGTGGCCCATGGGCCACACTCACGCCAGGATGTCTATGCACACGGCCCAATATGAAAACATTATAATGGTCTTTTGCAACTTTTTTGGTAACTTGGTTGCATGGTTCTCAAATGTAAACTTTTTAGGTGACACGGTGTCCTTATGTCCAAAGGTTGGATGTACCTTAAGCCAAATTTCCACGGGAAATGTTTCACTCCTTTTCCAGCTTCTCCTTGCTCTTGGGGGACGTTATCAAGTCTCAAGTCCTATGTGCTTCCTATTATTCGTGCTTCTCCTGCCTTTCTTTCCCCTTGTTTAGTATAGGGAGCCTCATGTCAGGAAGTCAAGTTGGAAGGGTGGTCCCAGGACAGAAGGACAGCATTCGACAGTCACGCCTGAATAACTCAGAGACCATTTCTATCAAAGGGAGAACTTATTGCTTTTCCCAGAGAACAGGACAGACCAGGATGCCCCTGTGACACATTAGGATGGCCAGGGTCTAAACTAGGGTGTGCCCTGGAGAGTGAAGGCAGGAAGGAGTGTGGCCAGCTGACTGAGGTAACTCCAGGGCTCTGGACTGTATGGGTGGTCTCTAACGGCTAGGTACCTGTCCTGGGACAGTGTAGGCAGGGGATGTTGGCTCGGGCATGCATGTCAGGCAAGAACTTGGATGGCTAGTTTGCATATGGGAGGTGAGCTACAGCCTAGCCACCTTGCGTGAGGGGGTCATCCGTGTCGGGTGATTGTTTAGTGATTAGTGGAGGCCAGGTATGCATGGGGAATCGCAGCAAACACAGACAGACAGACAGACAGGAGAAGGCTGTTTGGACAGGAGTGGGTTTTGCCTTTTTAGGGAGTGGGAGCTGATGAGAGAGCTGAAGGATACAGCTCATTGGCCCAGGGACTTCCAGGCATAGGGACATTCAGTTCATCGACAGCTTCTAGAACAGGATGGTGTCTGACCGGCTACCCTAGAGCCTCCAAGGACAATGACCTCAAAGGACCCTAGGCTCCACATGAGACAGACCCCTGGAGTCAAGTGTGTCCAAAAGAGGACATCAGGGGCTGACAGACTCAGAGAAAGTGCGGAAGTGAAGCTGCTTAAGGCAAAATGGCATTATGTCCTGAAGGTAAGAAGGGTGGGGGATGGGGGTTAGAGGGTTGGAGGGTGGGTGGGGATATTGCTTAGTGTAGTATGGGGCCATAGAGCCAACATCCAACACCTTAAAACAAACAAACAGACAAAAAGGCTGTATCTACAAAAGAAAAATTTCCCTACCCTGAAGAAATGGTCAGCCACATAGCCAGCATTTCCTGGGCCTGGCTCCAGGCAGCAGGAAAAGAGGAGGAAAACAAAGCCACATCTCACAGAGCTGAGCTCCAGACCACGGTCCCATGGGTCACGATCTCTCTGGTCTGCTTGTGTCACTTCCTCTGTGTGTCTCTTTTAAAATGTTATTTCTTTTTTTATTTCTGCACGTGGGTGTTTTATCTGAATATCTGTGCACCGCATGCTTACAGTACCTACAGGAACCACAAGAGGGCATCGGATCACCAGGAAATGGAGTTAAAGACTGTGATGAGCTGCTGTGGGTGCTGGAATCAAATCCAGGTCCTGTGGAAGAGCAGCTGGTTCTATTGACCAAGGAACATCTCTTCAGTATCCCTCCATCATCTCTCTTGCCCTGTTCCTGCCTCCTCAGTTTGGATGCTTGGCATGGCTTTGTGGGCTGCTGGCTTTCAGCTCTTGTGTAGGTTGGGACTAGGGAGCCATTCTATACCTTCCTGTGGTATCTTGATGGAGATAGGGAACCTGTGCCCCTTGAATAGCCCTTATTCTTTGAAATGGTTTCAGGAGCATGGTAGTGGTGGGTGAGTGTGGGCTTATCTGGCAACATCTGTGTTTCTCAACACATTGCCCCAAGAAGGGCAGTTTTAGCTTCTGGCTATCCTGCTGGGAACCCGGGGATCTGCGTTGTCCCTCTCCCTTCCTTGGAGACTCTAGTACTTCAGCAGGGCAGCTTCTTGTAACAGGTCTGGACTCTGCTTTCCCAGGTGGAAGATTTGGGAAGAGGGTCCTAACTTGCCAGTCCATATGGCTTTGGACAGAGTTCCCAACCGTCACAAACACGAATACTGGTTCTCAGCCCGCGTGGATTCTGCACCCCCCCCCCGATGTTTTTCTCTAGGATGAGTTGTGACTGTGTTGGGGCTTCAAAGGTCACCCCAGTTTTCAACAATTCTCTCAGAGGACTCAGGACGTGATGCGTACCAACGCACTACTGGGCGTTGCTGTCGCAGTGGAAGGAGACTCATGCATATGACAGGGAGCTTGGAAATGGTACCCGGCTTCCGGAAGCCTTTCCAGTGAAGTCACTGAGAGAAGGGTAAGAACAGGGGAGGACAAATCCTTCATGGAGAAGAAAGGAAACATGTCGAAGGCGAGCAGAGCTGTTCCTGCCACCGATCTCTCTCAGGGAGCGGTTCTGTCTCAGCACCTCACTGTGCCAGTCAGTCCCCAGGCAGCAGTGCCAGATCAAAGGTAGAACAGTTCCTCTTCTCCATACCGCGGGGAACTTTGCGTGCGTGACTGCTCAAGGCTGCTCGGGTGTGGAGTTCTCTGCTGCATTGGATTAAACAGTTCTCATCCTCCCCAGGAGACAGGGAAGATGAAATGCATGTGGCGGAGGGCAACAATTCAGTAAGAGAATTACTCCATGGACTGACTGCTCGAGCTTCGTGTGAGACACAACATCAAACCATCACTCCAGCGCTTTTCAAGTCAGCAGATAAAAACCCACATTGCAGGCTGCGAGGGATTTTCACACAGACGGCTGGATCGACTTTTCTGAGATGCAACATGGGCTTGTGTCTATGGTCTGTTTGGGGGAGGGGGCGGGAAGAGAGAAATAGTTCACACATTCCTGTGAGCCTGCCTTTCTTTGGTGGCCCAGAAGGAGCCCTGCATGCTTCTCTGAGCCTGGGCCCAGCTTCAGGAAAGCTGGCTCCACGGGTCATCGGGTCACCGTGGTGCTAGCACGCTGAGGGAGGGGGTTGGCAGGTGACTTTTAGTTGCTTCCCTTCTTCACTCTGCCACCTGAATGAAAGTCAATGACCTAACCCAGTATCAGGATACAGGTTTTAAAGATCTACTTTTACCCTTATTTATGTGTATTTGTGTGTGTGAGTGCATGCGTGCGTGTCTGTCTCTGTCTGTCTGTGTGCAGGTGTCCTGGAGGGTAGTAGAGGACACTGGATCCCTTGGAACTAGAACTATGCATGGTTGAGAGCCCCCTGAAATGTGTACTCTTAACCACTGACTATTTTTAACTAGCAAAAGGGGCTTCAGGCACCATGCTGGTCCCACCACAGACCTAATCCAATCCCTGCTCTAAACCTAAGGTGTTCTTCACAGTCCACATTGCTGAATGGCTCTCCTAGGCTCACCAAAAGGCTCCATTCCCAAGGAGCCTGGGGTTTGTTTATTCTTGGACTATATGGTTTCTTTTGTGGCTTTTCCGTTCATATGAGTTAAGTTTGATTTCTAACTTGGGGACCAATCCCCCTGGCCACCTGGAAAACGCCTCTGATGACTTCTTCCATTGGAAATTGTCAAAAATTTATCTTCATTGAAGGCAGTTGCTTCCCATCTTTTTGAAAAAGGAGTCCAGGTCCTTCATTGTGTTTCCTTGCTCCTCTGTTCACCGGCCCCTCTGCCACCATTGTGGCCCCATTGTGCAGCAGAGTTCAGAGAAGCTGATACACACTTCTGGACATCAGCTCTATTCTCTTATCAACTACTTAGATTTAAGAAGCAGAAGTAGGGAAATGGCTAAGGTCACTGACTGGGTACCCAGGGGAGGGGCTATTTCGGTGGCAGTCAAAGGGGGCTGACACTTCCTGTTGCTCTTGGCATGTGCCAGAGTGTTCCAGAGATCTTTGGTCCCCAGTGTCAGTGTCACCAAATGGCTGCAATTTCCTCACTGGAACAAAAGGAGGTGTGCTGTAGAATATTATTTTAAGGTGTTACATTTGTTTATGCTGTGGAACATTTGATGTAAAGGTTTGTTGCTTTTGTTGACGCTGCATTTGTTTAACTCTGTGAAGCTGTGATTCTTTGCCTGTCTAAAACACTTGATGGTCTAATAAAGAGCTGAACATCCAATAGCGAGCCAGGAGAGAGGATAGGCGGGGCTGGCATGCAGAGAGAATAAATAGAAGGGAAAAACAAGTAAGACAGAAAGGAGAGAGGATGATTGTGGCCACCCAGTCACCTAGCCACCCAGCTTCCCTGCCTCCCAGCCTCCCAGTCCATAGAGTAAGAGTGAAGATAAGATCTACAGAAGTAAGACAAGGAAAAAGCCCAGAGGCAGAAAGGTAGATGGGATAATTGAAGATAAGAAAAGCTGGCTAGAAACAAGACAACGTAAGGCCGGGCATTCATAAGTAACAATAAGACTCTGCATGTGTGATATATTTGCGAGCTGGGCAGTGGACCTCCAAAAGAGTTAAGAGCAAAAGAGTTAAAAACAACAGCAGAGGTGTCCAATCTTTTTATTATATTATTATTATTATTATTATTATTATTTTGGTTTTTCGAGATAGATAGGGTTTCTCTATGTAGCCCTGGCTATCCTAGAACTCACTCTGTAAATAAGGCTGGCAAGCTGGTCTCAAACTCAGATTTGCCTGCCTCAGTATCTCAAGTGCTGGGATTAAAGGCATGTGCTGCCACCACCTGGCTGGTGCCAAAAATTTTGATATGACCTCCTCTACATTCCAGCCATCCTAGGATGGATGCATGTACTCAGGAGACCACTGGTTAGACATGTAGCCTTCCCACAATTTTTATACTAAAATACTCAAGGCATTAGGAGGGGAGGTCATTGGGAGGGCAGAGCTTCACAAGTAAAGTTGATATCCTGTTAGACAAGGCCTGACAGAGCTGCTTGCCACCTCTCTGTGTGCAAGTGCACACGCGCATGTGTGTATGACCATGCACATATATGGTCACCTCAGTGTGCAAGTTTGCACATGTGTGTGGGTCAGCATGCATATGTGTGCATGTGTGTATGGCCACCTCTATGCATGCAAGTGTGTGTGCACCTGTGTGGGTCAGCATGAATACGTGTGTGTGACCATGCATGTGTATGGCTACCTGTATGTATGCAAGTGTGTGCATGTGGGTCAGCATGCATAAATGTGTGCGTGTGCATATGTGTGTGACTATGTATGTGTTGGCCACCTGTATGTGTGCATGTGTGTGGGTCAACATGCATATGTGTGTGTATGACCATGCAAGTTTTTGTGCTTGTGGAGACATCAGGAGTCATTCTCGGTCCTTCTACCTTAGTCATTTAAGTGGGCTTTTCAGTCAAATGCAGAGCTAGCTGATACTGCTCGTCAAGCTAGCCAGCCTGCTCTGGGGATCTCTGGTCCCCACCTTCCAATGCTGGCATTATAGGTAGGTTGCCACACCTGTCTGGTGTTTTTGCTAGTTTCTGGGTTTCAAATTCCCAATCTTGGGCTTTTTCAGCAAACCCCTCCCCCCAGTCTCTGTTTAGAAGCTGTTTAATCTGTGGTATTTGCAATAGTGGCTGATGTGGACAAACTCAGAACATAGTTTATTCTCATTTAGTGTGGTCAGCATCTTCTTGGGCCACGGTGGTACTAACATGGGATTTTTGTCATTAGAACAGGCTTATGCCTGTCTCTAAGGCCAATGGGCACCCAGGTGAGTGATATTGGACAAACTGACACTCACTTGTTGGTCATGCCTGGGCAGCCTTTCTCTCTCTGAGTTCAAGGCCATATTGGTAAGCTCCTGTTGGGTGGGATCCTAGTTCAGCTGGTTGATGTACAAGTCAAGAGTCCTGCAGATTGGGTTGTATTCCCTTCCAGACATCTGTTGAAGCCCTAACACCTGTGACATTTTTTTGCAAATAGATCTTTTAGGAATAGTTAAGTTAAGCCAAGGTCATACTGTGTGAAGGTGGGCCCTAGTCCAAAGTCTTTCCTCCTGACAGAAAGCAGTCTTTAGAGAGAGCCCATGGACCAAGTGTTCAGACACATGAGCCTGTGAGACATTTCACACTGTGGTTTGAATGAGAATGCTCCCCCTTCCGTAGGCTCATGTTTGAATGCTTGGTCTTCCAGGCCTTATTGGAGAAGGGTGTCACTGGAGGTGGGCTTTGAGGTTTCAAAAACCAACAGCAGCCCCAGAATCTTACTCTAACCTGCAACTTGTGGATCAGAAGTGAGCTCCAGCTACTCCTCCAGCACCATGTCCGTCTGCCCGCCTGACTGCCACCACATTCCCCGCCATGATGATAATAGCCCTCTGACAATGTAATCAAGCCCCCAACTAAATGCTTTCTTCTGTAAGTTGCCTGTTCACAGCAATGGAACAATAGCTAAGACAACATTCAAACTACAACAGCTTTTGTACAACAGGCACTGGCTTTTTGTGCATATGTGGGACTTCTTCAGAGTCTGCTTCATACTTGGGTACTATTGACACTTGGGGGCAAAGAGGTAACTTCTGTGTGGGACTGAACTGTGCCCTATAGAACACTCAGCAGCATCCTTGGGCTCACTAGATGTCAGTAGCATCTCCTCCTCCTGCTGTGGGTATTTAGGAGTCAGAAGAGATGCTTGCTGGCACTGTGGACCACCTGCCATAACAATCCTTTATGGACAGGGTCTCTTACACTCTGTCCTGGCTGGTTTTGTGTGTCAACTTGACACAAGCTAGAGTCATCAGAGGAAGGAGCCTCAGCTGAGGATGTACCTCCTTGAGATCCAGCTGTAAGGTATTTTCTCACTGAGTGATCAATGTGGGAGGGGCCAGCCCATGGTGGGTGGGACCATCTCTGGGCTGGTGGTCCTGGGTTCTATAAGAAGATGGGCTGAGCAAGCCATTGGAAGCAAGCCAGTAAGCAGCTCCCCTCCATGGCCTCTGTATCAGCTCCTGCTTTCGGGATCCTGTCCTGACTTCCTTCAGTGATAAACAGCAAGGCTGTAGTATTAGCCTAATAAACCCTTTCCTCCCTAATGTGCCTTTTGGTCATGGTG
>JAQHUG010000093.1:5942448-5952818 GCA_028555095.1 Dicrostonyx torquatus
TTATCCTATGGGATGGTCTCAATCTCATCTGTGTCTTGAGTCATTTTTCTTATCCCATGGGATTACTCATCAGGTCTTGCTGTCTTTGGTTTTGTTCTGTTTGCTTCTAGTCATTCCCCAGATCATTTACTCATCACTTCATTCATGTCCTTTGAGCTCTGCTGCTGGAGTCATGTACGGGGCTTTCGGCTCTGGTGCCTTCCTGTGCCTCTCTGGACTCTACCTTGAGGTCGGAATATTTACTGGATAGCTTCTTTCTACCACTTTTGTAAGTTTTTTAAAAGCACAAGTCTTGGGTGTCAGTTTGGTAAATGGCATTGGTCTGACTCCAACTGTGTGATGTGACTGGGGCTGAGGGGCATCGTGATGGGTTCCTCAGCTATAATCAATGTGTTTGGGCTCAGTGTGTGTGTGCTTATTGGTGAGAGAGCTCCTTTTCCTCCAGGACTTAAGAGAGAAGCAGTGTGGTTGGACTTCTTACATGGCCACTGCAGCGCTGGGACTGGAGAGCATTGTGGGCACTGTGTGTATGGCAGCAGTGGCTTTAGTGAGTTGTCAAGTTTGTGAGCACAGAAAGCACGGTGTGCAGAACACTCATCTGGACCCAGTGGTTGGTCTCAATTAGGTGGTGTCTTAGTTCCTATTTTATTTCTGTGATCAAAGGCAGCTGATAAATGAAATCATTTAATTGGAGGCTTACTTATGGTATCAGAGGGTTATAGTCCATTATCATCATGGTGGGGAGCATAGTGGAAGAGGAGCACGCACTGTGCTCATGTGGAGGAGGGGTGATACTGGGCCTGACACGGGCTTTTGAAACCTCGAAACTTATCCCCACCCCCCAGTGACACACCTCTTCCAAGGCCATACATCTAGTCCTTCCCAAACAGTTTTCTTGCGAGGCATTTTACTCTTTTGACTTTTTGAGGGGCCCGCCACCCAGCTCACAAACCACACACAGAGACTTAGTTACCAATGCCTGGCTTAGCTTGGCTTGTTTCTTACCAGCTTTTCTTAAATTATTCTGCCTCTGGACTTTTATCTTTGTCTATTTCTGTATGCCTTTCTTTCCTGCTCACTCTGTGACTGAGTGGCTGGGTGGCTGGTCCCTGATGTCTTTCTCTCCTCTCAGGTTTCTCCTTATATTTATATTCTCTGCCTGCCAGCCCCGCCTATCCTTGCTCCTCCCTCACTATTGGCCGTTCATCTCTTTATTAGGCCCATCAGGTGTTTTAGACAGGCACAGTAACACAGTTTCACAGAGTTAAACAAATGCAGCGGTAACAAAAGTCACACACCTGAAAATAATATCCCCAACACAGTTCCACTAACTTTAAATCAAGCATTCAAACGTATGAGCCTATAGGGACCATTCTCATGCAGGTGACCACAGGTGGGCTCAGCTGGTTTCAAAGGCAACATGAGCTAATCTGTGTCTTGGGAGCATGGGGGCTGCTCAGTGATGGTGACAGCCCTGCTGATGAGCGACTTCGCAGGATTGTGGGCTGAAACAGAGGTTTAGGATCCCCTTTGGTTAGAAAAGCAGCTTAGCTGATTGTGTGGCTCAGTGACATTGGGGTGGCCGTGTAGTTCTGCCCTAATATGTCAAGTTTGCCTGATGGCTCAGTCAAGTGCATGCTTCCGAGACAGTATCCTGGAAGCCGTGCCTGGTAATGGAGGCAGCTCAGACTAATTGTTGCTGGGGATGATTACATTAAGGCTTAGGACGTTATGGAGGAAGATTTGGAGTCAGCCCAGACAGAAGCAGAGGGCTATCCCCAGTACAACATCCCCACTGTAGTTGTAATCGGACAGGACCACCACTTTTGTTGTTGTTTTGTTCCCGTTCTTTGTGTGGAGGAAGTGCTCACTGGGAATAGCTCCAGTCTTGACAGTCTTCGGCACTGAGTGATTTCTGTATCCAAAATTAAAGTCTGGAGAAAAAGCACAACTGATCCTCAACTCAGGGAGCTTCATCTTCCCCGTGCCTCTTCCGGGGCATTCTGGCTGTAGAGCTGCAGAGCACAGAAACTAACCCCAGAACTGAGAGCAGCGCGGGAGAACTGCAGGGCCAGGCATTTTGAGGGGGTGGGGAGACCCTGCTTTTCTTATTTTTTTTCTTGCCAACTCCCATCTTCCTCTCATTTAGTCTGCTTAGGGCTCCCATCTTCTAGAAGGGGCAGAAGTTGTGCAGAATGACGGGAAACCAGCCCATTGCCCTTGGATTTTCAGACCTCAGTCCTACACCACCAGCAGCAGCCCACTGGCAGGTTAGGAAGTCAGAATTCATTCTCACAAGGAGGGCATCAGGAAGTGCGGAATAGAATTCTGACTCTGGTCGCGTGAGTGTTCTGAGAGGGCAGCCTGAGGAAGCAGGTGCTGGCTGTAGACTGGATGCTTGGGAAAGGGGCAAACATCTTTGTGGGCATATTAATGCATCTTGTTTACAGGAAGGGCCGAGTGCGGCGAGGCTGAGCTGTCACTCACCTCCGTGGTCTAGGGCTGTGCTTGGTACTGTATGGGAGGAACAGTGACCTTGCTTAGTCTACACATACACAAATTATGGCATGATCTTGCTTTGTCCCAGGCTCTGTGCTCTGTGAAATGTCTGCATGCAAGAAGAGAATAACCTGACCAGCTGTGAGTGACAGGCCACTCACTAGATGCTAAGGCTACTTTAATCTCTTCCTTCTTCACCTGGATGCCTCTCAATTAGCTAGGCAGTTTATCATATCCTGGGCTCCCTGGACTGTTCCTGTGTGTGATTGTGTGTGCAGTTGTGAGTTTTCACAGTGTCTCTGGGGAGGAAGGCAGAGCTTGCGTCTCTCCTCATGTAGACAGCAGAGAAGCCTCCCCAGCTTACTACGTTACATCTGTTCTAAGTCGTCCTTCAAGTCAGTGTCCAGTCAAGCCACAGCACACATCTTGTTTTTATACATGCCTTTCATACATCCTCTTCTGTGTTCTGCTGGTCCCCTCACAGATGCGTGGAGGGGGCGGGGACTATTAGGGTGCCTTACCTCATCTTCCCTCAATTGCCACTGATCACCTCCAAGAGCCATTTGAAAAATCACAGGTGAGAGACATACTGGATTGTGCCTATGCTCATCAGGTCTTCTGGAAGCAATTTAGGATGTTGAGACACACGCTTGAGGTCAGCTGCTGCAGTAAGACCAAGGGTGCTGCTTTTCTTTCTGGACATAGACCATAGGACTAAAACCAACAAGGAAGAGACACTGGGAGGCGCTATTTCTCTACCCAGGCGTCACTGAGCCTCTGGACTCAGCATTAGAATGCTCTCTTTTTCCTGGCAGGTGATTGTACTGTACTCTCCGTGGTTTCTGCTCTTACCTGGCAGCTCACAGCTGTCTTCTGTCTTTCTTCACACCTGCTCTTGGCTCCCAAAAGAAGGATACCTGGCTAACCACTGGACCTCTGTGACTTTATTTTAGAGGGAATTTTATGCACCAAGCTCTGGACAGGAGAGTGAGGTCTGGGCTTCACTTCCAGCCCTCTGCAACATTCAGGAGTGGATATGCTCCCTTGTCACTGATGAGGACTATGTGGGCCAGCTGGAGCAGTTGTAAGAAGGAACTCACCTGGGTAGGGCAGTCCCTAGGGAGTGAGTGGCTGAGATCACAGAAGATTATGAGGCAGGAGAGTATGGGGCTGAGGAACTGAATACAGTGAGTGGGGAGGTTCCAGGTTTAGGGTTGAGGAGCTGGATGCAGTGAGCAGGGAGGTTCCAGGTTTAGGGCTAACGAACTGGGTGCAGTGAGCGGGGAGGTTCCAGGTTTAGGGCTGAGGAGCTGGATGCAGTGAGCAGGGAGGTTCCAGGTTTAGGGCTAAGCGGCTGGATGCAGTGAGCAGGGAGGTTCCAGGTTTAGGGCTAAGGAACTAGGTGCAGTGAGCAGGGAGAGTCCAGGTTAGTTTGTCGCCACAGCTCAACTCCCCTGTACTCTGAAGAGAACACGAAGCATTTAGATGTCAAGCAACTCCATCCACAGCAGCTGAGACATAGACCAGGGACGATGCCACTTAAGGTTTCCAGCTTAGGAAATAGGGTTGGTGGGGTGTCTGGGAAGGGGTCTCAGTTGGTGACGTTTCTAGGTCACTTTCAGCTGTCTTCCCCTTGGCATCTTAATATTAGCTCTAAGCACAGAGGCATTTTAACATTTTATTCATAAATAGAAACAGATGGAAAGGTTATTCTTTCTTGGAAAGGATAGCTGAAAGGGAAAGAGGCATTTTCCATGGCTGGAAACTTCAGGCCAGACAGTTTCACTATTGGCCTCCAGGGGTCGCCATTGTCCCACCACAGCCCGATGGTGACTGGCAAAGCTGCAAATCAGAAGACTTTTAATAGAAGAGATTTTAATTGTTTCTACATTTTGGAAATAAAGCAGTTTTCATTTGGAGAAAATTTAAAACTTATTGTTGGGGAGTGCAGCTGAAATTCTTCCCTAAATTTAGATAACCCTTTCCTAAAGTGTTTACAGAGCTGCATATTGTTTGGAGCTGGCCCATGATTCATGATTTCTTAAGTGATTTGTGCCAGGCCTTGTTTAAATGAAAACTTTTCTATTTCACTTCATTTATTATAATTTATGCCATAGTTTTATTTGGAATGTAAGCAACACATTACATGGTATATTTTTGTTTCAGTCAGCACACAAAGCTACAGTTGTGTTATGGCATTTGTGGACTCCCTCTCCCCTCCCCTCCCCTCCCTTCAATCTCTTCATCCCAGCTCTGCCAGCCCCACCCCTCCACTGGCAGCTTCCCATCCACCTTCCTGCCACACACTCTGTTACCCCCTCTTTCAGACTCCTTCCCCTTTTTCCTGGTCCATTCTAGTTTCATGATTTACCCCTCATGAATTTCTACATGTATATAAAATTTAAAGTATAGGATAGACATGTGAGAGAAAAACACAGTATTTGTCTTTCTGAGCCTGTATTACTTCTTTTAATATAGTATTTTCCAGACTATCCCTCCTCCTGCAAATATCATGATTTTAGTTTTCTTTAGGGCTGAATAGAATTCCACGGTGTGCATGTAGGACGTTTTCTTTATCAGCTCATCTAGGGGTGACCTTCTGGGCTAGTGAGACCTCCTCTTACAGACATGCTACCGTTAACATGACTGTGCAGTAGCACTGCTGTCCCCTTGACACCCAGGAGCGCCATAGCTGAGTCATGGGATAATTCTACTTTTAGATTTTGAGGACCCTCTCTCCTGATTTCTGTAATGAATACCAACATTGGGAAAGCAGGCTCTGCAAGCCGGGTGTACAAGCACATCCGACTGAAGTTTCCAGCCATGAATTAGGGTGTTGTTCATCAGGTGACTTCTAGGGCACACCCTGTTCACAGAACTTTGGGGGATATTTCTTATTCAGTCTGATAGTGAGACAGAACTGGGCACTTTCCAGCTGCCTGGCCACTGAGTCGCCATGGGTTGAAAAACTTGATTTTTAAAATTTTGGGGTTGAACAGAACACACACATACACACACACGCGCATGCACGTATGTGCTGTATAGCCATCTCATTTGGTTTCAGACTTCATGTTCACAGGACAGAACTCAGCCCGAGGAAAACAGGAAGCAGCAGACATTGGCAAGGTATGAACGTCATAAACTAGACAGGGTTGGAGGTAAAGTGACGGAGGACCTTCCCTGTCTAGCTTCAATTCTTGCCATCAAATGGGGCTACCGGTTGCTTTAGGGTGGGCCCTCTTTGCATCAGTGTGTAAAACATCGATGACCTTGTGTGGTGCAAAGCTGTCACTAGGCTAGTGACTGACGGAGGTTATGAAGACTACCTGCCCATCAGCCTTAGCTAACCATTGCAAATGTCTGTTAAGGAGAGCCAGACAAGGGCCTGAACCAAGCATCCAAGAACATCAGGTGTTGATTGACATGTGTATCAGTGGCTTGTTGACCTCATGAATGTGTGTGACCAGATTCTAAACACACAAGATGCCCTCTAAACACATACATACCTATGTGCACTTATATCTATACACACACATGCATGTGCACACATACAAAAGCATAAGTAAATAAAACAGATATTCCAAAAACACAATACAAGCTATTCTACAAGTGACGAAAAGGTGTTTTTCTGTGCTGTTTTCCTCCTGTGCAAACACTACCAGCTTACCACTTCCTCAACACAACAAGGACAGGGAGTCCTACAGTTGAATCATGGACTCAATGCTGCTCACCATTGTCTTCGAGGCACAAGACCTTTCTCAAATGTTGGATCAATCCAAGTGTCATGCTTGGAAGCATCAGGCTGTGTTTGCAGTTAAGACACTGTTCATTTGGTCCTTCCTCTCTTGCTCTGAAATGTTCTGTGGGCACATGATGCATGACTAAGCCATCTCCTCCACCCTGGAGGGTCTGCTTTAGAGCAGTCTCTGGCTTCTATATATAGCACAGCAGTCTCTTGGCCAGTGCAGTGCGTCTCTGCCATTGGTCAAGGCCTGACATTGGTCGAGGCCTCTCCCTCAGCCAGACTGAGCCCCACCATCTTTTGCTATCTTTATTTCCTTAGTCCTTACTAGAGACAGCTTTTCTAAGTGAGTTCCTCTTGTCTGCAGAATGGTGTGAAACCATGGCTGTCTACCCAAGGATCTTAACTAAACCAGCAGTGTCCACGCTTGGGAGAGAACTTCAGTGGTGGGAGCCCAAGGCTCTGATGGGCGACTTTCCCCAGCCTGGGTGCTTCCCCAAGGAAAGGACTTTCTATCTCTCCCACACACTGCTCGCTAGTCCCAGGGTCCCGGATGGTTTGGATGGATGAGTGTAAGGAGGAGTCCTGGAGACATTAACCAGGTGCTTCCCCTTGGACTACTTGAGCAGGGTCTACAGTGGCCATGCCATTGGCTTTGAGACCTGTGTCCACCAGAAACACTTGCTTCTGGTTCCAACAAGGAGCCTCTTTCACCATCTCTGCAGCAGGCTGTTGGTGCTCAGCATGGGGTTGTCTTAGCCTCCTGTTGGCTTCTGTCAATATATCCTCCATATTAAGCTCCGTGTATTATTTTCTGAGCCCGGGGATGTATTTCCTCCAGCAAGGCTCCACCCCCTAAAAGGTCCACTCCCTTCCCAAAGAGCACCACCAATTGGGGACCAATTGTTCTGAACCATGAGCCTTTGGTGGACACTTCATGTTCAAACCACTGAGCCTTTGTCTTCCAGAATCACACACGGAAATGTGTTGCCCTTCTTGCCCTTGGAAATGGTGTCCTGACAGCATCCTTGTCTCTCAGTGCAAAAGCCGAGCTGCTTGGTTTTAGGGAAAGGTTCCTCTGGTTTGTTATAAACGACTGACAACATTTCATAATTAACACTCCCTACTCCCCAAGTCCTTGGTGGTTAATTAGGTTCCTTTGAACTGAGCACACTTCTATGCTGGAGTTTATAACCTGCAGGAACCCCAGGTGCTGTATTTAATTAGTTCAGAAACCTCCCTTCCTAGCCTATGAAAGAATAATGAATTTTATCCTTACGGTTTAATAAGTTAACCCTGACATGCTTTGCCCCAGTTAAGCACACAATCTACGTTTATCCTGGCTTCTGCTTCTAGCATGCCAGTGCTTTTTTGTTATTTACAATTTTCATCTAATTTTGTCTTTATTATGAATTTAATTTAAAAAACCTTACAGGAATTTTTCCTGCATGCTGGGTGTCACAAAGCCTCTTGTCTTGACACCTCCAATTCCGGTTCTTTGCATTACTGGATAGTGCATACCAAGTGGTAGCATCCTGTCTATCTTCTCAGTGGGATAATGCACACTGTCCATACACTGAGTGGTAGCATCCTGTCTATCTTCTCAGTGGGATAATGCNGTCCATACACTGAGTGGTAGCATCCTGTCTATCTTCTCAGTGGGATAATGCACACTGTCCATACACTGAGTGGTACCATCCTGTCTATCTTCTCAGCAGGATAATGCACACTGTCCATACACCATCCTGTCTATCTTCTCAGCGGGATAATGCATACTGTCCATACACCGAGTGGTACCACTGTTTCTATCTTACCAACTGAGTGTTTCTTTCCTCCTTCCTCTGGGTCTTCCCAGTTCATCTTTGATCTTTGTTGCATGGACTTCTACCCTTTGGCATCACTCAATTGCCTTAGTGATTTGTTTTTGCATTCATGGAAAATTCCAGATATTGGAGGTAATGGTTTGAATGAGAATGTCCCCCATAGGCTCATATATTTGAATACTTGGTCCCCAGTTATTGATATTATTTGGTACTATGTTTAGCGGGTGTGGACTTGCTGGAGGAAGCCAGGCACTGGAGGCAGGTTTTTGAGGGTTAAAGACACTTCTTTCTGCTCCTTGCTTGTGCTTCAAGATGAGATGTGAGCACTTAGTTTGCTGCTCCAGCACACAGGCTTTCCCACTATGATGGTGATGGGCTCATTCCTCTGGAACCGTAAGTTGGAGAAGGCAGTTTGCTGGTTCCCAGCAGCTTAGCCCCAAAATAATCACACAGAAACTGTATTAGTTAAATCACTGCTTGGCCCATTAGCTCTAGCTTCTTATTGGCTAAATCTTACATATTAATATAACCCATCTCCATTAATCTGTGCATCACCATGAACTCGTGGCCTACCAGCAAAATTTCAGCAAGTCTGTCTCTGGTGTCAGCTCCATGGCTTCTTCCTGACACCACACTTCTTTCTCCCAGAATTCAGTTTAGTTTTTCCCGCCTAACTAAGTTTTGCCCTGCTATAGGTCCAAAGCAGTTTCTTTATTTGTTAATTGTAATCACAGCATACAGAGGGAAATCCCACATTACCAAATAAACCCTTTTGTCTTTAAGTTGTCCAGCCATAGTGTTTTATCACAGCAATGGGAAAGTAACTAATACACTGCAACTCTGGAGTTTTGATAGTTTACCTAAAATATGTATTTGTACTTTATGATTTTGACACTGAGGGCATGCTGGGAAAGGTCCAGGTGCAATGAAAGCAAAGAACAGCGGTTGTCAGCAGTTCAGGGAGGGAGGGACAAGTTTAGCAGCACATGGAGACAGCAAGGGCAGAGGAACTGCTTTGGAGGAGTCTACAGCAGTGGATGAGTACCATTGCAACATTGTTCAGTGCTCATACTGGACCATCCTGTAGACCATGGCTCCTAGGTGACAATGGAGTGTCCTGTAGGTTTGCAGATAGTAAAGATTGTAGGGTGTTGGCAAGTGCGGGGTCACGGAGTATCTAGGAAATCTCTACATTATACTAAATTTAATTGAATACCCAAAATTTTCTCTAACAATAAAATCTGTTGACATATTACAGATGCAATGATTCCTCACATTAGGGCAAGGAACAAGTGTTGTGGAATATTAGCTGAATATGCTTTATTTGTTTATGCTGTGTAATATTGGTTTAATAATGCAAAGATGTATTGCATTCTTTTATGTTGCATTTGTTTACTCTGGGAAGTTGTGTTTCTTTGCATGTCTAAAACACCTGATTGGTCTAATAAAGAGCTGAGTGGCCAATAGCTAGGCAGGAGAGAGGGATAGGTGGGGCTGCCAGGCAGAGAGAATAAATAGGAGGAGAAAAAGAGAAGGGGGAGAGGTGAGAAAAGGAAGACACTAGGAGCCAGCCACCCAGCCACATAACCAGCCATGGAGTAAGAAGAAAAGAATATAGAATAGAAAAAGACAAAAGCCCAGAGGCAAAAGGTAGATGAGATAATTTAACAAAAGCTGGCTAGAAACAGGTCAAGCTAAGGTTGGGCATTCAAGTAAGAATAAATTTCTGTGTATTTAATTGGAAGCTGGGTGGTGGGCCTCCCCAAAGAGCAAAGAGTAAACAGATAAACAAAAAAACCCGCGAAACACAAATGGTACTAATTCCTCCTTATGGTGTCCTCTCAGTTTCTTTCTTAGAAGAAACACTACAAAACTCTTCCTTTCTAGATCGTTCTGTAGACTGCAATTCTCTAGACACATTCCATTGCACTCATAGCTCATGAACACACTACACTATTGAGCTCACACTCTCTTACACACTTATCAGATAAACACTCCCATACCACCGCATGAGTGCACTTATAAGCATCATTATAAAGTGTAAATAATCTCATAATTTATATATTGTTCTGTAGTCATTTATTATTCTCATAGTACCAAAAGATTTATGTCCCAAGCCTGTCTATGTCAGACTGTTCTACTAGAATTCATTCTTCCTTGTGGTTTGAATGTTGCTCATGTTCCTGAGACAGGTTTTCATCTTGAGCACTAAGTAACTTTTTGATCTATATCCTGGATAGCAATCTTCACCTTGTTGTGTTTTCCATGGCTCTCTCATTTTACTGATATTGTTTTGGTCAGATGCA